>JADLZN010004418.1:0-230776 GCA_018155175.1 Sinocyclocheilus anophthalmus
CTAGCAGACCGATATCCTTTAGACAGGCCTTTAAAACAAGCCCTAACACATTTTTCAATAGCAGTGAGGAGTAGATCAAAGGGGTTTAGCAGAGAAACGTCCTGTATGCTTCACAAGAATGCCACAACTGAAACAGACGGCTTTACTCATCATAAACTGTCTATCACTGTAGCAAAACAACTTAACCTAGTTACAGCTGTATGAACTATACAGAAGTGCAGACATGAACTGAACATAACCAGTGTTATTTTAGTATTATTATTTACATAACAAAATAGCATATTTTATTTACAGTATTAGCTTTTATTTTTATATTTTCATTTAAATTCAGGTAAAGTTTTAGTAATTTTGTTGTGCTTTTTTGATGTATTATTTATATTTAGCTTCTTTATTTTTATTTCCGTTTTAGCAATTTTTAGTACTTAACTTAATTTCAGTTAGTTTCCAAGGCAACATTTGTCATTTTATTTAAGCTTTCTGTGTGATATTTATATTTTATCTTCGCTTTATTTCAATTAACGAGAACATTTTATTGTTTTAATTAACAACACTATCATAACATAATATCATAACACTAGTGTTGTTTAAAAAAATGCTATAAAAAAAGACAAGCATGGACGTTTAAAGAAATGCTGAAACACTGTCCTCACAGGCCATAATAAATGATTAGAAACAGCAAACCTACAGATCATGAGATGAGTGGACTTTACACGTAACTGAAGTCATTGAATGACACAATTCACAATAACATGTACTCTCAAAGCGATTAACAACAGTAACTCATTTTCCGACAAGCAAAATAGTTTTCTTCATTACGGGCTCACAAATCATTTCAATGCAAATTTTCAGTTGAGGTATGAGAGTAACAAAATCCATCTGAGTGGAGACGAGCCAAGGCCTTAGCATTACAAATATGTAAGAAAATATCTAAACAAGACAACGCCTTCTTTGCATCACACTGCTAAGCTAGAACAGGTCAGGGTGGGATAACGACAATAAGAGCTACTTCTCAGCTGATTTCATAGCCGCTGAATATGTGGCACTGTACTACTACAAGCAAAAAATGTTTGTGTAATTATTAATTCACAAACTCTTTTGTGGACGAAGTATGTACGAACGAAACCCTCGTGACTATAGGAACAACTTAATATGCCTGATGGTGGCAGTTAACAATTTTTAGACATCAATTTCTCATGTCTACATAATCAATGTCCCAACTCAACTGCTCTCAGCTCAAATGATGAGTTCATTTATAACTAAAGGAAAATCTTGAAACAAAATGACTGCGTACTAAATCCAAAGATCTTTTTTAGCAGCAATAAGGGTTAAACGTTAACAATCACTGTAAAGTGAACAGTAGATCCACACAGCTGAACATCACCTGCTTCTCCTTACTAAAGAATCAGGCTACAGTCACATGAAAGGCCCTAAGAAACGCTCCTGACATTTCTCTCCCTCTTTCATGGCGTTTAACACCTGCTGGGATCCAGCGTTCTGGCTTCAGATGACTATCAGCGACTCTATCACGCTCCAGTAAAACACTTCTCCCACTCTTCTGCAACAGAAAGCTTGCAACAATCATCCAGTATCTGATGTTTCTTTTGTGTGTTGCCTTTTCCCCTCAATCCACTGTAGATGATTCATCACATTATGTGGAGAAAGAGGCGTTTACACAATACGAGACGGCATAGCTGCCAATAAAAAGAGAAAATGCAAAGACAGTGACAAAGTAACAAGTGTTTTACTATAAAATTTACAAAGAATAACAAGCCAGTATAAGAATTCCTATCATTGCATGTTTTAAAACGGGCAAGACCTCGTGACATTTGTTCTATTAGAACTCAGAGGAGTTCAAGCATCAATGCTCCTAACTTCCAGCCACTACACTGTCCAGCACAGGCTAAAGGGATTATGCAATAAGCCATGTAATACCAGATCCTTACTACACTCAGGGAGACTGTGGCCTCAAGAACTGTGGAATTCCTCATAAAACAGCCGAGACGGGAGCACTGTTGCTCATTTTTCGCTCTCATGCCACCCTCAGCTTACCATTCTTGCCTGATTTGCAGAACTAAACAGAAGATGTCAGTCTCGGTTCCTCTACTGATAGCCTAATTCACCTCTGCACAAAAACGTCCTCTGTTCACTTCCCATACTTCCTGTTTTAGGGGAACCACTTTGTATAGGTTTCTTTAGACACATTACACTAACCCAAGCCTTTAGTAAAAGCAATGAAATGTGAATAATCAATATCCACAATCAATAAAATGCAACATCGGTTTTAATGCATACTTGAGTCTGGTAGGATTCGTATGGATCACTGTTTAAAATTTTATGAGACTACAAATGCATGTTTATGGAGATGTAAGTGCATGTTTCCTTACTTAAGAAGTGAAACAAACAAAACTGTGTACTTGATCCGGTTTAGACCTCAAGGAAGAAAAGTTTTCAGGGACTGTCCCACCAAACAAATTAGTTTGGCTGAAAAGCAAAGTACAGTAGCAGCTAGGAATAATTTTCATCAGGGGGTTTTCCTGATGCATAATTTAAAGGTAAATATTTACAATAATGTATACTATAGTGTCATTTTGCAGGTTAAAAGCCTGGAGGATGTGGGTAACGACATGCGTGCATCATTTTATCTCTATATAAGCATAAAACAACTTCCTGGCTGAATAATGAACAGGCATATAACGCATTGCAATAGAATATATAAGGTTTTCTGTTTTACTTGAGGGTGTGGTTGTTTACTTAACTATATTAACGAAATGTGTAATCTCAAAATTGGTTCATTGTGTCACTTCATTTTAAATAAAAATATATGAAACAATCCTCCACCCTTACAATAACTACGAAGTCAACCTCTTGTAAAAATAACACCTCAACATTGAGGAAGCCACTGGGGAAACTATAGACTACGTGTTAAAAAGCAGATAAAAATATGCATACTTTTATATGATTTTTAGGAATAATAAAAACAGTTTTCATAAACAATAAGAGACCGTTTATTACCTAGACACAGTGACAGAACGCAAGCTGTGTAGTTGGCGCTGTCAAAATATGAAAGCCTCATTACAAGCGAGATATTTGATCCAAAATGTCACACTAAAATAACAAAACACAATAAGTTTCTTGGTGCGTTATTAACCAGGTAGTAAACAAAATTAATCACAAAACACCGTCAAATTTGTAACCGAGGCCTGTGAAGCAGCGTTAGCCGCGGCTGAGCGCCAATGGATAACTGATGCTAAAGTTATCACTGAGCCAGCTTAGCACATCACGTACAGTTAGAATGAACGCTGATTAGCCTGTGGCTAACGCTAGCATTATTGCTAATTAGCATATTCCACAGAGTTCGACTGGCTGCTGATTAGCATGATGCTAAAATTAGCAAGTTAGTAATTAGCCTCCTAAAGTGCGCGGTACAGTAACAGCACCTAGCAAGATCGAAACAGCCTCTGACTGTGGTTTTTCTTAAGATTTTTTCGTCATGTACGCGAGCGTATTTGGATTAAATGATATTCTGATACCGTCAGCCCGGTTCCCAACACGATAACGTCGTACTCTTCATTCATTTTTCTTCGTCTTTAATCCCCTTTTCCTACGCGTCGGCCCGTAGAAAATGGAGGTCTTGCAAAGCTGGAAATGAAAGAAGTGCGCTGTCACGTCACCCCCAGTGGGTGTGGCTGAAGTGGGCAGGGTGTGCGAGTTTGCGCGTGCTCCGATGCGATTGGTGGACTGTGTTGTCAATCATCGTGGGCGAATGCTCCGCCTCCTGATCGCCAGAGCCGCTCACCTGCATAAAGTGGTGGGGATTTTGATTCATCCAAGTGACTCGGATCTTTGAATACGTTCACGGAAATATCACATACATAAAGTAAAATATATGTCAGTTAGTCACTAAGTGTCAGATTGTTTTCCACTGACTTAAGGCTACATATTGACTAAATTTTGAAATAGATATAAGAAGTACATGTACTAGATTATGCGTTAACAGGTGTTAAGTTCTGTAACTGTTTACCCCTGAAGAAAACATACAAAAATGACTTTTTCTATGTTACATCGTTACGCCAGTAGGTGGCGACAAGTTAGCTCTTTGCGTTATACACTGTGCGATTTTCGTCCGATTTTAAGCAAATTCTGACTCATGCGACTCTTTTTTTTTTCGTTTCTGTTATCATGCAGGTGCAGTGAGGGGAAAAAAACACTGAGTTTAGGGCAGTCGGTTCGTAGATCCGCTTAAACTGTGCAATAGCCTTAGGAGGGGCGACCAAAATTTCTGACATGCCAGAATTTCATCTGATTGCCAGTTGGGAGAGGCTAATCGCCTGTCGTTACCACCTGTACACTGCACATCAAAAGACACAAGACAAAGCTGAAATTTGGAAACTTTGAAAAAAGGAGTCGTATGACTGAGAAATGGTGCTCAAAAATCGGATGAAACATCGCAGTGTATTTCCGATATGAAAGGGGTCATATGATGCTTTTTTAAAGATCATTATTTTGTGTATTGGGTGTAACAGAATATGTTGACATGCTCAAAAAACACATTATTTTTCAAATACTGTACATTATTGTAGGCCTCTATGCCCCGCCTCTCCCAAACGCTTCGTTTTCTACAAAGTCCCTCCTTCCGACAAGCGCAGTCTGCTCTGATTGGCCAGCTGACCCAGTGCATGTGATTGGCTGAACACCACAAGCACTCGTCTGAAATGTAACGCCCCTTAATCGCGAGCTTCATCTTTCAAAATAAAATGTAAAGACAGTAAATAATCCATTCGTTTTACATCAGTCAAGGCACGAACAAAGGTAAACAGAGTCGCGTGAACAGACACAGTGATGAAGCTGGTATGTTTTTGCAGTACACAAGCCATGGTTAAGAAAGCTGACTCCACTGTGATGTGACCCGTCTCTCTCTCTTCTCCGCGTCGCTCGCTCGCGAGCAACACACACACAACAGCAACAGTCAATAGCAAATACTTTAACTAGTAACAAAACATACTTACAGTTGCTGATTCAGAAGCGCCAGCTTGTCATAGCAAAGTCAGAATTACCTCCTCTAGGTTCACGAAACGGTCGTCCATAAACTGCATTGCTGTTCTGCTGTAAGCAATCTTAAAGAAATCCTAAATGCATCTACTTTCGGAAGGCCAAATAAAATGCTTTTGCTTTCTCCTAGAAACACACAGCGTCTCACTGACATGGATGCGAACAATAACTGCGGTTACTGAAACCACGCCTTCGTTCTCTGCGTGCACATTTGGGCGGCATTATGCAAATATTCACACATAGTGAGGTAGATATGTGGGGGGTGTTAGAACGAGCCGTTTTAGAGGGCGTGGCAGAGTCTAACTTTGATGAGGAATATCTCTTTGGTTTTGAGACTTTAGTTTTGCAACTTCAGGGATCTTATTCTATGCCAATCAGCTTGTAACACTCAAAGAGAAAGGAAAACTTGAAATTGCATCATATGACCCCTTTAAGAAATAAATCATTCACCCAAACGATTAATCAAAAACACAGTGCCATTCTGACTAAATAAATCATTAGGCGTGTTTGAGATGAGCTTGTTTGACCGATCTCTGTGTGAGATATGTGCTTGTTGTCATATTTCTATAAAAATCTAAAAAAAGTTAAAAATTAATGATAAATATGCCTTTTGTAATTGAATTAAATAGCAAGCACTTTGAGTGCCTTGTTCATCATATTTATTTTCATATAAAAACAACAGAACTGAAATCATATCATGTTTATCAGCAACACAGCACGTGAGTGAGAATAACGCGATATCTGCCTTTGATCTGGTAGGTATCTGTTCACTGCGAGAGGGGAACGTCGCTGGCTGCTTATTAAATGCCTCCTACTCTCGCCTAAATTTCAGGCGAGGTGAGGCGCATCTCAAACAAGCCTATTCAGTTCATTCACTCACTTACAGTAAAGGGGACTGAAATGAGAACGATTCACTTAGCCTAAAAGAGTCGTTCAAAAACAACGATTTGAACCACAATGGCAACAAATGTGTATAATTACCAAGTGTTTCATGCCATGCTCTTCATATGAAAAGGCACAAATAAATAGTTTTACCACATGACTTTAATAATGAGCATTTATTTTGTAACTTTGTGTCTCCACTTTTGCTTAATATTCATTCAAAGCAATGATTTATTTTACACAGCAATTACATTTCAAGACTTTCGAACACTTCTTTAATGAGAGTTTTTTTGGCATACTGTCTTGCTATATTGCCTGTATTGTCTTCAGTATCTCCGAGTCCCAATTGTAGCAGCATTCTAACGGCGTCCACATGCTGTCCAATGCAGGCCATATGTAGAGCTGCAAACCATTAAAAAAAATCACTTTGTGTTCTAAAAAGATCCCTATTATGGCATCTCACTAAGCTGGCATGCAGTGAAATACACTGTAAAGTGTAACCTGATCTTCCTTTTGTGTCTCTTGCATGTAGATCAGCGCCCAGGGCGAGCAGTGTTTTTATGGCATTTGTGTGACCTTCCTGAAAAATGAGCATTGAGATCAAAACCAGATTAGAAGAGGAAGCGTGTTTATCTTAACTGTGCTTCATGTTTAATGCAATAGATACAACCTTAGCGGCGTAGTGCAATGCAGTCAGCTCCAGTTTTGTGGCTCTTGAGTTTATATCGATACCAAGATTACGCACGAGGAAAGAAAGTGCTTCTTCCTGAGCAGTTACAGAGGCCTGATGTAGGGGCTGTGCACCGAGAATATCTACCGCTGAAGGAGATGCCTAAACCAGATAAACGTGGATATGCTTATACCTAATATAACAAAAACAATGTAAGTGATTGATGTTGATATGTGCTTACCTGGTGATTCTCAAGGAGCAATTTAGCTGTAGCTATGTGTCCATTTCTTATGGCATCCATAAATGGTGTGACTCCACAACTGTCCTTCCCATCAGGTTCATAGCTACAACTGAATTAACATGCAAACCATGTGAGCAAAATAAGAAGGCATTGTGCTATACACATGCATACTCAAAATATGTTACCTCTGAAGCAGAATCTTCACTGCATCCTCACAGCCGTGCATAGCTTGGGTGAGAAAAAAGGCAGATACATGATGGCAAATCTGGGAAATCTGGGAAAACATTCATTCATGTGCTTCCATACCAGCAGTGTGGAGGGGCGTCCTGCCAGTCTTGCTCTTTGTCTTCCAGACCTCAGGTTTGGCCAGTAGGAGGTGGTGTGTGATAGCTAGATCTCCTTCTCTGCATGCAATGTGGAATGAGTTCCACCCATCCTTGTTCTGCAGCATTGGGTCAGCACCGTGATTCAGCAGCTCCAAAACGACCTCGAGGTTTCGACGGGTACAGGCCATCATAAGAGGGGTCCTAGAGAGGTTAGAAGCCGGTTTTGTTCAAATGCAGCAAAGCTGCTCAAGAACAAAACAGTGCTATTGTCAACTAAAAATAAAATTAGTGAAATATATATATTTTTTAAATTGAAGTAAAGCTGAAATAGAAAAAATATAAATCTTAGCTAAAAAACTTAAAATTCATCTTTTTAAACCAAAAATAAGAAAATTTAGGCTTGCTACAAATGAAATACATTTGACATTGAAGTACCGTAAACTAAACTGTTTAATTTTAAAAATGAATATAAATTAAACTAAAAAGAATAAATAAAAACCAAAATGATTAAAATTAAAGGAAAAGTGAAAAAAAAACAAGCTAATTTAAAATATAATACATACTAGTATATAATATATATAAATACTAAAATAAACACTGAGCTACTGAAAAATGAAAAAATAGAATATAATACTCAAAAATATACTTCATGCCATAAATATAATAATCAATAGCATTGACATTTTATTTATATTTATTTAAATGTGGAGAAGTAGTATTTATAAGTTTGAGCTTTTAGTTTTGGATCTATTTTAGTTTTTTTAATACTGACAATTGATTCTTGTGGTCCTCATTTGTAAGTCGCTTTGGATAAAGTGTCTGCTAAATGACTAAATGTAAAAAAAATAAAAAAAATACACAGGTTCGCATGGCATTATGTGCCACATTAAACGGGAGAAAGGTTAACTATATTAGTATCGTAAATAGTAATTTTGTAATGGTGATTTTATGATTTCTATTAGTTAGTTAGTATTTTATTTCAGTTTTGTAATGTTAGTACATCAGCTCAGCGTTTTATTTCAGTTTTCTAATAGTCTTTTTGTCAGCTTTATTTCAAGCTACGAAAATTATCTAGGTTTTTACTTAGCAAAAACCACCGATGTTATTATATGACGTAAAAATTCTATAAACAGGGAAAAACAGTATTGTTGCATTAGACTAAAAATGTTCATTCAGAGCCGGAGGCGAACAGCGACCTAGGTAGAATGCTGAACCTCTCCAGTGACCTAGCCTTCACAACGGAGCTATCGAAGGCCTTGGGTTAGCGTTCCTTCTGGTAGTATATCATCCTACAGCAACAGATGCCTCAGACTTACGACGCACAGTCTGCTTCTTCAAAGTCTATTTCGATCAACCTGCAAGGAGATACAGCACGCACTCATACTGATATGGAAGAAGCTAGTGCAGAGATCTCTTGTAGTCGTGGTTGTACACGTCCACGTCCATTGAGTCCTCTACCTAATAAACGCCCAATGCATGTGTCCATGTTGGCAGCATGTGCAGTTAAAAGTATTCCAGATTTCAAAATGAGTATAGATGGAACAGCCAGTGTTCCACACTATGCTTACTTTAGCCTGCTTCACAACGGTTAGCTTATAATAAGTGTTCTAATTTTAGGATTTGTGAAATTAGGCATGGTACTGCTCATACGTCACGTCTGTAAACATAAAAAAGTTGTCCGGGCTACTTGGCTATCGCATGTGAGGATCCTGCAGCTGGAGGATCTTTTATAGCCTTTTCTCACAGCAGCCAGACTAATTAAATGTATAATTCTGATGGCGAATTTTAATCCATAAAGGATTATGTGTTTATTAAAAACATGTGAATGAAATTAAATTATATTACAGTTATAAATGTGCTTCTGATTACAGATAGCCTGGGATTACAAAGATTTGTATTTGAAAGAAAACCAGTTCAAAGCGAGCATAATTTGCTTTTTTAGTTAAAATAATTTCTTAATATGAAATTTGAATGGTATGACAATTAGATTAGACAGATTAGCAGAAATTGAAATCTACATGCTAATACACACTACTCATAGTCACCAATGTGGATGTTGTTAACATTATAATCATTTGAGAATAAAGTATAATATCTTGCACATAAGTTGGATGTGATATGCGCAACAATCTTTAGAGTTAATCACCATTGGTAGCGAGATTTATGCTTTTTTCCTCAGTTGGTCAGAACAAACGTGGCAGACTTGTTACTTACTTGTTCAGATGGCAATATACGGTGAAAATTCTTATTTGGGTCATATATTCCAAGACGTAGGCTAGAATCTGTGATTGCGAAGAACAGTAAATACCCACACCGGTGCGGTGACTGACTGCCACACATACTCCTCAAAACATTAGATTCATCCACTCCCACTCACAACCCACGCAAGGAAGATAATTCCGTACACAGCTGCAATTGCATGTTTTCAAACAGAGATGGCGACAAAGAGGCAAAACTTACGGACTGCAGCTTTAACTTTGCAAAATATAATAATCTCATAAAACTATAAAACAAGAAAAAATAAAGTACAATGACAAACCATTATGACATTTCCTGTCCTCATGTTTCTTACTACCCACAAACTACTGGTAGACAGACAGACATATAGATAGATAGATGACAGATAGATAGATGACAGACAGACAGACAGATAGATAAAACTGACCGACAGACATAGAAAGACAGACAGACACATTGAGAAAGAGAGCGAGAGAGAGAGAATGGTGTAAAAGTGGCTTACAAATTAATTCACATCAGGGAGAATTTTACATATATCATTTAATATTTAGACTTGGGGCATTAGCCTTTTATCACAGCACAATTTGCATAATTTATCAATACCGTTTGTGTACAACCACAAAAACCATGACAGCTGGATTTTTTTCATCAGTTTACATTAAGTGGAAAACCAGACGGATTATTCAAGCATATCTTTGTACAGTCAGCATACATATTTAGATCTGATTAATTTTTCATAATCTTATTCTTTTTGTAAATAGAATCTGGACACAAAAATAGAACAAACCACCAACAAGACATGCAACATCCAAAGTGAAAACACCATACGTTTCCTGATTCTACTTGGAGTCAGTAAGGTCAACATCTGTTGGTTATTGTACAGGGTTAAATCGGTGTCTGTTGTGCAGGTCAAGTCCAGTCCATCAGAGGCACGCATGAGGAAAGCTTTTAGTGCATGTACAACATGTAACACACAGCCGCTCTGCTCCTTTTCCTCAACACATGCTCTTCGCTGAAACAGAAATCTAATACAAGGTCCTATTTGTACAAAAAGAAAATGATCATTTTTATTTACACAGCTTGATTTTGTTTATTTATTTTGTATCACTTTTGCAGAGGTGTGGCGAAGTGGAGCATGCGTGAATAATTCAAAGGAGGTTGCGTTGTTTACGATGAATCCATGTGACGATTTTGTTATATGATGCCTTTTTCTCATCTAATTTGTAAACATAAAAATTATAACACATTCTGGGAGATCAGAATATATAGTGAAAGTTGAGCATTGTATATAAAGCTGAGTGCAGTGAGATAGTTGTGTTTCCAGACACTGTGAATGACTAACATAAGATGACCAGTCTGCTATGATCCTGTAAACACATTTTATGTACATTTGAATTCTCAAAACTAGCAGTTATATAGTTGAGTAGGTTAATTAACCCAATGTTTTTGCAAACACATTGTTAGCAATAACAAATTAATTAAACAAGCATCAAGCAAAAGACACAACCAAAAATGTATAAAAGCAAACATATGTACCATGTGGGGGAAAAAAACATACAAAAATAAAAAAAGTACTCATTCCTAATGCTTTATCTGTCCTTCGACTACTAAACAATAAGTAGCCTACGCCAAATGCTGTCTCGGTTGCATAGAATAACACACAGAATCTGCGGATTTTGGTAGTTTGGCACAAGGTTGACTCAACCATTAACGCTGGATGTTTGAGTGAATATCAGTAAATGCATGACCTGTATAGTGGCTGGGTTATTTTTTTTTGTAAGGTTTTTATCCACACATCCTAAGTTTAAAGGCATAAAAAAATGTAAGAAACAACATATATATATATAATACTAATGGCATTTGATTTAAGTGTCTGCATTGCGAAGTGGCCACACATTTCTGAAAGTATGAGATAACGTCTCCTTTTAGACATGTAAACCGAGAAGAAAATTAAAGTTAGCCAAAATAATCTGTTAAATTAAAAAGGAACACATTGTGATGTCTTCATCACCCTGATCCTGCACTGTTATCGCCTTTAAGCTGAACCTGCTTAGATCAAAGATCAGCCAATAATTTTTAAGCAAGGCCTTTTCACCAAAACCTGAGTGTTTAGGAGTTTTTTTAATTTATTTTTTAAATAAAACATATTATCAACATTGTATCAGCAATATGATGCGGACAGACACTACACTGACCCATTAAATCTAATCCTTGAGTATTTAAGAGAGACAGATGCATATGAGTATGTAGGGGATTGACAGTGTTTGACTCTTTTAAATAGCAGGATGTTTTTGTTGTTTTGAGGAAAACTCAGAAAAAGCTACCAACCTACATTCGTAAAACGCTAGACACAAAGTGCAAATTATATAACAGTGCTGGATTTGACATATTCAACTGATGCTGCTGCAAATTGGAGATATTTCGACTGTCACATTCATGAAATGAGATAGCAAATCATAATCAGCGAACACTTTCTATTCGATATCCCATTCATTTCTGTGTGAGTCATATAAGACCGGCAGTTTTCTTAAACGTTTACATTCTTTGTAATTATCTGCTTCTTGATTCCTAGAGCTTTGAAACTCTATCTCTGACTTTGATGAATTCAGTATCACACAGCGAAAGATGAAAGTATTACTTCTGTGAGTGGAAATAACCACACTGACACAAAGAGTCATCACAACACCCAATAAATCATATTTCATTCATTTAAATCTGTCTATAATATACCATAAAATACTCTTCTAATCCATTGATAATATGCTTTAAATATCAGGTCTTTCAACACATAATAACATCTGAGAGGGAATGTAAAATAACGATAAATATCCAAAACTGAATTTGTCTCTATCATACAAAAATAATGTATATGATATCCGTCTCTATCTGTAAATAATAGTTCTCATATGAATAATGCACAAATGGGAAAAATTACTTTGAAATAAATATACTTTCACTCTATCATCTAACTGTCGGTTGTGGCCCAATGTACACATATTATTATACATACATCTGTATAAATATGTGTGGATAAGTGTGAGTGATTGTGAAAGTGCATGTACACATATAGGTTTGAACACACTGTGTGTGTGAATCTCCAGCTCAATTTTTTGAGCTTTTCCCAACGTAAAGATCTGCATCTTGTCACTTAGGGTCAAATCCTTTCTGTAAACACCATTATACACCTGTTTCTCCATGGCTTGGATTAACACAATCATACATGCCAGTGCAATCGGGAAGCTCCCTGTGTCGGCCCTCAGTTTAGTCCCAAAGAGTGCGGCAGAGATGTGAGACTCCACTGCCTGGTCTGTCCTCGCGCCTCATCTGACCGCCGTCTTTAGGAGTGGATCTGAGCTGTGCTGGCCAGCAGTTTGTGCCAGCTCACCACCCGTTTCCGCAGGTCTACCTTATCCAGCCACACGTAGGCTTCACCGATTAGGGTCTTCTTTACGAACTTGCCTCCGTTTGAAACAAGAAAGAGCTGCAAGGGTTGGAATAAATATGAATCACTACTTTAAGTCGGGTCAAATTTTAGCACCCTAGTGCATCGATTTCTGACATACCTGAATGGAATGACCTGCAGGGTTCATGCAGAAGCGAAAAGTTTCGTTGAAAGACGGTTCACGATCATGACGGCACACTCTGGTTTTCTTCTTGATGATTCTTTTCTGAGTGGCCACATTCACCACATAGAGCTTCACATACAGGTCTGTAAAACAACATCAACCGTAAGTATTAAGCTTTCCTAACTCAAGTCCTGTTTAAACAGGAAATACATCAAAGCATTTCTGTAAGAACATTTGGGACATTTATATCAATAAGACAATGCGTAAACCAACCATATATCAAACAGACAGTATAATTAGAATGAGTGAACATGTTTGCTGTCGTGTGTCTTGTTACCCGGGAGGTGGTCTGGAGACTTGAATTTGTAGGTGATGTTTCTGCACTGTAGGATCTCAAGCACCAGGTGTTCTCCCTCTGTCTTCATCTCTTTCTTCAGGGCAATCTTTATCTCCCATACTGAGTCTACGAAACAGGAACAGGACACAGAACATCTATTTACTGTAGAGTTAAAAGATAATCTAATAAACTTCATATATTTTATCATTATAATATATATATATAAATAAAAGAAAATTCCACTTTGCTCCACATGTACTTCCAATACCCTGCTATTGAACAACAGGCACAAATAATCACAAAACCACACAACATCCCATGAAAACATTACCCTCTGTATCTCCATGAGCGGATTTCACAGCTTCTGTGCCGTTTGGAATCTTTCCACTGAATAATAAACAACATCAGGTCAGAGAACCCGTGGAGTGCCAAGAAAATAGAGGGATTTGAATAGACAATAAACAAAAAAGCAGTCTAGATTCTACCAAATAAAATATGAAATTGTAGATTATTTCAAACAAAATATGACGGATTAGCAAATATTATGGGAGTCATATGGAAAGCACTCACAATCTGGGAACCTGGAAGACAGCACCATCTACTGCATTGGTCCCGCCCTCTTCATCCAACAGGCTAAAGGCACTGCCACTCAGACCGCTGTCCAATGAGGCTGCAGTAACAGGAGCATCACCAGATCTATGGCTGCGGGACACTGTTTTTGAAGTGGACTATGTGAGTTGCATGAGTCACATACACTACTAACTAGTTTGCAACTGGTAACTATCAATTATAGGGGTAGATATCCACATATCCACTCCCAACACGCACACGCACACGCACACACACAAACATCAATACACCCAAATAGATACTGCGGGCAAAATTTAAAGAAAGCATGACAGCATCCATAATGAAAGGAAATACCACAGGCAGACATATGCTAAGCAGACATCAGATGACAGAAGCAAAAGCACAGACACAACAAATTAAACTGTTCATTAGTAAACTGTGTGTTTGAGTTTTGTGCATTAAGTAATTCCATTATGCTAATTCTGTTATAATTACGCAAAGTTTATTTTAATTGTGGTTAAGTACGATTAATCATATTTTAATAGATTTTTTTTTATGGTGATGCAGTGTTTGACTGAAAGTAATGGTGATGGTGTGACGTGGGATGCATGATTTTGGCACGTAATTCATGCACACAGTCTTTTTTCAAACAGATTCAGCAACGGTAACACTAAAAATAGGCAGCTAATGAGACTCTCTTGGGATGGTCAGGGGGTCGGCGCTCCCTCCTAGCATTTGTCATCATAGTTGAGCACTACTGTTTTGTTCCTTTGGTTTTAAGGATGCACGTTGCTGGACTGTTGAACCAGACTGAGACTCGCTGCATGAACTTCCTGTGAAGTGGCAGAAAGCAGATTCCAGTCGAAAGTGAGCATCAAAAGGTCCTAATCACTCGCATGGAAGGTCACATGGCACGGATTTGCACGACAATCGTCACTGCTACTCTATTGTGAATCTGCAAAATTCAGGCCTGTTCATACTAACACAACTGTCGACATGAAAAATTGTATGTTCAGACCAATCTGAAAAAAAGGCAGATGGCCTGAATGAAAATGCAATTTCACTCTCTGGCAGTAGGTGGCACTTACAGAAAAGCTTTTATATTAATATTCTAATGTTTGTCGCAGTATTTTATTAGTATTTATTAGTATTTTATTTTATTATTGAAAACATTCAGTCAAACTAATGGCATGCAAATGTCTTTGTTGGTCTGAACAGATGCATTAACTGCCATTCAAATGAAAATATTTCGAATTTTTGCACCAAACCTTCGTCTCAGTGAGAACAGGCCTTTTACTTGATAACAAAATTCATGCTAATGGATGCTAATGCTAAAAATCTCAATGATTGTCTCTTTGTGTCTTTAATTACATTTTATTTCAACTGGCATGCTGTTAAACTTCTGCTTATCGATGCAGCACCCAGATTCACATAATCATAACTGCAAATTTACTTCCTTGATCATCTTCTGTAACAGTTTTGTGTAAAGGGATCCAGTTGCTCACTTTCGTTTGGAAAGACCCTTCGGATAGCGTCCCCTTCCCGCACCGCAGTGCCCTTCGTGGGCACAAAAGCACCCTTTGCAATTCAACCAGCTAGTTCCGCTAGTTAAGATGTGCGTTAGTAACTCAACATCCTCTCGCTCTTTCTCTCTTGCTGTCATCGGCAATCATACGAGACGTTACACTGCTGACGTTCAACTCTCACCTCCGTCTGGCTGCGGCCTCTCTTCAGACATGGCTTTCCTGAGGGTCAGGTGACGGCTGTCAGGGATCTCATTGCTCGGCGACTCAGACGGGGCTCTCTGGCATTGTCGGATGAGAACAATCATAATCCGCTGTGCCTGTGGTGCCTCGGGTCGAGGCAGCCATTTTGGGCTGGGGCCATATATCAGTCACGGGGTGGGGGGCGAGAAGGAGGGGAGGTTTGGAGAGGGGAGAAGGGAGGCGAGATGGAGACTCAGAGTATGAACTCGTCACAAAATGGACACCACCAGCTTTTACTGTAGGTCATAGTCACATGCAGCCACAGTACGCTTACAGCGTCGACTGAGGTGCAGTGTAGGCGAGAGCCACAGAGAGAGTGGAGGCAGGGTGGGATGGTTCTTTAAGGAGCAGGCGGCCACATGCACGGCCATCTCGGTGGAGTGGGGAAGCTGCTGAAAAGCCGGCCGTCTGGGACAGAGAACAACTCAATGGGACAAATAAAAGAGGAGTTTGAAGAAAGGTTGTCAGGGCTGTGGTGAAGGGTTCAAGGGGGCAAAACATGTCACTATGTATGTGTGTGCTGATCAGGGCTGGTCATTTGCTCTCTAAAATGGTAAATTGAGAAGGTTTTACCTAAAATAGCCTCAGTGGCAAGGTTTCAACATGTCCCTGTGGGGTAAAAGCACAAGTCTGCCGACTAGGTGCAGTCAGATCTCCTCGGTGATTGACAAGTCTTAGTAATCTTAGTTAGCATCCTGTGGAAGGCATCTGACTACCTCAGTGCCTGACTAGGTCAGAAACTGTATTTATTTTTGAAGATTTTTTAGGCTGGACTCACCATCCTAAAAAATTCTACCATTATTTTATGCATATGCTTATTGTGTGTTCCCTGGGAATCAAACCCTGACCTTGGCTAACGCCATGCTAGCTGTGCTACAGGAGCAGGAAGTTTAAAAAAGATGCGATTTAAGGGTGCAGTGAAACTATATTTAATTAATTCAAAGTTTAGCCCGCGTTACTTCAAAATATGATGTGCAAACGTGATGCGTTCCCAACACACCGGTGAGAACTGGAAGTGAAGTGATAGACTGTGACCACAGGGGGACCAGATAAAGTAAAATGGGAGAAACCAGAAAACAACAACAGGGAAGGGGGAAAAAACCAAAAGAGGGCAGTGAAAAAGAACAGAAGGAGGAACAGATGAGTGCGAAGGCAGCCATGCTGTGGAGGTTTTATTTGCGTCGTTTACTTGGTTGGAGACGGGGCTGCTGGCCGACAGCTTCGGCCGTTGCTGCGGCATCGTCAAGGTGTGCCCGGGCCGTGCCACTTTTGCCATGAGCACGGGGGCCTCCGTGGGGGCCAGCTTGGCCCTCGGAGAGGGATGGCTTCGACGTGCCAGGGCTACTGTGAGATTTCTCAATTGTAGGGACCTGCGTGTCTAAAACAACCAGAACCAAATTACCACAAGGGCGTTTCATTCCCTACTTTTGCCTATTTATTCATTTGAAGTCATTCTTATTTATATTCTACAATTATTATGTTATTAGGTTATTTGAAATTGAGTCTCCATTGAATCTGACACAACTAATGTGATACTTAATGTCCAACTATTGTGCCCTAGTTAGCATCTAAGCAGGCTGCTTCCTGATAGAGCGGCCCTGTCACACCCTGTGTGAGGTGGCTGGAGTGAAGCGCTGGTGAGCTCAGCGCTGTTGTGAACTGAACACACATATATGGAGAGCGGAAAGCCAAAGCTAGGAAGCTTGAGAAATACAGAATGGAGAGATCAAGTGAAAGCAAGAACAATAAAGAGAGAGGAAGAGAGGACAGAATGCACAGAAATGACAGCAATAGAAGGATGGAAAAGAGGAAATGTGAAAGGAGAAGAGACAGAAGTGCCATGCGACTTGCGGTCCTACCCTTGGCAGGGTCAGGAAAGATTCCGTGACTACGGCTCTTGATGACTGAGGATTTGGGCGAGTCCTCCTTGCTGTGACCGGAGGTTTTTGGGGAATGCTGGCTCCCGTGTCCTCCGGGGGGTTTGGGCGAGTGCTGGCGGCCCTGTCCCGAGTGAGAACGCCGGTGATGCTCGCCCTCGCTCTGCTCCTTCAGAGGCAGCCAGCGTGGGACGTTGTCCAGTTGGGCCGTGTTGGACAGGTCAATTAGTACCTACAAAGCCCATGAATATTATTATTTACTGATAGCAGAGTGTGTTTTTTATGTAAATCCTGTGTATATATACATAAATAATTCACACCTGAATAATTTTTTAAAGTTCAGATACCTGAATATACATAAAAGTATATACATATACACACACGCACATGCTTCTGTATCGTTTAGCACACATTGGACCTGGTGTTTAATCTTTCAAAGTGTGTTTAAAGCTTGTAGCTTCTCACCTCTCCCAAGAAGTCATTGGCAGAGCTCTTGTCGTAGTCCCACACGCTGACCTCCAGTGTCTTCTTTCTTAGCTAAACACACACCACACAAACACAGAGTATTCAATGCCAAGATGATTTACTTTGTGACTCAATTACCTTACATTATTTTAATGTTGTCATTCTAAGTAACTTCAGCTGAACTATTTCTTGCGAAGCTATATTTCAAAACATACACTACCATTTAAAACTTCAAAAGAAACCTCAAAAAATAAAAATAAACCTAATTAAACTTTTATTCAAAAGTGACAGTAAAGACAGTTATAATGTTACACAAAATTCTATTTCAAATAAATTCTGTACTTTTAAACTTTCTCTACATCGATCAAAATAATAATTTACCATGGTTTCCACAAAAAATATTAAGCAGCACAATTGTTTTCAACCTTGATAATAATAATAAATATTTTCTTGAGCACCAAATCAGCATATTAAAATGAATTCTGAATGATTATGTGACACTGAAGACAGGAGTAATTATGCTGAAAATTCAGCTTTGCATTACTGGAATAAATTACATTTTAAAATATTAAAATAGAAAACAGTTTTTTAAAATTGTAATAATATTTCACAAAATTACTGTTTTGACTGTATTTTTAATCAAATAAATACAGCCATGGTGAGTATAATAGACTTTCTAAGACATTCTGAATCTTTGAACTTTGCTTCTGAAGTAAAATTATTTTATTTTTTAGAACATTTTTATACTTTTACTGGAAAGCAAGTCAAAAATACTGATTAAGAAAATATATATATTCTGTTAAACCAGCAAACATCTCCAACACTATATGCAACACTGAAGCATTAAATCCAGATGGTTTTCAATACGAGCCTTGCCTACCTGCATTCTGTCTTTCTCTCTCAATTACAAGCCACTCGCCTCGCTTCAATAGTCCAGTAAAAACATATCAATCACATCTGTCTGCAGCTGCCTCAGAGAGCTCAACAGACTCAGAAAGATCTTTGGTCTTAATTAGACTAAAGCACTTCTGGGAGACAACAGATTTTTCCCTGTTTGCACCAAAAGCCCGAGATTCTCTCTGAAGAGCTTTTAGGTAATTGAAATCTCAAAACTGACATGAGATGTTCAAACTAAAAAAAAGTATATTCCATCAAAGTGAAATCAGATTTTTCTTTTGGTTTTCTAGATATCTGCAACCTAGATGTGTGCAAATGATTGTGAGGTTGTAGTTTACCTGTTCCAGGTGGATATTTTTGTAGATGACAGTCTGGTTCCACTCTGGGTTCAGGCTCTTCTGAACATGTTTGGACCTTCTTTTGTTTTCAGCACTGCAATTAGATAACATACCACAAGAGGTCACCTTGAGTTGCAGGAAGAAAATCAGTTTAGCACGAACTTAACCATGAAACACCTCACACTGGTGGCAATTGGTTTGCACAATGGAGGACATCTAGTATAGGCCCACTTGTGTTGCTGCAGTGACCATATACTACTTTGAGAAAATGATGAAATGCGTAACGATGATATAAAGAGCAAAACACTACATCATTAAGCCATTCATGTCCAAGCTTGGCCAAGTCTTGTATAATGTGCTGGTACTATAGGAAAGAAATCACATACCTGGCATTCTGCACAACCATGACCTGACTGTGAAGATCCAGCATGCAGCAAAAACAGACAACAATCAGTGATGAGTGGGAGACTGCGAAGATGTGTGTGTGTGTGTGTGTGTGTGTGTGTTTGCAGTAGCCCATGCATTCATGCCCATATGGAGTAGAGAAATGGAGAGCTCCTGTTTCTGTAAGTTCAATCCATGTACTGCATGATCAGATGACAGCCAGAAATGAGCCGAAGCACACATACACAAACATACACACCAACCTACAAATATCAGTCAGCGCTATCATTTTACACACAAACTGAACTGGCATTGATTTTCTGCTTTTGCTGACTCACTTACTGCACATATAAATGTATGGAGAAACACACACACACACACAAAATCATATACAGCTAAAAACTAAGTCTTACACAATATGCATAATCCTTTCCAGGTCTTTCCCACAGACCTGGTGCTATTTAGCTGGATAAGTGATTTTCTGTTTCGTTAACTCAGGGAAAGTAGCAGCTGGGATTGAATAACAGCTCCGGGAGTCCTAATTTCTAGTGCCAAGGGTGAAACAGGTGGATATATCTTTTTAAAGTCAAGAGTCCAGATATTAAATTATACTAACATCTTATTTTCACACTCTCTGTAGTCTTACATAGCTATTTTGTCAGGTAGCTTGAAAAGGAAGAGGCTGAACATCTAAAGTGACCAGCCCCAGTTGGTTGTTCACACTGAGGCTGAAACCTTGAGACACAATTCAGTTCCAGTCAGTTGAGTTTTACTCAATGTACTTACCCTCTACCCGGCAGCAAGTAAACTTTAACGAACGGATCTGAGTAGCCATTATTGTCCCGGGGTGCCAGATTTCGTGCTTGAAGAACATGGACGATGAGATTTCCCAGCTGTTTGTCGTAATTTATTTGAAGCTGCAAAATCGAAGAAAGAAAGTACGATTTTTTTTTTCTACTTTCCACTACTAAAAATATGAATGAATATGGCATAAATACACTCTGTTGATTAATAAGCAGGGTTCTGATCAATGAATTCACTTTACATGACATAATGAGCAATTTCTAGCTGAAGAAATATTTTAGAGCTGAGCATAACTAGAAGAGTTTATATCAACTATAGAAATTTCCACTTATGCAGGTCTGTAAAACACAATTTTTAAATTCCCTGACATTTCCAGGTTTCCCATGGCCTGAATAAGCTACTCTTATAGCTGCGTTAAGAGCCAAAATCTACCTGGATCTCTCCTGACACTGGGTGGGACTGAGTTTTTGCAGCCTCAGAGGTCTAAGAAACAAAACATCAGCAGTAAGAAAAGACACAGTTATGCATTTAACTCTTTGCACACAAAAAGGCATCAAATAATTGCATATACATGGCATATGCATACCTTGCTGTGACGTTTCTTGCTGACAGAGGGTGAACCAGGCTGGCCAGGGCTAGGAACTGCACTGGAGCCAGTGGACGCTGAAGCTTTATCCAGTGCTGATGCAGAGGAGGACGGCACCTGCTGCTGGGACACTTTCTGCAGCTCGGCAGCCAGCTGCTTAGGGTCCACACCTGGTGACCGCGGAGGTCTGTCTCCTGTATATTTATAAATGCAAGTCAGAAGTTAGTGGTAAAGTGCCATTGAGGTTAATTAGGACATTATAATTTGATTGCCTTCTCCTCTGACTGGAGGTTCTCACCTTTGGCCTGGTCTTGAAGGTCTAGGTGGGAACTTTCAGAATCAGACAGCATATTTAGGTCACTGGAGATGACAAAAGATAAATCATGATCAAAAGACAAAAAGTTCTGTGAATGGACCCTATTTGCTCTCTTAAAGGTACGCTCCAGGTTTTAATGTACTTTTTTGTAAAAATATTTACTTTTTTCGCTCTCAAATGGCTTTTGGTTGACGTCACAAATCCTTTTTACTTTTTCAGACACATTCCCTCTAACCCCTTTTTACATAAAAACATATGTAACCCCAATTTTTCATGATTTATTCCTGCCCTACATTTCTTATTAAATATCATGTTTCATTAAGAAATACATCAGAATGCAGAATAAAAATGGGTTAGGAACTGTGTTTCATTTTTACTTCTATGACAATAACTTGACATTTAAATGTGCACTAATTTTTCCAAACAAGTACTAATCATTTCTCAAGCTGTACACCTTTCTTAGTAGATAGAAAGTAAAAGTAAAAATGATCTAAAGCACATTTAAATGATAAGTAGCTATGCCAATCTGGCACTTACAGTCTGAGACATATCTCCGCCTCTCCAACCTGGTGACCAACCAGACACTGCACCTCCTCGTACGTCTTACTAGTCAAGGAAATGCTGTTCCACTCCAAAACTTGCATTCCTATGCAAACACACACACATATAAAATCAGCCACTAGATACATTTTAGTCTTCACTATCTGGAAGATCAAACACGCTGTGAAAAGCACTGCAACACCATACATGATGTCTTTCAATTAAACAATGCATGCTTGTAGAAACCCTGTGAGAAAGTAGAGGGAAACACGTGCAGCAGAGTTCACTCCAAGTCACAGCAAACTGAAACCATTTTGTTGGTGCACTTACACAGATGAAAACGGGTCTTCAGGTAGGCCAGGAAGGCCCGCTTTGGACGTTTCGAAGCTCCCACATTACGGTGGATGCTTGGGGTCCCTGGAGGTGAATGTGTACGCATGTCATGTACTGTAAATGTACACACTCACAGATTCTATCATTTAATGTGAGAGACTTAACAGCCAGCTCACATTAGTCCACTGCTTAACACCAGCCTGTTCTACTGAGCTTGAGAATATACATCAGTCACATGGCTGTTGTAACCATGCCGACTGCATGCATAATCACACTTACAGCAAGTAGAAACATTTGACATTTTACCCCTAAGAGGCTTCAGCTGCTGCTGGGACAATATGTGGGAGAGAGACAATACAATGCAAGACAAGACAAGAAGAGAGAAGAGGATACTAGAAGAGACTAAATAAGATGAGATGAGTCAAGATTCGATATGAGAAGAGATCAGATCATAAGAGAAGAGAAGGGACAAGAGATGAGATGAGAAGAGACAAGATGAGGAAAAAGTGAAATGGGATGAGACGGGACAAGAAAAGGGTAGAGAAGAGACAAGGTGAAATGAGAGAGTAGACACAAGATGAGATGAGAAAAGAGAAAGAGAAGAGAAAAGATAGGAAGAGATGAAGCAAGATGAGATGAGACAAAAGTAGATGTGAGAAGAGAAAAGATCAAAATAGAAGAAAAGGAACAAGATGTGATGAGAAAAGGTGAGACAAGACAAGAAAAGGCTAAAGAAGAGACCAGATAAGATTAAATGAAAGTAGATACAAGAAAAAGATCAGAAGAAAAGAGTCAAGACAAGATGAGAAAGACAAGGCGAGAAGAGACGAGACGAGATCAGAAAATGTGAAGCAAACTGACAAGAAGAGTAGACATGAGAACAAGATGAGATGAGAAGTCCCAACATGAGAAGTGTTGAAAGAGTAGACACGAGAAGAGACGGAGAGAGTAGGCAAAAGAAGATGTGAAGAGAAAAGATGAGACTATATAAGATGAAATGAGACAAGATGACAATAGAAGAGACCAGACAGTAAGTGACAAGATAAGGCGATACAAGATAAACAAGATGAATGAGACAAAAGAAGAAGAAGATATGAGAAGAGAAGAGACAAGATGAGATTAGAAGAGACAAGACAAGAAGAGAAGAAACAAGATAAGAAGAGAATGCAGCTAAGGAATCAGATGGCTAAATACAAAGTGACCATGGACCACAAAACCAGTCATAAGGGTCAATTTTTTGAAATTGAGATTTATACATCATCTGAAAGCTAAATAAATAAGCTTTGATGTATGGTTTGTTAGGATAGGACAATATTTGTCCAAGATACAACTATTTGAAAATCTGGAATCTGAGGGTGCAAAACATTTTTTTTTTAAATAAAATAAATAATAAAAAAATACTGAGAAAATCACCTATAAAGTTGTCCAAATGAAGTTCTTAACGATGCATATTACTAATCAAAAATTAAGTTTTGATATATTTATGGTAGGAAATTTACAAAATATCTTCATGGAACATGATCTTTACATAATATCCTAATGATTTTTGTCATAAAAGAAAAATCGGTAATTTTGACCCATACAATGTTTTGTTGGCTATTGCTACAAATATACCCCAGCGTCTTAAGACTGGCTTTGTGGTCCATGGTCACATATTTGATAGCGTGTGAGAGGAGGAGGAGGAGGAAGACAGATGTGAAGTGTCAGTCCCAGTCAAAGCTCAGAATGTTCTCTCACAAAGCCCAGCTGTTGTATATAGCCTGTGCACAGACAGATCCACTCCCTCCGGCTTCACTTTCCCCCTAGTCACCTATCCCGGCCCCTCGTAAATTATGACCGGGAGAAAGCAGCACAAAAGCCGGAGCCCAAGGAGATCTAATTTACAACACTCTGTGCTCACTCTCACCCCTGGAGAAAGAGAGAGCGTTAACATCTCCGTCACAACTAGGATCAATAGAGCTTGTAAAATTCAGTTCCATCAAAACGGCTGAAATAGTCTATCAAGACAGTTTAAAGCAGTCATGAAATTCAGATTTCACTCTGGGTTTTATTCCAAAAGTCTGTTAAGATTCTTCCAAGTCAACGAGAAACTCTAGCCGTCAGCCATCTTTGGACGAATCTGTCACAATGAGGTCAATGTTGATTTTGTAAAGCGCACATTTACACAATGGCATTGCAAAAAAACACAGCGTTAAAGCAGTAAAACCTCAAACTCTTTTCAGCTGAACTCACCAGAGACATTTCAGTCAAAGTTTTGATATAAATGTAACACTCAACTCTCATTTGATCTCCGCAACACCTACGCCGCCGATGTACAAAGCAGAAGAAACACAGTCATGAACCTGAAACTTCAACTTCATTTTCTGCTTCTATCTTTATCTCTCACATCAAGAATGAGTCACTCCTGGAGCCTGGAGGTGAAGAATCACTCGGACTAGCATCATTTGTTTTTCCTGTCTCCTACTCTGAAATATCACGTCACTTTGTGCCCCTTAACGTTAACAGATGTGCTTCTCTCCCTGCTCTAAGAGACAGTGAACATCGATACACCTCTTCAGCTTAAACAAAACAGTGAACTCACTCAATGACTGGTTTAAAAGAGTAGCCACCCTTCATTGAGGTGCCTACCTTCCACAATCTTCCCCATCTGTTCCGCAGCTCCTCCAGGTAATACTTTGGCAACATACGCACCAATGTCCCCATTGCTGCCCGGGACCTCTTTTCCTCCAACCACACGGATGCCCAGTCCGTTTCCTGTGAGAAAAAGAGTATTGCATACACATAAGGTGGTCCAAAACCTGTACCAGATGGTAACAAGCCTAGAAGACTGTCTTGTTTTTTAGTTTTTTTTTTATCAGTGAATTTCCATTTGTTTCTGAGGTGACAATCTTTGGAATTAACAGAATAAAATAGTTGATTTTAGTGTGCAATTTTAAAATTCCTCAAAGTTTTCCATGACTGTTCTAAGACATACATCCTGAAATCTAGAATCATGGTACACAGACCCTTCCGTTACCTTAATTACAGTGCAACAAATCCACCAGTCACAGCACAGGACATTCACTATAGCCTTAATCATTTAAGGCACTTGTTTATTCATCAGTTTCTAATTACGAGGATAATCCCATTTGTGAATCACATGCCATTTTGACCTTTGATGACTGATGAAACTGGAGGAATGCCAATCTGCCACATTGCTGCGTAATGTCTGCCCCGTTCTAATGCTTAAAGGAACACTGACACAGGAGATCGAGGGGAATCAACCACACCTACAGAACGTGACATACCAAAGCATGAGGAGGGGCTAGACAGCTGATGTGCTTTGGCCCAGTGGTTTTGTGTCTGTTGACATTTTGTGTGCAATGATGTGGCAAAATGGAGTGCCACAAGAGGATGCTAAAGGAAAACTGGAGAAGAGCTAATGTGTTGTTTAGTAGTAGGTATAAAATAAAACTGTGCCAATGCAATCTCAGCATGGTGAAACTAATGTTTGCATAGACATAAGCCTCGGGCATCTCTCCATGATGGCCTGGTAGGCGAACAGATCCTCTATATCAGGGGCAGCTATCCTGAAACTTCTGTCTACATTGTTGGAGCATGTCAGGAAGCCAAGCAGCACAGCATTGAGTATTAGAGAGGTTGCACTTACCTGATACACTACGATCTTTGGGATCCCTCTGTAGTTTAATTCTGGCATGAGGAAACGGGTAGTGTGCTGACTTTCCCTAAAGGAACACCAAATTAGCAGAATCAGACTTCATTTTCTTAACACTCTAACACACAATGTTTCTGAAAAACTGTGATATGAATTTTTACGGTGAATCTAAATACAGTCGTTTTTGTCTGATGACCAGGTCTCTAGAAATGTCAATTTTTGTAGGTTTCTTGTAGTATATATTCACTGCTCCTCCCTAATTGTGCTGAAATGCTAATGCAAAAACCTTATGTATCACCTGTCTTCTATCCCCTTGTCCGTTCTCTGTGCGTACATCTCGTGGTTTATCAAACCAGTCAGTTTCCTCCCGTCGCAGGTGGTACGCTTCAGAAAAACAGATGGAAATTAAAACGTTAAAGTCTGTTAAAACAAACCCCTAAAGACCCTTTGGTAATATCAGGTAGAGACAGCTAAGGTACATATGCAGTCTCAAATTCAAACAATATAGAGTCATCTGGGACAGAAAAGGAAACGGTTATACAAAGTAGAGCAGTTATTTTTGCATGCAAACCTAAAACTAAAACAAACCCTGAGGATACATGTCTTCAGATTGTATTTCTTTTTTCTAGATATAATTCTCCATAAGAATTCTTCAGAAGAAGATTTGGGAAAGGGTCTGTTTGCTATTGTACCTTCCCCTAAAAATCTGAAGTTTTCATAAGACAGGGGTTAATGACAGACAGAGGTAGGAAATATTTTGGCGTAGTATCTTGTATTGGTGTTAGCATGGGTCTTTCAGCTACAATGTGCAAAAGGAGAGTTTTATAGGGTTTTACATTCAAAGGCAATTTTAGATGTCAAGATGTTGTCATGGACAAGTGAATAATTGACCTCAGGTCATCAACATTTAATAGAAGACAATTTTAGTGATTATAGACCTGACATTCAGATGTAAAATTATATGGTAGATGTAGATCCTGTTACATGCTCAAACACTCACTAACATGGAGCACTATTATTGTGTATAGCTTTATAAGCGTGACCAATTTTTATCAGGAAGTTATTACTTTAAATAGATTTGATATCAAAACTATTACTAGTATTATATGAAAGATTTTTTGTTAGCCAAACTGGTGAAATTGCAGTAGCTTAAACTGAGAAAATGAACGTTATTTTTAGAGAGAAAGGAGTGTGAAATTCCAATTTAATCACAGATGCAATAGCTGCATTCACTAACACAGCATTACATTAGTGTGCAAATTCGTCATACTTCCTGCAACATGTTATGGAGATGAATTTGGGGTCGATTTGGTTGCCTAACAGCTCATGGGTGATTGGCAGGTGGGTGGTCATGGTAGCAGGGGTGTGGGGGAGACGGGAGACGTGCAGGAGTCTAAGGTGGTTATACTCTACCGTTTGTGACATTCTCATGTGAGTTTCCTGGATCGTCTCTGCTCAAACCCACCAGGGATTCACTTAGTGCTGCAACCAAGGCAAATGCATTTACTTCCAGATGGCACATATGATGAACACACCATATGCTGTTAAATGTATGGGTCAGTTACTTTTCAGATAAATGAAAAACAAAACACGTTAAAATTGGTGAGTATTTTGGGTTTGAGCTTGGCATTCTGTGGTTGTGTGATTCTTTAACTCTATATTGTGTAATAATTACAATATTCATGTTGTTTTTGTATTGTACAGTGAAGTTTATGTAATTTCATAGATAATGAAGGGAAAAGGCATGCAATGCATATCAACTACTGTTTTGATCTCATCAATCTTAAAACTATAGTTTAAATGGTTTCATTAAAGGTAGAAATCAAAAGACAAACATAAACACCCAGCTGAGAAAAAGCACAGCCCGTTCTATTTGAAGGCATTTATTAGTTCCCAAGTGAAAAAGATAGCAGATAAACATGCAAGAAAGTGAAAGAGTTTATTCAAAACCAAACAGGAAGAAACATGCACTTGTCCTATTTATTAAAGGAACATCAAACATGAAAACACAAACTTGCATGGTAATATTTACTCTGGTACATGCTAGCAACATGCAAGAAGAGTATAATCTATCACTGAAAGAAGTTTGTATGGGCTATGACATTTTGTATATTCTGTATGCTATAACATTTTCTGTATGAAAGGAAGCTGAAACTTCTTTTAACAAAATTAAAAAATGAATGCCTGACCTTTACATAGAACAAAATATCTCATTAATACAGTTTGTTGTGGCTGAGGTTTTACATATAATTCAACATACTGTATCTATAAAGCAATACAAAATAACTAAATGAAGAGATAATCGGTGTTGTTATACTATGATTTTTTTTGCTATAAGCCACTTTATAGATAACTAAATAACTAAAAGATAACACATAACTAATCAAGAACATGTGCAGCTCTATTGTTTAAAAGCAGCTTAACTAAAAATGGGTTATAAGGCTATTCTTATGTTAATGACAGGAGAGATTTATAACATGTCCTTTCATTGTTAGTGTAAGCTTTTCTCAGCACAAGTACATATTAACTAAAAATACAAAGACTGAAAGCATGCACTATAAGAGTTCACACAGAAACAAAGTCAGTCTATGAAGAAATCACATGCAAAAATGTTTAAATCCAACTGTAACTATACCACAGAAATGTTACTATAGAAAGACAACTGGGACAGTGTGATTCTTTCATTATTTAAGCATAGGACAAGAAAGCTCAAACAAGACAGAAAAGCAGTTATCAACAGAGAACTAATGCCTTCATATAGACTGGAATGAGCACTTACAAGATGAGACATAGACAAATAAAAATCTGGAACAGTGTATGAAGAGTCACTCCAAGAGGACAGCCTGTGGACAAACAAATTACCTTCACTATCAGACATGGTGCCCTGCAGATCATCCATTAGCACATAGCCACGCCCTCTTGAAGATTCTTCTCTAAGATGTTGCTGTTGAGGGTCTTGGAGGGACAGACATGACCCAAACTGATCACGGGAGTCGGCAGATATGGGTGGGAGCGGACCTGCCGATGCCCGTGCCATACCCATTGGCTGACCCACTGGACTCAGTGGGCTCTCTTCCTCTGAATTCTGTGCCACAATAGGAATACGTCCACGCCCACCTTGTACAATGGGCAGGCTTGTAGGTTTTGACCTGCCTGATGGAGCCTGGAAAGCTGAGGTGTCTGAGGACGGGTCACCTTCTGCTTTGAGCCTCAGAGATGAACTTGAGGTATCCCTTTTAATGGACAGGTCAAGGCCATACACAGAGGAGGGTCTAGAAGAAGGCCGTGACCTACTTCCACTAGGGTAAGCAGAGTCTTCTCCCAAAGAGGACCTCGTGCCTGGGCTCAGATTTAAGCTTTGGCCCAGATTGAGTGAACCTGCCAGATTGGCCCCAAGAGTGGAGCCCAGGTATTTCTGCTGTTCGGCAATGTTCTTGCGTAACCCAAAGGTGATTTCATCCTGCAGAAGTCTGCTTGATCTGGGAGAAGCACTACTGGACCCCAAGTAACTACTATAGTCTGTTTCTAGAGTCCTGCTATCCTGGATGGAGGAGTACTTGCCTATGTTGCTGGTGTTTTTGTGTTTCTGGTAGAGCATAGATGTTGGAAGTTGCTTGGCAGCCTGTTTCTCTAAGGTCAGTCTACTGATGCTGTACTTTTCAGTTTTAGGGAAGGCCCTGTAGCCTCCACTAGACACTCCAGTGCTGGGGGTATAGTGATGTGAGAGTCCAGCAAGCTGCTCTAAGCTTTCAGTGCCCCCTGTGCTTCTCCGGAACTCCTGTTTCAGTTGTTGTTTTAAAAGCTTTAGTTCAAATGGCTCTTCCATTGGGTCCTCTTCATCTTGAGCCTTACCATAGGAGTGAAGTCTGGAGGAGCTGCCCAGGTAGTCTGTACCAACATCTGCAGCAGTGTGTCTCAGAAGACGCTCTGCTTTGGCTAGCTCCCTCTCAGCAATGCCATAGCTGACAGATGAAAGGCTGCCAGTGCTTTTTGCCAGTTCTGCTGCATCTTCTAAAATCATATAGTTCCTTGGTGTTTGATGTTGCTCTAAGTCCGCATAGAAGGAGTCAGCAGATACATTTGACATAGGACTGACTGCCATGCTTCCAGCACGCTCTTCTAGGCTATGCAAGTCAAGGTGGTTACAATAATTTCCTGCCAAGTAAGATGATGTGTCATAGTTGGTGGCAATTTTGGTAGAATCTAATTCAGAGAGGAGAGCAGCTTGTTGTCTGGCTTTCTGCTGAAGCAAGAGCATTTGGTGGTAGCTCTGTTGTTGTGAGGCAGTCAGAGAAGGAACCGAAGAGTAGATGGACTGGGATTGGTATGGCGACTGAGGCTGGTACAGGGACTGCTGGTACTGTGGGTATTGGTACTGGGAATATTTTCTATACTGGTCATGCTTGGTCTGTGGAGGAACAAATTCATCAAGTTCTGACTGTGGTGCAGTACGTGGTCTCTCAAGCCCATGTCCACTGACATCCTCTCCAACTCTTGTTTCACGAATGTTACTCACCTCACTGTCAGACATGTAGTCACGGTCCTCTGCAACACTCTGCAGATAGGCCCTTTCCCTCTTCTCCCTTTCTTTGAGCAATGCCTCCTTTCTTCGGTTAATGCCCATCTCCAAGTAACGCAGCTTGGCATCAATCTCCTTTTCTTCCTCATCCAGTTCAGCTTGCTTTTTACGCAGTTTTGAGGATTCCCTCTCAACCAGGTCTAGTTCACGGTCAATGTCCTGCAGGATTTTTGCCCGTGCCATGTTAGTGCTCCGGCAGAGACGGCGACGAGCTGAGCCAGTGCTGTAGGCTGTTTGACCAGCATTAACAGCTTCTTCCTCTGAAGGTGGGTTAGGAAGGGTTCTCTTAACTTTCTTTTGGGTGCCAGATGGAGTTCCACTTGGAGATCCCTTTCCCTTTGAATTACAAATAAAAAGAGTAATATGAGTGTTAATGAGAAAACTATTTTCAAGCTTAATTATTCATAGGAACAACCACAGTGCACATTGTTTCACAGAAGAACTTTAAAAACTAGCAACCAACACTTAAGTTTTCTAGTTTGATTGAGAATAAAGGAGAATGGTAAAATAAAAAATCTCTAGAGGATTTTGTTCACTCATGTCAGACATGCCATGGGTGGGAAAACAAACACACACTCTATATCTGCTGTGCTGTTGCATTGCCTTTAAAAGGGCAAGCACTGAAAATATTAAAAAGACAGCTAGCATGTCATTGACTACTGGGCCTGGGGCAACATTAGAAAAACAAAAGAGAAATAGAGCAATAATACAATGATCCAGAGTCAATGTAAGCTGAACAATAGCATGAAGATATTACACAAAACAAAACTGCCTCAAGGCACTAAACATTTGAAATCATATATTAACAAAGAATTATGAAAAAATAAAGTAATTTTACAAGCTGAGATGAGTCTTCTTACAAAAATTAAACACTTATTTAAAAAATCATGTATACTCACAGAGTAACCCTCAGAATACTGGAAATTTGCTGCTGCCTTATCTTCTGCAGTTGGGCTCATGGGTTTGGGGTCAGACATTGACCTTTGTATGACCTTGGGAGCCCTAGGACTTGGTGGACCTTTGGATAAATCTGTGGCAGAGTGTATTCTCTGTGGGCTTGTGTCTCCAAGGGATTTCTCATAGGACAAATACTCAAGGGATTTGCTAGGGGATATACAAGGGGAGATTGGAGAGTACAGTACTTTTGGGGATTTGGGAGGACCTGGGACAACCTGAAGTGTAGAGGCATCTGCTTTGAGGTGAGGAGACTGACCTATATCAAGTGGAGTGGGACGTCTCTTTGGAGAGGACGTTCTATCAGAGTCAGGATAATCTACTCTAGTATCTACCTGCACAGAGTGCCCCCTAAGTGTTCCTGAGGAGTCTGTTTGTACAGAGATTTCAGTTAGGGCCTGAACTGAAACAGCTCCTCTTTCACCCATGCCATTTTTACCACCACGTGGTCTACTGCGCCTGCCTCGAGCAGGAACTTCCCATTCATCTTGGTCTTCATCATCTGTCTGTACACAGCTATCAACACTTTTCTTTGTGCTTTTCTTTTTCCTTCCTACAGTGTAGGCCTTTTCAGTATTATCCTCCTCATCAGTCTGGCAGCCACTGTCCATTTTTCGTTCTTCCGCCACAACAAGAGCCTCTGGCAGGACTTCACCTGGATACATCTGCCTGAACTTCTGCTCCTCCAACTGCTGTCTGAGCTGTTCTTGGAGTCTCTGGATCTGCTCTAACTGCTCCTGTTGCTGAGCATAAGTTTCCTTTTGCATCAAAAGGTGGGCCTGTCTCTCCTCTTCTTGCTGACATAGTATTTGCTGTTTCATGGCCTGAAGTTCTTCCAGCTCCTTCTGCACATAAAACTGTTCTTGTTCACGGAACCGCTGTATCTCCTGTCTCTCCCACTCAAGTTCTTCAGCCAAGCGATGCTGCTTCATCTTCTCTAGCTCAAGAAGCTCACGCTCCATCTGGTACTGTCCATCTCCTGGAACCAAGGGTGAAGATAGAGCTTCTAAAGAGGCTGCAATTGCCTCAAGTGAAGCATTTGTGTAGGTATCCATTGCTGCCACTGTGGTGACTGTAGCAACTACATCTGATAGAGCTGTGGAAAGACCAGCCTTTGAAACAACAGTCTCCAGATTTAATGGTAAGTCACTTTGTTCTTCTGCAGTGGTTACAGCAATTGCTGAAAGAAAGCTGTGCGATCTAGTGAGAGGTTGATTCTGTAGAGTTGACAGTGACGGCATAGTATCACTTGTGTGCATGCCTGATATAGTATTATAGGATGTGCTGAAGATAGAGCCAGGCTGGGTGGTTATGGCATACGTAGAAGGAACTGGTGCTGCTACAGAAGAATAAACAATACCATTGGAAGATCTTAGGACACTAGAAACACCATAGTGGGTTCCAACTTCTGAAGTAATCCTGCCTTGAGTGTACTGTGGAACTGTCATTACAGTGCACACTCCTGTAGACTTGTTCGAATAGTCTACAGCTTTACCTGTCAAAAGTTCATTTTGTTAGATTAGAGTTCAACACATACAAAGAGTGCAATGGTAACAGCATTGAGATAACCATGCACCATGCAAAGGATGAAAAATTAAAACAGCAAAAGTATACTGAAGAGCATGCAGCGACATGCAAAAAAAAAAAAAAAAAAAAAAAAAAAAAATTGAGAGCATGCAAAATAACTTCCTAAAAAAGGAATACAGGCAGGCATACAAAAAAAAATCAGCTGGGAATAAGTAGAGGTAACGCAAAATGATATAGAGAAGAACGATCTTCAATCTCATACTGACCTGCCACCAAGATTTTTCCAGATGTCAGGTCTACAGCACCTTCAGTGGCCTCCTTGTAATCATAACTATGCTTACTTTTATATAGGAAAAGACCAGCCTCTGCCAAGTTTGTGTCCGACATCGAGGGTTTAATGCCACCAAGACCTCTCATACCATAAGGAGTACGATCGTATTGATAATGGTCATCTCTGTAGCCAAAGCGATCCTCTGGTAATGGAGCTGAGGGCTGCGGAGTTGTACAGCTGCTTGCAAAAGGAAGATTGTAGACTACATCACAGCAGACTGCTCTTCTTCCAGCAGTAAGATCTATTGGTTTTCCATCATTCTCTGTAATTACAGCAGTAACCACCTCTGCAGTGGACCCATTCATTGCAACCACAGTCTGTGCAGGTTTTACTGTGGTGAGGTCAACTGCACCGGATAAGCCCGTTTCTAGACGAGGGGGTATAGTTGCACCAATGCCATTGCTTGCAATTGTTGGAGCCATTGTTACAGGAACAGTTTTACCCATTGTTGTAGAGAGATTTATGGGTTTCTCTGGTTGAGAATCCACAGGCCTGTAAATAATTTGAGACACAGGCTCAAAGGATTTAGCTGTTGTAAGTTGGAGAGGCACTGATGTAGACAGAGATGCATCACTACCATAAGCTACAGTGGCTGTGCATGTGAGGATGGTGATGTTGTCAGTAACCACTGATACTGAGGAAGTATCAGTGCTTAGGTTTACTACAGATGACTGCACAGCACTTTGCTGATGTCCACTACTATCAATAGCAAGGGACTGTCGTCTTGACTCAGAGGAAGACAGATCCACTCCTTTCATGGATGTCTCTGCATCTACCTTTGGGGTTCGGAGATCCACCACCTCACCATGATGGTAGGCATGACCATTCTGCACTTGAACTGGTTTAGGTTTTATGTTTACTTGATCAACAGAGATGCCAGTGGCTCTTGGAATGGGATGTGGAGGAGGTGTTCTTTCATGCACAACTGACACTGTGGTTCTTTGGACTTCAGTGGTAACTACCTGAACACCAACATTTGGAATAATCGACTGAGGCTGTGTTGAGGCTGAAATAGCCTCGTAGACATGACTCATGCTAGAAACTACCTTCTCTGGACCACATATTTCTTGACATTCAATAGATTCAGTCATTTGTGTGAATGCCAACGGTACTCTAGTTGTTTGTGAATGTGGTTTCTGAAGTGATTCTTGGCTAGGACTTATTGAGGCTTGGGTTGTGATACCTTCTGTGGGTGAACCGGGGTGAGATGGCAAAGTAATAACAACATATGTGTCACGTAAAACCTTGCCAAACCTGGGGGATGTAGGGGACTTGAGAGGAGATGTGGTCTTACTTTCGGCAGAATGACTTAGATTAAGGACACTATCTGCACTGCTTGTACTCAGTATGGAAGGTCTTGCAGGTGTGTGGGCAGTAAAGGGTGGCTGAGTACCAGCTATGGGTTTGGGAGCTATGGGTGGTTTAACAGTCTCCCCAGGTTTGTGACTGAAGGTTAGGCCTGCAGGGATAGAGGATGGCTTAGGTGGTACAGGAGGAGGAACATGGGGCTTATAGCCTGGAGAGAGAGGTTGTCTTACTGGTACACGGTCCCCTACGGTTGACATGCCAACTGGAGTAGTTCTTGGGGGGACCTGTGGTGGAGTCTTTTTAGGATACATAGAGGGTTTGGGTAGTGTTGGAGGGGGTAAGGGTGGAGGAACTGGAATGTCTGCTTTTTCCAGAGATGCAGCTCTGCGTAGTACTACTGGTTTGGGAGGAACTGGTGGAGAAGTTGTTACAACACTAGGTATAGTGGATACTATATAATGTGGTACTGTGGGCAAAGGTGATACACTTACAACTACTGGGGCCGACGGTCTTGAAATTACACTAGGAACTGGTGCTGTAAAAGAGTCAATTTGACTAGAGGCACATGACTTGGACAAGTCAACAACACCTGTCTGCTCAATTCCTGCATCTTTCTCTGTGGCATCCTGTGAATCAGTTGATACTGCAGGCAATGTTACTTCTCTTTGTAGTGACAAATCACCTACGACTGCCTCTGAGGCTGATGTTGTCTGGAAAGCCTCATTCACAAGTGGTTCTGGTTCAGTCTTTGTAACTGAAACCGTAGCTTTCTTAGAGTCCTGAGCTTGATCAGCAATGCTCTCTTCACCAGATTCCTCTTCACCTGATGAGCACTGTGTCACTCTCAGATCAGGTATAGGCAGTATTCTTCGTAGGGGAGCTGGCTCGGTTTTTTCAACTTGGGCTATTATTGTCCCTTGTGCCATGCCACTCAGATCAGGGCCTGCTTGAGTTGGACTGGTTCCTGGAGTTAGTACTGCTCTTTGCTTCTTCATAAGTTCTTCATAGGCAGTTTCTGCATCTAATAATGGTTTTCCATTCTTTCCGGACTGACCTGTGATGCTTGATGACATAGTGCTTTGCTCTTTGTTTGAGTCAGTATCAGGCAACACAGTTTCTGCTTTAGGAACATCTTGTACTGGCTTACTGTGTGTTATCTCCTGTTCCTTAAGCATCATCTCTTTCTTTCTTTGCATCATGTCCTCATAAACCTCATCAGGTGATCTCAGGGTTTTTTTGGGTTTCTCGGACACAAAAAGTTTATCTGGTTCCTGCTCATGGGATGCATCATCAACAAGAGACTCATATGCATAATCTTCTATCAGCATGCCCCCATAAAGCGATTCTTTACCAGGTGGATGTTCCTTTCCATCATTAGTTGGAGATTTGACCTTGAGTATAATCTCTTCATATGCCTCATCCGCACTTCTTAATGCATGCTTTCTTTTTTCTTTGGACTGACTATCAATGTGTTGCTCATCCGTTGGAGAGTACAGTGAGACTGAAGTTGGTAAATGATAAACTTTTTGGACAGCAACAATCTTCTCAGGGAGAATCTCAAAGCTCTCTGGTTCTGACTCCATGCTTAGGGAGAGGTCTGAGCAGGAAGACCTGCGGAATTCCTCCATCTCTGCTTCCTGTCGTAGCTCTTCCGTGGGAGATGCATCCTCAATTGGTGAGAGGTTGCTTGGTGGAGTTTTGGGCCTTTCTCTCCTTCTCTGTGCCCGTATCTCTTCTTTGTCTTTCTTTGACTTTTTTCCTGTGCCCTTCTGCTTCTCCTGTTCTCTCAGAAGCTCCTCTTCTTCTCGCAGCTCCTCTTCCTCTGATGAATCCTCAATAGTAGGAAGCATCTGACCTGGCTGCCGGTGCTTTGCTTTCCTCTGCTGCTTGCCCTCACCACTAGACTGAACATGACTTGGGCTGCTGCTGTCACTGTCTTCATCAAGAGAAGACAAAGATGTTGGAGATGTTCCTGGGGTAAAACTGGATGCAAGTAAACTGGAAGAGCCTTCACCTCTTGACCTGTCATCAGGAGAGTCTGTAAGGCTCTCTAGCTCACCATCATCTGATGTCTGACGTACAGTTGCTGTACTGTTGAGTTCAATTGTTTTGAAATGTCGTATGCCAGCTCCATTGTCTACTGAAGGTGGTTCCCCTTTAGCTAGTTCTTCAATTTTAGTTACAGAGATAATACTCTTCCGTTCAGGCTCATCTTCTGGACAGATACTGCTCTTTTTGACAAGGCGTCTCCCTTTGCATGACTCACTTTTGTTATTTTCGTCTTTCTTTGCATTTTGTTCAATTTGCGACTTCTCTTGATCTTTAATTTTTCGTCTGGCAAGGTTTTCTTCATCAGATGGTGATGCATCCTCATCTGCACTCATCTCTATGATCTGCTTCCGGATTAAATCCTCCTCGTCCATAGGACTCTCCATTTCTACTTCCTTATCTCCAACAGTCTTTTTCCTTTGCAGTTTAGGTGAAGGTTCTCCTTCACTACTGTCCTCAAAAGAATCTCCTTGGATATCAGTTGGAACCAGAAGTTTTTTCCGCTCTTTTTTTGGTGCATCAATCTTTTGCTTTTGAATTTCTCCATGTTGGCCATCCTCTGAGCTGGGTTCTGGAGACATCGGCAACACCTCCAGTCGACGCTTGACCTTTGGAGTTTCAGTTTGTGATTCCTCTTTAGATGTTGTCTGAGCCTCTAATATTGGAAGGACGGTGCTTTCCAACTTGGCCAAGTCTGAAGGGCTCGTGGGACTACTTTCTTTATCTTTCTCACCAGGCTCCCTCAGTAGCTCACTCTCTTTCACTGGGACAGCAGCCATTTCTTTGTTCTACAAAACAGATTTTTTATTTTTATTTAACATGTTATGAATTCAACCATAATAAAAACATGCATTATATTTTAAAAGAGATACGAGAACTACATGAGATAAATTTTGGGATACTGTAGGTGTCTAGACAATGAACCTAGTTTTTCTACAATTTATCTATACCTCTACCTAAGATCAACTGTTGGATACAGTAGGTGTCTACACAATGAACCTAGTTTATCTACAAGATATCTATACCTCTACAGCTACATGTACAGTTACCTCTCCAGATTTATCCGTTTTATTAGGCTTTATCAATGGCTGTAGCACATCATCCCATTTTTCTTGTAGTTCAGAGGTCAACTTCCCCTCCTCTGATTTGTTTCTTTCCTGTTGGCTAAATGTAGATGGTGGGGAGACTAGATCTACATCATGGTCTAGGCTATGGGGCACACATTTTGCTATAGATTCAAATTTAGCTTTTTTGGTGATTTACAGGTCAGTTACAGCCAGTGCTTTTTCCATCAGCTCCTCACTGGCTAATTCATCTTTCTCACAAAATGTAGTAGATGTTACAGCAGGGGTTTGGACTTGTTGTGTCAACTGCAGCTCTTCAGGCTTGATCTCAATTAATGCTTTTTTGTCTTCATTCTTACTAACCATCGGGGATGAGGGGACTTCTATTTCCTGATCAGTAAGACCGTTTGGCATGGCAGATTGTTCTAGATATTTTTCTGTCACAGAGTCTGGAATCTGCCTAATATCGGTCTGTTCTGGCAATATTTTTTCTACCATCTCATTCACGGCAGGAGTCTGGGCTTGTTGTGTAGACTGCATCTCTTCAGGCTTGATCTCAATTATTGCTTTTATGTCTTCATTCTGGCTAAGTACACGGGATGAGGGGACTCCTATTTTCTGGTCAGTAAAGCCACTTGGCATGACAGACTGCTCTAGGGCTTTTTCTGTCACAGTGTCTGGAATTTGCCTAATAGTTTTTCTACCAACTCTGAAACATTATGATAATTAACAGATGATAGTCCATCACTAACGACTTTACATTAATTCTCATTCTCTGTAACAACAGCATCTGACTCTGTGTTTTGCTCACAGACTTTCTCTGTTTCTGACATTTTTTGCTCTGGTTTGGGAGCAGCTTCGTGAAGAGCTGGAGCGTATGTATCCTCCATATTTTTCTCTTTTATGTTATTATCTGGACTAACCTCTTGTTCAGAGAAAGTGCTTTCAGAACTAAATTCAAATTTTATGTTGTCAGACAAAGTCTTGAGAGTGAAAGTCTTCTGCTCTGTGTTCTCAAAGATTTCTAAATCTCCACCTGCTTGATCTGGCATACATTTTTCCAGCTCTGTTTTATCTGTGCTCATCTGTTCCTTTTCCAGTGGCTTATCCTCTTTTTCAACACAGAGCTCTTTAGTGCAGTGCTCCTTTGGGTTATATTTCCTGACATTTTCAGCTCTATTTTCCAATATGCTTTCTGTGAAGTTGAGTTCAATAACTGGAGATGGTGAGGGCTCATCTAATTGTGTCTGTGATGTGTCCTCTACCTCTATCTTATCTTCTGTTAGACTTTTTTCAGAATTCTTATTGATATTATCTACAGAAATATCATTTGCCTTAAGACTAGAATCTTTGCTAGTGACTTCTGACTTTTCAAATGGGTTATTTTGGGGGGATAACTGTGTTGTTTCTGTAACCTGCTCTTCTGGAAATTCGTTATCTAAAATGGCCTCCACTATGACCCCATTTTTAAGTTGATCTGCTTTATTTTCTGGCTCTGCAGATACTTCCTGATAAGTAATATTATAGGATGGCTGATCATCACTGGACTCAATCCTTGGTGCCTCAATTTGCACAGAGGCTTCAGGTTTCCTCTCTGGCACATTCCCTATGCTACTTTGATCATGATCAGTAGTTGCTGTCTTGATAGAGCTTTCCTTTACATGCATGTTATCTACTGTATCTACATTTGAGGGTTGTGCGAGCTCTTCAGATTGTTTCTCAGTGGTCTGACTATGTGGTTCCTTGCTTATAGGAGAGCTTGCATGATCTTAGTTGCTGGCTCTGATGTCTCAGTGCATTGTGGCTCTATTTCATTTTCTGAAATAGCTTCCATGTCACTAACAAGAAGGGTCTGAATTACATTATCAATTATAGGTGTTTCCTGATTGCTTTCAGGCTCAGTTTCAAAAGTGTTAGCATATTCTGGCTTTTGGACCTGGCACTGTTCTGGCTCACTTTTATCTGCATTCTGTACCTCTGTAGGGTCCTCAGATTGTTCTACAATTTCAGCATGTTCTACATCTGCCCATTTAACATTTGCAATCTCTTCTAAAACATCAGGTGAAGGGGGGGCATCTTCCTTAACTATTTGCTCAGATGAAGTTTTTAAGCCCTCTGTGTTTTCATTCAGGGTGCCAGGTGCTTGTTCTTTGATATTTTCTGGTACTACCTGTGTACTCTTCGGTACTGGCTCTGCTGTAACCCCTTGTTCTGCATCTGTATTTTTGACATCTTTAGCATCAACTTTGGCTGAGACTGGCTCAGACTTGTCAGCTGGGGCCTGAGTTATGCTGGGCATCCGTTTTAGCCCTTTGGCAGGGGTAGCAGTGGCAGTAGGTGCAGGAGAGGAAGGGGTGGAGGATGCAGCACAGGCTGGGGAGGATGGAGGGGTGGGTTCATGTTTGGCTGGTAACTTGGATGGAGAAGGTGTAGGTGGCATATTCCCAAGTTGCCCAGACAGAGCCCTTTGGGTCTGGCAGTTTAGGCAGAGCCATTCTTTCTGTAAGAAATGAATAATAGCAGATTTGAGAGGAAGTATTGAAAGTTGAGATGCTATAATACATTTCCAGTCTTTGATTTTTCAATGTTGCACAACCCATTTAACTAATAAACCTCTGATACTACAGCAAAGGATAATTCACTCAATTTCTGGAGTGATTTTAAATTGTATGTAACCTAAGAGATTGTTCATTTATTATTAATAGTAATGGGATGAATCTTTATCAGTTCAATGTCAGAAAAACCTGTTCAGCAAAAACTGCACTTCAACAGTTTACAGATGCTAGTGTATATATGGAGTGAACGCATATACATTTGTATTTGTGGAGGTGGGTGCAATGGTCTTTATTTTTAGGCTATTATTGACGTTAAACAAGCTAACTTCTTAAGCAGTTTTAGGCAGTACTGTGTAGATATACTTTAATGTATGGTATTTCTCCAACTTACAAAGGTAGACTACACAAAATTATTTATTTAGAGCCAATTAAATCTGCTAGCAAACACATTGGAAAATGCAATAAAGGGAATGTGGTCTATAGTTGTTCACGGAAACTAGTATCCTTTCAGCATAATTTACTTGAGAGACCACATGGGAAAAAATTCTATCCCCCACTTAAGCTGTGATTGAGATTTGAACACAGCTCAATTAAAACTAACAACTGTTTATAATGACTGTTTCCCTGATATTCCAGCCCACATGAATTTATTTAGACAGATTTTAAAGATGTATTTTCTAAAGAAAAACACTGGAGCTGCTGAAAGCTACAAAAAGAGCAACACTTGAAATGTACTGAAACTTGTGGCATCAAGCAGCGAACTCCATGACACTGGATGCACCACAAATGGTAACGTCAGAGATGAATATTACATGTTAATGGGGGATGCAGATGCCACAGTCCTCTCATGAGGAATCATGACCCACTGGCTGATGCAAATTCAGAGCGATCTATGTTAGGCTTCAGTGCTGAGGCATGCTTAGCTATATTTTGGTTCTCCAATGTCTTGGCTACAGGGATTAGTCTAAATCTAGAGGAGGTCTGGGATCCCTGTGCCATGCAAGGACAGAGACACTCTGAAAAATAGATATTTCAAACCCCACACAAGTTGTATGGCAAGACCCAATACTGTATGTGTGCAAGGACAGAGTTCAAGGACAAAGACACAATCCTAATGAAACCCTATTAGATGAAAGACTGATGTGATTGTAACCTTATGAAAAGTACTTGTCTTTCAACATGCTGAAAGGTACATCAGAAGAGAAGGAAATATTATCCTATCTATCTAAGGAAACAATGAACAACAATTACAAATCTAGGAAACTAGGAAAATAAAAATGTAAAGACTTTCAAACAGTCCGGTCAAAGTAATGTTCGCTGGATCACATTAATTGCCAGTAAATATAATGATGAGCAAAAACAGATGTCTGCTCTCACTTCTAATGCAGCTTGAACCTGAAACATGGACTTGAAAATGAACGTTGCGCTCAACCTTTTCATGTAATTCATCAGCAACAAAGCAATCTGCCCATGTGCCAGATTACAAATTACAAGATCAGATAGAGGCAATGTAGACTTGGAACCGGATGAAAATCTATTTGACTCACAGGTCACAGACTTCAATTACTATATGAAACATAAATTGAGTCATTTTATTCAACACATGAATAATTCAACATTTATTTATTCAACACATTCTCTACATGATCTGGCTAGCATACTCATGTATTTCAAAATTCACTAGGATTTACTAGCCTCACAAACAGAGGCACTAGGCACTAAATCCATCAGCCCCAGAGGTGAAGAGACTGTAAATGATGCAATATAACGAGAGTTCAGGCAGTCACATTATTTGTGGCTCGGGCTGAAAACATTGCTAGTCTTCTCACCACTCATTCTTTCATATTTGCTGAGTTTGCAGACAGGAATATCAGACAGAACTACATGAAGGTTTTTTTTTATGAAGGCCAGAATTCTTAAGAGAATCTTAGGCTGCTAATAAGGGTGTGTATCTGAGATTTATTACTGATTATTTGAATGGGAAATCGCAGGCGATTCATTGCTGATTTTGAACGTGATTTTGTGTAGCTTGTCAGTGATCTATGGCTCTGTGTAGTAAATGCCGCTCCATCTGAAAGCACGTGCTGGAGATTTACTACTAATCACCAGAAGCGGCTTTACTGACGAGATGCGCATAAAAATCACATTTGATTTTTTGCACAGCCCTAGTGTACAGTAGAGAAAAATGAATGTTTATGCAATGGTGAATTTTAATTTTTGTAGCTTTTTCAATGAAGTTTGAATTTAAAAAAGATCACAGCATAGAGTAATGTATAAAACAAGAGAGAAGCATTTGTGAAAATGAAAATTCCAAAAAGCACAGCAAAAAAAAACATCCCATCCTTCCTTCCTAAGAAATCCAAATATAATTTTTATTGTGGTACCATTTCAAGAGACATTTTTAGCTGCTTTATTACATAAGGTGTAACAAAAAGTTTTTCTTGCATACATTTAGGCTCTTCCTTCTATGGCACAAGAAACCTGACCTTAAGTTTCCTTTTCTGTCAATCAGGAAAACTGCTTTAGAATCCTTATCCAATGAGCACAGATGGGTGTGCTTACTCTCAAAGCCAGAATGTGTGAATGTGCGAAATCTGTCAATAAAGGTGTGAAACTGAGCTAAATTTACAAAAAGCCCAAAGACTATGACAGTCTTACTTTGCCAATGAAATGCATTCACTTACAAATCCTACCTTTTCTTCCTACCGAAGTGTCCAGCAAAATTATGTTTTTTTTTTACGAATGTAAAATAATAATAAAAAAATTACTATGGCAATTCCTTCCATCAGATGCTTTCCAAATCTTTGTCATTTTAATTTTTTATGTCAAATGTACACAGTTTTACTGTAGTGACACAATAACTGCATTTTGGTGGAATCAGTGGTTACCAAGGTAAATGTTTAAAGGGCTAGTAATATAGCAAAATGCAAAATGATCAATTATTGGTACACAAAACAAAGACACTCCAGTTATGCTGCAAGTTAATCTAGACTTAGATACACAGAATAAACCTTTTTATTTAATTTATAGATTCAAACGTGACCAAATTAAGTATTCAAGTCAAATAGTTTTCCTACTTCTGTCATAAACACACAATAAGCAAACAAATAGGAAGTCATATATTCTCAATAACCTTTCCACACACTTCCTCCTCCAAATTCGAATATCATTCACCGCCTCCTCTCTCACTCTCAATGCCCTTTCTTTCTCTCCTCCACTCACATCCGCCACCCCACTTCCTCTCCTTATTAGCTAGCTACAGTAGGTCTGTTTGAGGTTCAAACTTCCTCTAAGACTCTGTGCTGGCACCATACCGATTTCCTGGTGCTGTCTGCACGGTTAAATTGTGCCAGTTTTCATTATAATAAGTGTCTGACGTTAACAAGAAAGGAAAACAAAAAAACTCCAGATAACTCAATGTATCTGTGGTCTTCACAGATGTGGTCAGTTTTATATCTGTTAGTTTTTAAGTAAACTAAAAGGCTAGTGTAAAAAAAGCAAACATTAAGTTTAAAGAGATATTATACACATAAAAATTTGGAGTCAGCATAACGCGTGTATTTCTCTTTGGCGAGACTGCTGTCTTTGTACACTGAGAGCTTGGTTTAATGGAAAGGGTGCCTAGCGACTGTCTCTCAGTCATACACACACAAACCACCTTCACATCTAAAAATACGACTGCTTTCAAAACATCAGGGAGAGGATGGCACGTGGTGGACACTGCAGGAATGTGTCTGGCCTAAAAGAGAGGCTTTCGAGCTCAAAGGAAAACGCACACAGTCACATACACAGCAATAAAAGCTTGCTGCCACAAAGAGGAACATCTCCCATAATGTCCTGCAGTCATTCTTGGCTCTGCCTCTACCACTCTTTTGCCACTCTGGCTGTTTTTGCCTCAATGTACTGGAGAGTACAGAGGCACAGCTTTGACTGCTAGCCAGACAGACATGTAGAATAAAATACAGACAGACGGGACTGTGAAAGCATAACATTTAAGTCACACTGTATGATTAAACCAAGAATAAACAATGAATATTTGAAACTCCAGATAAAACAAATATTTGGTGCCTCAGCGTGACGGGCTACTTGGACATTCACATCGTCCAGTAGATTAAGAGACCGAGCGGTGTTTTTCAGAAATGCAGGCTAGAAATCAGAAGATTGCTAAAGATAAACAAAGCAAACATCATAATCAAACAGACAGGCGGACAGATCTCTATGGTGATGGAAGGCACACAGACACACACGTCTGTACACATTATATAAAGTGATAAAACAGACAGATTGGGAGAAAGCACTTGTAGCTATGGGAACAGCACAAGCAGACAGAGGAAGGCATTCAAGTTGAAGTATTAGAAAGAATTAGGAAAGAGTTTAACTTCTCATTTCTAGGCAAAAATGTAATCAGGTCAAAGACAGAATGCGATCACCCTTGCTCTACAGCTATAGAGAGACAGCACAATATCATGAAGCAGTTCTGGCTGCTAGATGCTCAGATTTAGGGAGGTGGTGGATTATGTAAAACGGTGGAGTTCTGCTCTGAGGGAGGCCATGCAGTGCTGTATCTGACCCCAGGCTGGAAATACTGAAGAAGGGGAGTCAGCTAAATTGATTAGTCTGGTGGAGTGGGAGGTGGATGGGTCACAGTGGGTGTGAACGTGTGGGCAAAACCTTGGAGAATAGAGACATGGCAGAAGAAAAACAACATGCACTTGATTTCACGTTACACCAGGCTGTCTGTGAATATGCATGGAATGAATGGGTCATCTTTGAGGTGGGGGCGCACTGTGGGGAGGGATGACACATAAGGTGACTCAAAGCCTAAGGCAGATGGCCAACAAAAAAAAAACAAGAGTGTGAAATCTAATCTCTGGTCCAGTTCTCTGTGGGACTGCTGTGAAACTGTCAACACTGTGGCACATGAAAAAAAAGCGTCACACCTGATTTGCCCAACATTACCTACCTCATAAGCAATAAAGGACACATGTTACATTGCCTTTTACAAAAAGAAATAAAGAAATAAACAACAGAAATCAAGATTAGTGAGGATGAATCAGGGTATTTTCCGTCCAATCAATTTTTGTTTTAATATTGAAATCTGAAAAATGAAAAACGGCATATATTTCGTTTTTCAATTATTCAAACAAAACGAAAAATCAAGAATCCGGCTTAATTTTTAGTTTTTACATTCAGGGATAGAAAACGAAATAAACAACTTGAATATTCGATCTCTACATGCGGGTGGGAATGAAACGCCCCTCTCTGCTAACTGGTCAACCAAACATTACAACATAATAATAATCCTAAAAAAAAACTTAATAATAGTCCTCCGCTTCTATTGATTTTTAACATGTTTATTTCTACTACATTTTATCTCTTCATCAAACAGCCAGATTAATGAATGGCTTGATACAAACCATACTGAAGCAGAGCCTTTTGGTCCTAGGCATGCCTGTTTTATTATAGTTATCCACCCATTCAAATATGTGTGCAAAGCTGCGCGATGCACTGCAGCGCGGGGAGAATGTATTGTAGACCACTATTAATTTATGTGAACATAGGTAGTTTTAGGCAATAAACTGAGTTTATTTAATTAATATTGAGCATTAGCCAGCTAACTGATGGCATACACAATTGTTATTTTCTCTGCCAAACTAAACCAAAGTCACAGAACCGTTGTATGACTGACTCGCAGCAGGTGCATAGAGTGGTGTATCATTCCTAAATTAATCAGTTTTTGAAAAACCCATTATTACAGACAACAATTCAATCACCAATTATTATAGACAGCCGCTTGATTTTATTCCTAAATAAATGAATTAAGCATTTTGAACCAATTGATTTAATAAAAGGATCCTTTATTAACACAAAGACTTACAGCCACCTAGTGGCGATATTACTATCATAATTCAAGTATTATTTAATTTTATTAATATTTCTATTAAAAATGTTGTATAAAACATTAATATCATTTCATTATACATTTGTAAATGCACATAAAGCCATCTTATCAGCATTAAACTGTAAACATTTAAAAGCATCTTCAGACCCAGGCTCTATATCATTGAATACTGATTTGGTATGGATACTGAACTGGTAACAGCCTATTGTCATATTATTCTAATTTATTTAATGTAAGAATTTTAACATTAAAAATGACATAAAAAAACGTAAAAGGTAAAAAAATTAAATTAAAAAAATTAATTAATAAAAAACTGAAAATCAGTTGCCCCTTATGAGAAAGTTAATCTCTGACACTGCTGACACTGGCTTATTGTTCGAAGTGTTATTCCAGGGTTTGGATATGTTCTTATAACTCAAACGAGTTCACCTTCAAATCATGACATCAAATTCACATTTCACTAAAGTCAATCATGAAACAAGCCTGTCTGAGGAACAAATAGTCCATGCAGTGGGATAATAACAATGATTTCCTACATGGGAATAAAGTCGCTTATGAATAAAAACTCAAAATAGAAAATAATAGATGTGCTGTGAACGGTAAATTAAACAAAGTCATTTATTTTCATTCTGTAATAGTGATGAAGACTCATTTTGTCTAATGGCCGGCGATTGTCTAAAACAAAAGTTATTGACTGTAGTTAAATAATTGAGAGTGGTCAATACATTCTCCCCGTGCTGCAGTGTGTCGCGCAGCTTTTCCACACATATTTTGATAGGTGGATAACTATAATAAAACAGGCATGCCTAGGGCCAAAAGGCTCTGCTTCAGTATGGTTTGTGTCAAGCCATTCATTAATCTGGCTGTTTGATGAAGAGAAAGAAATCAAATGTAGTAGAAATAAACATGTTAAAAATCAATAGAAGCGGAGGACTATTATTAAGATTTTTTTTAGGACTATTATTATGTTGCAATGTTTGGTTGACCAATTAGCAGAGAGGGGCGTTTCATTCCCACCCACATGTAGAGATCGAATATTCAAGTTGTTTATTCGTTTTCTATCCCTGAATGTAAAAACGAAAAATTAAGCCGGATTCTTGATTTTTCGTTTTGTTTGAATAATTGAAAAACGAAATATGTGCCCGTTTTTCATTTTTCAGATTTCAATATTAAAACAAAAATTGATTGGACGGAAGATACCCTGATTGACTTGAATCCGTCTATCATTCGATCATTCGTTTTTTTATTTAAAATTGAAAGTAGAAAAATTAGAAAACGGCTCCTTTTCCGTTTTTTTGTTTTTTTCCAAAAAACGAAAAACAAGAATTCAGTTTAAATTTTCATTTTTCGTTCTTGGGTGGAAAAATGAATAAACAACTTGAATATTCGATTTCTACACGTGGGCGGGAATTAAACGCCCCTTTCTTGCTGATTGGTCAGCCGAAGATCAAACCGTGCCTTTGCAGTATCACGCAGCAGAATAATAGTCCTCGTTGCTGCAGTTATATGGATTCTTAATGCATTTATTGCAACTACATTTAGTCTTTTTCATCTCTAAATATATAGATATAAATATATATATAAAAATAATTTCCCAATAAATTTTCTGTAAAATTGTGTATTATTTCAGCTGTAAATTATTCTCGTTTAGGGTTTAAGGCATTATGTCAACTGGATATAACTTTACATAGAAAAGCTTAGTAAGTGATTTTTTTTCACACTAATATTATGCTAACATGCATTTTGTTTATGTCTTGTGGTTATAATATTGCAACAGTCAGTATTTTAACGTGAATGGTAAGTGGATTGGCCCCATTCACTTCAATTATGCCTCACTGTAACCCAGATACTTGAATTTTTTTTAAAGAAAAGGACAGATGTCGAAAATAAAATCAAAATTACATTAGAAGTTATCAAATGCTGTCGGTTGAGCTCACCTTGAATTGAACCTGTAATATTCCTGCAAGACATGAGCAAAATGTTTATTTAAATAAATAAAGCATGTTAGATTCTGGGCAGATTCTGGTCATGTCTAGGGAACATTTCCAACCTTCTTCAAAACAAACAGCGAGAAATGCCAAAAATGAGAATGAAGAAAGAATAGAGACAAAATATAGGAGATTTTGATTCAAGTCATATAAATCCACGGAGGAGGATGGAATGAGGCAGAGGATCAGCGCCACAAGGAATTCCAGTCACATAAGTGAAAAACCTGATGGAGAAGGCGTGTTGCCACTGGAGAGACAGGGAAGAGAAATAATGACGAGAAAACGAAGATAATCTTTGAAAGCCAAAGTGTGTCATATTAAAACCTTGTACATATTGAGAGATTTTTAAATGTGGCCCTTAAGTGGCCTTTAGAAAAACTCAGCTGTTGCCCTTTAAATCCTGTTAGCTCAAACAGATTACTACTCAAACTCTCACATGCACACTCACCCCACATTGTCACAGTAGCACAAGCAGTGTTGAAATTTCACATGAAGAGGGAGAGAGAGATATATACTAAATCTAATCTCAAGTGAGGATGTTCTTCAAATGGAAGCACTGATCCCGATAACACAATTTTGTATGGCATTGAGCCTTTTTGATCAGAACAATCTGATGAATAAACAACACACTGCAAAGACATGTAGTCTCATGCATTAACGTCTACTATAATAAGGCCTGTCTACAGTTAAAAATGACAGGACTGTCTCTGCTTTCAGTTCTGGTCTTAGCGAAATGGGGATCAGTGTTGTCAGCCATCTTGGTAGGGTACTCCTGACAGTATAATAAGTGAAGTCACTGGCTGTACCGTGTGAGGTGAAACCAGATGCACATACTCAGGCTAATCTGCTTGGAAAACATGAAATAGACTCACGGGATTAGATAGAGACAGAGCAACCTGGTGTACAAACCAACCATCAAACACGGGGTGGTTTAAACGTGAGAGCCATCAAAGGCCGCGTGTAGGTCAAAGCATGTCAACATAACCTGCTCATACGGACAGAAGAACATGTGAGGTTCCCTTGAGGAATGTTATAATTTGTTTAAAGACGTGCTTGGAATAACAATTATTGACGTATTTTATTACAAAAAAACACCACCACCACTAAATGTACCAGAATATACCTGATTAGCCTCATTTTACAGCAAATTTGTTTACCAGAGTAAGTGGCTTCTTTCCATATGAAAAACATTGCTAGTTTGTATGTCAGAGAACAATCCTTGAAATGAATACATTTAAATGATCATAGTCAAGTTAATGTAGGTGTACAATACACTTACCAAAAAAAAAAACAACACCACACATTATGAGATTTGATATGGCTTTAGGAAGACAACTGTGTCCCACCAGAGACAATTATTTGCTCTGAGTCACACAGGCAGTTACCCTCACTGGACAGACTTATGTTGACGCACCAGTCTGCATGCAAATGTAACTCTACACAACCAAATCACAAAGAGCAAAAGCATTTTTGTAACTTTACAAAAAAAAATTGTAATTTCAAAACCTGATATTTTCAGGCATTCTATGACTAACTGAACCCTGTAATTAGCTACTGTAATTATCTACTATATATATAATAATTTAGTAGGTAATTATAGAATATATTACCTAATTATATAACCTATTAATCAACAAAAAGTCCTCAAGGTCTAGATACTTCATCTAGGCAACTCATGTTAATATGAAATATAAAATGACAGCAAAACTTATGAATAATATTAAAACACATTAAAGTTATCATTTTATAGACAGTTCACCTAAAAATGAAAATTCATTCAACATGAGGGTGAATACATGATGACAGAATTGTCATTTTTAGATGAACTTTCTTTTTAAACATTCCTTTGCTTATTTAAAAAAAAAAAACATTAAAAACATACCTCCCTTCCTTCTCTGTTCACTAAAAAGCAAAGGCTATTTTCCAACAGGAAGAGAGTTGGTGAGTCATCTGAGATGGGATCAGACTATTACTCTCTCTGTCTTTAGTGCACACACATTCTCTCGAAGAGGCTCAAAGTGCATTGGATTACACAGTGAAGTGTCGAGCTTTTTAAGTGAACAGGGACAGGAATGATGAGTCTTATGTATAATGCAAAATAACAATCAAAACTTCAAAGAGCAACAGCAAAAGGCCATTCTCCAGAGAAACGCAAGAACCGTAGATCACCCAAACCCATTTTAAATCACACCTCTGATCACCAGAGGTTATCTAACAATGGGTTAACTGTTAGTTTTAATGCTGTCTATATGCTAGTTTACTTGTAAGTTGACAAAAAAGTAGCACATAGACACAATGAGTTTCTCCTCCTTGAAAATGGACCAAAAACCAAACAAACAAACAGATGACTCATCTTGTTCATAGGAGCATATACAAATTCTTGTCCAATAAAATGCCCTCTAGAATAAGAATGGCCCATCCTCCTAAATTATAAATGCCACCTGCCTACGACAAGCAAACACAAGTAGCATAAACAGTCTTTTAGTGTTGCTGGCCGTGATGAAAAACTAAAAGCTATAGGCAGTTAAAAACAGAACAAGCCCTTTGAGGTGTTCCGGCCCAATTTCCTGTTTCAATAGGAAATACACCAATAAACTAAGGAGAAAAAAAAACTGTTCAAAAACACTTTAACAAGGAGCTGCAGCAAAACTCTTACCTCTGAGAGATGTGGAGTGGGGTTGAATCCACACAGGTTGCACACAGTCTTCTGGCACTCTGTACAGGCACAATAATTGGGTGACTCTCCTGAACCCACATTCAGCTTCACTTTACATAGTGGACAGCAGGACTGGGCCTCAGAGCCTGAAACTTGAGTCGGAGACCCCACTACTTCTGTCGATTTTGGAGGGGGCATGTCCGCTGATGATATTCCTTCAGCACCTGTAGGTTTGGGAGATGCTGTTTCTTTGGAATAAACAGGTGGTGTATCGGGAGGTGACTCTGAGCCTGAGTCAGGGAGGGATACAGGAGGGGAGTCTGCTTCAGACCCAACGGGGGAATCAGGGGGCGATCCTGGAGGAGATTTGGGGGTAGACTTTGATTCCTCCCCAGAAATGAGATTGGTGGCAGAGCTCAGGATGGAAGAGCCAAAACCAAACATCTTTCCAGACACACTCTCGGCAGCCTGAGAACTTGCTGCCGTAGGTTTAGCCGACTCCGTGAGCCCACCGAACCCACTGAAGAGTTTTCCTGTGACCGACTCACTGGCCTGAGCAGCAGAGCTGGCCTGAGGTTTGGACGACCCACCAAAACCACCAAAGAGTTTCCCTGTGACTGACTCAGTAGCCTGGGCACCTGCAGAGGTTTTTGTCACCTCTGCCAATCCACCCAGACCAAATCCCCCAAAAAAGCCCCCTCCATCCTGTTTTGGAGTAGTTTTTGCAGGAGAAGGCTGAGGACTACCTTTTGGGCTCTGTGAAGGTTTTTGAAGAGGTGGAGGCTGCCCAAGCTTGGCCCCTAGTTGTGCAGGCTGAGGTCCCTGTTGTGGTCCAGATGTTGGTGTAGTTGGAGGTGTACTTCCTTTCCCCGTATCAGCAATACTCTGTTGTTTGGTCAACATTGGGGGCTTCTTCCCTGTCTCACCCTTAGAGGAAGACCCAGATGGTGGCTCTTTCCTTTGTGGGGAGGGAGGTGCAGAACCCTGCTTGGGGGGCTGTTTCATCATTGAAGGTCCAGGAGGCTCCATGCCCCCCACTGCCCGCTGCATCTGACAGTTCAGACACAACCATTCCTTACCCTGTAGAAACATGCAGAGAAAGACAAGGCACATGAGCACAGATGCAGCAAATACCATTTCTGGTGGAATATTGATTAGCATTTGCATTACCTCAAGCTCATTATATAGAAAATAGCAATCAAAATATTTTCATTTATAGCCAGCCACTCAACAGAAACACCCCATATGCAACATGTTAATTTGTGGAGAACTTGCGGTTATACTTTATTATATGTAATCCTTTATTCTTATTGGATTGATTAGTAAGCTCTGAAAGCCATGACTTTTGATTTAATTACATGAAAAACATTTCATTTACTTTTATTGTTGTTTTGGTTGATTCATTTATTGGAATGCACACTTTAATTCTTTAAAAACAAGAATAACACTGTACAATCATCACTGTGTGATTAATATTGTTATTCTCTCTAACATAGACCCGGGAATAATGCTAACTGTCTGTATAATCACTGCCTATATAATTCATGAATGTAGTTTCTAAACACAGTGAAAAACAACTTCCTCCACGTCCTGTCTGGGTGATGTAAGTGACCTTGATAATCTTTCACCTTCTGTGCCAATATTTTTCTCCCAAACTCAGAGACGAGAGGAATTAGTGCAAGTTGCATTTTAAGCAGAACCAAATTAGGGTTATTAAAACAAAACCCCGTACAGCTTTAATGACCAAATATGAACTGATTGTACTGATGTCTTCAAAGAAAGACTCAAAAATAGAGCCTTGTAAATTGTTTATGAAAAATCTGCAATATATGCCACTCTTATCTATATCTGGATAAAACGTAAGACCAGTGTGAGATCTATATGACTGATGTAGAGAAGGTAGCGGATATGTCTCTTACCGCTGAGTCTGGTGGACTGAAGCCGCACAGGCTGCACACCTGCTGTTTGCACTGAGTGCAGGTGTTGTAGTTAGGTGGCTGGTCTTTGGCCTGCACATTCAGCTCTGTGGAATTACAAAGAGGACACAATGCTTTTCTTTGAGCAGGCCCAGCTTTACCAGGTCCTTCCAAATGAGCCCCCGGCCCAGGTTTACCCTGCTGTTGAGGTCCACTGGGTTTTCCTGCAACCCCTGGACCAGGTTTCCCAGGCCCTTGTTGCTGGGAGCCTGGTCCTCCAGGTTTGGGTCCTTGCTGTTGAGGTCCTGGTCCTGCAGGTTTAGGTCCCTGCTGTTGAGCTCCTGGTACCCCAGGTTTGGGTCCTAGTTGTTGGGAACCAGGACCTCCAGGCTTACCTTCAGGCCCCAGTCCTTTAGGTGGACCTTGTTGTGGTGGCTTACCCCCTTGCTGCGGAGGACCCTTCCCTGCTCCACTCTGTGGACCAGGAGGCTTTCCTTTTTGCTTTGCAGGCTCCTCTTCCTCATCATCACCAAACAAACTAAATTTTGGGATGCTGGCAGAGGAGACAGCAGAAGAAACTGCACTCAGGGGGTTGGCCCCACTTAAGAAACCAGATGAGAACATGCCGGCTTGTGGTTGTTCTGGGTCTTTGGGCTCCTGCCGGAAACGTGATTCAAGAAGGCTGAGGGAGGAGGGGCTCCGTCCAGGTTTTGGCTTGGGAGGCAGCCCCTCTCCAAATGCATCTACAGTCCGACTTTTACTGAGACCTGCTGGGACTCTGGTGCCACCAGCTTGAGCCTCTGGTGGCCTGTGGAGTGAACAGACATAAGATGAACTTCACATTCATTAGCCTCAAGTCAACACAGATTTAGAAAAATCTGTGATTAACTGATATGTACTTTATTTACTTAATTGCAATTCTGGATAAATTTCCAAAAAAATTAAAAAATAAATTCAAAAGGGCATTGCAAATTATTCAGACAATCAATCAAAAGCAAAATTCATGCAGCAGAAAAATGTAAATCTAAAATGGGCTCTGTGGTCATAACATTAGTTAAACAAGAATGAGACATATCCACAATACATATGCAGTTTATTACTGTTGCCAGTAAATAATATTTAACTTGTTTATTCATTCTAAGAGACTGAGGTAACAAAACACACAGAGTAAGCCAAAAACAAAGTTAATCGTCAATGTTTTTGTCACAATTTTAATGTGACAGAAAAGAAATACAACTGCTAACTAAGGAATGCGTCAGAATTTCAGGCCACAAAAAAGGCCAAAAGCTTAAATTACACACCAATGGTTACCTTATATATATATATATTTCATTGCATAAATTATATATAATAACCTTCATATTGTGGTCAAGATTTTAACAAACATATTGGAGTTTCCCAGTTAGGATATTAATGTTCCCATGCCAAGATAAAGAAGGCTGCTCTCTGGTTATTAGTGCTTTAATAAATAGGGGTTTCCTGTGTTTGGGCTATGAGGCTAATTAGCTCATCTCAATTTAAAATAAAACTTTTTAGTTTTTGGCCCATTGTCACCATGATTAAATTTCAGTGCATCATTATTGTTAACTCAATGCAAGCATCTTAAAAAAAGCATCTTAAACTTTTGGTGGTTCTCATGGGCGTTATTTTACATATATTTGAGTGTTCTGTCATTCAGCCACCCAAAGATTATCACGCCACGTCCAAGATTCGTGTCGTTTCTAATCGAGTGGCGCTCTTCGCTTCGGCATCACTGCGAGCGTTTCAGCACCACGGACAGCGAACAACATACAATAATCGCTTAAACTGTAACACGGTCCTTGTTTTCAGGTTTAACACTGCACGCTCACTCCACAAAAATAATCAAAGCGATCAATGAGCATGATGGAATTTTTGCTTGCAGTGCTATATTTAGTCATATTAATATTTATACCCCCTCCCCCCATTTGCGCTTGGGTAAAAATAACACATTTACGCCTAAGCAACTTTAAAGGCACAATTAGCTTACGAATGAGATCATGTCAAAGGAAATGTCGATCGCGTGCTTTCAAGTGATCGAATTTTCATAGACTTGTGTTATTCTCAGGTAGTGTTTTCCAAAGCAGCTCATGACATCACCTACACAGCCCACAGAAGGAAGATGGAGTGTGCATGGAGAACGCAACGGATCTGGATACACAGATGACGGATATTCGTTAGTATGGATTCATATTTTTCCAAGGAAATGCTTTTTTAAAAATTCAGTCTATAACCTTGGTGTCTTGCATGGACTGAATAAGACGGTTTAAAGAAAACTACATTCATCAAAACACTGCACATCCACTGTGCACATACAATAACCCACCATATTAACGATGATGACACTAATTAAACAAAATGCGTTTCGTGCAAATCAGCGGTAATTGTACCTATATATATATATATATAAAACAGAAGTGCACTAAGGAGGTACTGAATTGCAATCACATGCATGGCTGAAAATTGGGCTGGATTAAATATCTCGCTATAAAACGGCCGTAAACACGCAGCAAGAGCGTGAATGGGTGTGATCATGTTTTGCATCGTTGCTGCTGTCGTGATGTGCCAACCTGCAGTGCCCTGATGATCAAAACACAAGCACATCATAGACGCGTCCAACACAAGCGCTCCGGCACTGGAGGGATGGACACCATCATCATCGTCATTACGGCATACATTTATAGACACTTGAACTTGCCTGGACTGCGCTTTGGCCATAGCGGCCACAAGCTGCTTTCTTTCCTCCTCGGACAGATTACTGAGGTCTGCCTCCACCCCTGTGGACATCTGGATGAAGCCACCCTTCCCGTCAGGTGCGAGTCCCGCTGGCAATCCAGCGAGCGCCCCTTCGCCGCCTTCCAGGCTCGCTTCATTCCCCATGATCGACCGCCTTTGCTTTTAATCCTCCTCCCTCCAGCTAATTACGCGGCGATACGGCTCTTAATGCCCGGAATAAGGCGACAGCGTCGGTATCCGCGGTTGTTTTGGATACATGGCGTTTTATTTCTCCATTTCAGTCGAGGGTCTCTGTGGCGATAACGCGCATCCCGAGAGCAGAGCCTCTCCGCGCGGGTGTAGATCTAGAGTTGTGCGCCTCCCTCCTCCATCCATCCAACGCGGATGTCCCGCCCCTCACAGGTGATCATAAGCCGTCGCCGTTGGAAAAAAAACGAAATTAAAGGGACAAAGCCCCTTAGAATTAACAAATCTTCTCATAATTACCCTGATTATTTTGCTTTCAAGCCGAGCCAATAATTTCCTAATTAGCAAATTGATTTGGTGGAGAGCAGCTGGTTTTGTAGTAGCAAGACTTGAAACACTTTGCATTACAGAAAGCATGTTACATATGGGCCTGTAAATGTCTTTAATTGTGTAGTCGACAGATTACATATCCATTATTTTTTTCTTTCAAGGTTTTTTGTTAATTTATAGAAAGGACAAAACTGGGCTAGTTGTTATAAAAGCAAGATCTCATTACCTTTAAAAAAAAAATTAAACTTGCTGAAAATCTTTCCTAATGAAGACACAGACTCATCTACATCTTGGATGGCTTTGGGTGAGTACATTTTTCATTTTTAGGAAAATTATTTTCTTTAAACGTTTTCAGTAAAAAGTCAAAAAAAATAATGTTTTATTTTACAGTGGCTTCAAACTAAAATGTTTAAGCAGTTTCATGAGTTGTTTTGAAGTAAAACTTAAAAAAAGTTTGAAATCTACAAGAAATTAAAACTACAGCCTTTGCAGCTGAACACAGTGTATCCAATTAGATAGGAACACCAGGGGGTAACATTTTATGGTCTAAAAATGATTAGTCCTTACTTTAGGCTACTCTCAGTTCCACATTATCAGCACTGTATTTGATTTTGTAGCATTATTATAAGTGTTCCCTCGGCTCTTAGTACTTGAATTTGTTCTTAGCTCTCTGCTCTGTTACTTTGGTGATATTTGCACCTTTTTCAAGCTGCTTTGAGGAAGATATAATGGTTGAAGTTGTAAAATAAAACTGAAACAGTACTGCATCTTTCATTAGTCTTCTGTTTTGGTGCATAAGAGTGAATTACCTGTAAGATGTAGTCATCCACATAGATCACACATTCACAAACACATCCATTCACAGACTCTCCTGCTGAATAGGAATCATGAGTCACTGCATAAATATGTCCATAAGTCATCAATATGTCCTTGGCTCATAGCTATGCCAAGAGCCTGGAGACAGAAGGAGACACTGAAGGAGTTTGTCATAAATGACAAATTGGCAGGGACACATTGCCTGCTTTACAGGACTGTATGTTCTGACAGAGCCATTTGTCCTCAAAATCAAACATCAGAGGACACAAACCTGTTGGTTTCACAGAGAAACAGCATTGCAGACAGTAGGTCTGAAGGCTGTGGGATTTTTTTTTTGCTCCAACAATAGCATGTTCATTGAATTGAAACCCAGAAAGCCCCAGACGTGCAACTTAATATAACTGAGCAGCCTTGAGGAGTGACGAAAGAAAACCCTGTCTCCATTAGCAACCTTTATTGATTCCCACTATTTTTGCAGAGATGAAGCTGACTGCACGATCACTCTCACCAGATGAACACATCATTGAACCAACCCTGAACAAAACGTGTGATAAAACGTTAGGGTGTTATCCAGGGATGCATACATTTCCTTAAGTTCTTAAACAGTTGATATCAAACACTGTAATTAAACTCACAGCTGCCAAATTAAATGCAGAAACACATTTAGTGAGTCATTCTTATCTGTCCATTTTCAATGCTTAATCTGATATGGAGATGTGATAATGCTAGAATAGCTTCTGAAACTAAAACCAGAGGTGCATTATCTAAAAAAAATAAAAATAAAGTGAAATAAAACCATAGCCTAGCTGTTAGCACACATGCCTCTGACAAATTGAGTCGTGGTGATTTCCTAATCCTGTTGCCCTCTCTTCTCCCAATCATTTTAAGTGCTTTCTATGGTGTTTCATCAATAAAAATGGCAAAAAAGGCCACAGGAAAAAAAACCTGAACCAGCTAATTAAAGTCTTCCGGATCTCTTGAAAATCACACAGGTGTGGAACAGCAGGGATGGAACCAAACGTGGCAGAAAGGAAGATCTCAAGGAGCACAACTGAGCATCCGATTTATCTTCAGCTATGGTCTTAACAATACAACAGCTCCACGCCAGAAACCAATTAGGCAAAGGAAATGAACACTTACTGTAAAAATCTGATTTATAATTTGTGCATTCACTGGATTACACCAAGCAACATGCTTAATCATTGACTGTACCCACAGTGTTATTTTTGTATTTATTTATATACTATGTTATATAAATATATTAATATTTTGAATTATCTTTTATTTTTATATTGTTATATTTTCAGATTTAAATAAATTTTTTTAGCAAATTTTGTTGTGCTTTTGTCTTCTTAAAAATTTTATATATTTTTAATTTATTTAACAAATATCGGAGTATCCAGATATCCGTTGCGTTCTCCATGCACACTCCATCCTCCTTTTATGGGCTTTAGAAAACACTGCCTGAGAAGTAAATTTTTAATATTTTGTTTTTTAATTATTTTTATTTCAGTTTTAGTAATTCATCTTAATTAGTTGCCATGGTGCATATTTTACTTTACTTCAAATAACAAAAAAAAGTTAAGCTACCGAAAACAACACTGATAGTCCATCAATAATAATGTTAATAAAGCAACCATTTCGCACACACTTCTCCAAGATCTGGCCTTTTCATTCAAGGCTCAGACACCAGTCATGCTACTACATGCATTTAATTCCTATAAGAATGCCAGATTCCTCTAATGCGGTTTCCAGCTTCCTATTAACTGTTACATGTTATCCTCTTCACCCTGTTCAACATCAGAGTGACTGCTGTGTGCTGTGACAGTGGAGGCTTATTCATCCCAGTCCACAGCTCCAGGGGGAATTTGTCCTCTGTGCAACCAGCTTTTGTTCCTGGGCTATATTGAGAAGATGGACTCTTATCAAGATCCACAGATCCTCTAACGATCTCCAGACATCAATTAACGAGATCAAACGGCATTAGCAGTCAGTTAAGCTCTCTATCATGACTATCTGCTGTTGGCACCACAATCAGGATAAATACAATGACAGGAGATTCAAAGACTACTATTATTGTTGTTAGGGGGTTATTCCCTACACACATAAACCACTGTAAATATAGCTATGAAACCTGGTCAAACTGTTTGAATACAGTGCCAATCAAAAGTTTAGGGTCATTAAGAATTGTTTTTTTTTTTTTGAAGGAAGTCTCTTATGCTTATCAATGCTACTATTTATTTGACCAAAAATACAGTAAAAACTATACTGTGAAAACATAATAGTAATATTATATATTTTATAATGTAATTTATTTATTCCCTTGTGATGCAAAGCTGAATTTCCAGCAGTTATTACACCCTCATTGGTCACCTTAAGTCCTTCAGAAACCATTCTAATATGCTGATTTGGTGCTCAAGAAACATTTCTTATTATTATCAATGTTGAAACAAGTTTTGTTTGTTTTGTTGAAACGTGATATATTTTCCAGGTTTATTTAATGAATATAAAGTTCAAAGGAACAGTATTTATATTAAATAAAAATCTTTTATAACATTATAAATGTCTTTACTGTCTCTTTTTTTATCAATATAATGCTTCCTTGCTGAATAAAAGTATGGTTTCGCTTTATTTTGATGGTCCCTTTAACACATTCTGTTGACTATAAGTAACGTTGCACCTACAGGTCTACTAACTCTCATTAGAGTATTAGTAGACTGGTAGGGTTAGAATATGTTGACATGTACTTGCAAAGTTACTTATAGTAAGTAGAATGTCTGTTGGGAGACCATGACAATAAAGAGTTAGCAGATATTAAGCAAACAGTCTACTAATACTCTGATGAGAGTTAGTAGATATGTAGGTGCAATATTACTTATTGTCAACAGAATGTTCAAAAGGGACCATCAAAATAATGTGTTACCAACAGTATTAATTTCCTTTAAAAAAAAAGTACCCTAACTTTTGAGCGGTAGTGTATATCCTGTATATTCTATAGCCACATATGCTCACCTGACTTCCTGTAGCAGCCCGTCTCTCTAATGAATACACATACACACTCATTTACATACACTGTAGGCATCAAAAATGCTATACAATGTGTCAGTGAGTGTGTGTGTGTGTTGCTGTGTGACATGTATTATATGTATGCCGGTGTGTATGGGTGACTTACAGCACACAGAGAAGTGTAACTGAAGCCCGAAACCTAAGCACACACACAGTGCGTTGCTCATTAAAGTTGAATATGGACTTCAATACTGAAAATATGGCTGGTATGACCCTTCAGATGAATGTAAGGGAGATAAAACATTGTTAATAAAAGTTACACACAAGTTCTGAGCTTCATATGAACCAACAAGGCAGTTTGGTAGTTTTGATACAGACCTGGACAATAATTTCTACCTGTAAACATAATACAATTTCTGTCCAGACGATTTACCTCTGACCCTTTCAGAAGTGACTGTGCAAGTGTATATAGTCACTAACACAGACAAAAACAACTATCACACATGTGGCAAGAGTTATAAGTGCTGCAGAGTTGCAAGAGGAAGTGAGAAAAGAGTGACAAAGAGATTCAAAATTGGATCCAGAAAACAGCAAATGGTCACATACCTGCACTACAAGCTGACAGTCTGTTGTTGGCTGTAGTACTCGTGAGTGGACAGCTCCTTGGGCACTTTGCTCCCTGGGCGACGTTTCATTTGTGATACATTAGTCGTGCTGATCTCCACATCTTCTGCATGTGCCTAATTCCTCCCTTAACACCCCGTTTTCCCTTCTGATGAACACTAATAACTGCCTGGCTAAAAATACACTCTTAAAGGGAAGGTATCTCTCACCTGTCTGGCTGCGCCGGCATCTGCTTCGGCAGAAAGCACACCCCCTTTAATTCACACACACCAGCAGAGGCCACACACAATCTCACACACACACACACACACACACACACACACACACAAACACACAAACACAAACACACCTCTAAGTCATCTTCTAATGAGGCCATCAGCCAATCACAGGGTGCATTATCGGTTTAAGTATAAGTTTATATATATATATATATATATATCTATATAAACAGATGGTATAGCCGATTAAGACTGCTTTTAACGTTCACTAACATTTCGCCTCATTACTCATTCATTTCCATCAATTTATACTAATTTTAAAAATATGTATATGTCCAGGGTCTCTATTACTGAATGATATTCACCCAATTACTTCAACTTACTGTTTTAAACAGTAAATGGTGCTATAAATGTCTTACCTTCCAAAAAACCCCCCACGGGTATCAGTTGCTGAAGTTTTGCTGTAAAGAAACATCTGAACACCTGTAGATGAAATATTGTCATGTTATTAAACATCTGTCTGCCATCAATCATTATCAATGACAGTTGAACCTCTCTAGGCTTAAGGTTAAGTTTAACAACACGGCTTTTCCAAACCATTACATAATAAGGCTCAGAGAATCTTTTGCTACTTGTGTGTGAGCGGGGAGGGACACTGGTGTGGTGGGCGTTTTGTTCAGTCCAGAGTCAGATTAAGGTTAAAGTCAATTGTTTGTGAAGGACACACTGTCGCTTTCTCTTTTAATGGGTCTTCCGGTTGTTTCTGAGATGCTGATGCTAGTGATATTCTGCTCACTTTCCTTAGAAGTTCTTACCTGTTTCAAAGAAGATTGTCTAATAAAGAAAATAAAAATTGTGATTATTTACTCACCTTAATGTCATTCCAAACCTGTATGACTATACTTTCTTCTGTGAAACACAAAATGAGACGTTCTGAAGAACATTGCAATGAAATTTGCACCATTTGAAATTTGAAATCATTTTACTACAAAACCAATGACATTTTTAGTGAATAATAACTGTAATTTTGGTCTGTTTCAGGCATCTTGGAATATAGACCACAAGTCAAACAGGCTAATTTTCAGGTGCAGTTTGCCCCTTTTGCAGTATGAAAGTTCCTGGTTACTGTGTGCTTTCACTGTATGGACAAGAGCAGCATTAATATTCCTTAAAATGTCTCCTTTTATTAACACAGAATAAAGAAAGTCATACAGGATCTCAAACATGAGACTGAGTAAATGAAGCTTAATTTTCTCGAATTACTAAAAAATGAAAACCCAACTGCGACCAAAGGATTGTAACAAATACAAAGAAAATTATGAAACAAAAATTATTCAAGCTGTTTAGAAAATGTAGAAAGGCATCATATTCTAATAAATGCTAATTGTACAGTAGGTGAGATTGCCTCTATCATACTCCCAAGGTTTATGCCTTGCAACTCTAAATGAGAGTGATAGAGAAGGATTTAAGCAGGAAGGAAAGGATGGAAAGAGTGAGTGAGGGAAGGAAGGAGGGGGAAGGAATGAGGGAACTTCATTAGGTGTGGTGAAGTGTACCATTCTCATCACGGGCAGAGCTCATTTTAACTCCATAATGAGCCTGAGATTAGGGGCTAAGGGGGGTTGTGCCGGGTGACTGACTGCTGACTTCATCACTTGTGCCGTGATGCTAAATATAAACGCACTGTTTTGAACCAAGGCAGTTGGGAGTCTGCTATTATGTAGTAAAAATAAAGATATACCATCTTGTCAGAAACTCTTTATGGCTGTCGTTCTAACAATTATTGGGCCACTAGAGTACATCGTTTCCATAGTTACCTTGCACTCCTGTTCACCTGAGGGATTGTAATCAAGGTACTATTCCGACCAGTGTTATTTTATTTCTATACTATTATTGTTTGCATTAATATTTTGAATATAGTTTCAGTTTTCATTTCAGTGTTTTATATTTTATTAGTGTTTCTTTTTTTATTTAGCTTTAATTTAATGGTAATTCTTTACTGCATGCATTATAATGCATTACGTAGGTATTCATAATTATAGGCATTATATCTTTTCATGAACAATTGTAACCAAATGCATAAATGCAACTGTAATTTTAATGCAATTAAAATGCATTATACTATTGGCAGATTCCTTTTTACATCTCAAATTGGTTGCTGCGTTTTAATACATTACACTTTTTAAAGGTGTAATAAAGAATAGATAAGTATTATAATGTATAACTGTGGTTACAATTATTCATGATATCATACTATGCAAGGCATATTCCATATTATTAGTATTTTTTATTTTTTTTTTACAGGTGTTTTACATTTTGAATTTTGCACTTCATTGCATTGTGTTTTACAGTTAACAGAAATTTCTGTAAAATTAACGGATAATGTCCAGGCAGAAAATTGCCAGTATATTTTCCTTTGTTTTGTTCTACACTTTTATAAGTGTAATACATTATACATAAAGGCTTTAAGAAGCGTGTCACCAATTTTTCACTTTAATTTTAGTTTCAAAAATGTTTGTACTTAAACTTAGTTTCCAAGGCAACATTTCTAATTTCCATTTTAGTTTTTCATCTGATATTTATATTTTATTTCCATTAATCATCAAAATTAAATTTCCAGCAATAAATCCATTACAAACCGTGCAATAGTAATTCCATTTACAGAGAGCAAGAGCCTTGGCTTTGACCTGAATCTCTTTCTACCCAGAATCCTCAGGGCCTTGGTGTATGTGTGTGACTCAGACAATGTGAAGAGACCTCTGATTCAGGAGTAGGCAAACACTTACGCACACACGCCTTGTGCTCCCATAAATGTGTACTTATGACACACAAACACACACGCTGATCTGCAGGATACAGAATGACACCCTTGCTTTCTGAGGACACTTTTGATGTGGGGGAGATGCTGGATGTGTCGAGGGCAGCTTCATTTCTGTTGCTCTCCCGTGAGTCACAAACACTTACATGCACACACTCATTTCAGGTCAAACCCTGGGCACAGAAAAAAATGAACAGGGCTTAGAGTTTTGATTGAGTTTGGACCTTTAAAGAAATACTTCTCTCTTCATCATAGAGATTTTGATGTACATAGTAAAGATAATACAGGAGCTATATGTTAGGTTATCTTATAATGCACATTTTAATCAAATCCATCTGGCAGTGAAAGTGGAAAAAAGAGATCGCACGCCATCTAGTGGTAATAAGCTCGCACTGCGACCTTAAATAGTTGCATTACGGACGAGAAGGAAGCTCAAATAAAAAAAAAACCGATACATTTTGTAATGAAACAATCATATATGCAACAAAATACCGATTTACGGCTGATTACTATCTGCTTTAAATAATTCCAACACTTATATTATGTATAAATATTTGCTAATTCTGTAAATGCAGCCATGGATGTCAGTTCCTTACCAATATTCTTGAGCTTACTGGTAATATTGACAAATAATCACCTTATGATTCCGCATTGAACATTTAGATGTTTAACTCTTTGTCTTATCTTTTTTAAGCCTCGTTGACAGAACAAAAAATTACGTTTGTATTAATGTGCTGTATTTCTGTTAGCCTGTTTCACAACAGTCAGGTTCTAAAACACGCCAAAGATTAACAGTTCCTCTAAACGAGGCAAGAACAATATTTAAGAACTGGGTAAAAGTGAAATTTGGTCTACTAGTGTTATGATCTACTACCCACCCTCATGTCACTCTAAAAAAAGTTCTTCCAGGCTGCTCTTCTTAGTAACCGCGGTTGTCAAGCTCCACAAAAGGGTCATAAAAGTAGTCCGCTGTGTTTAACGTCTTCTAAAGTCATATAATAGCTTTATGTTAGGAACAGGCCGAAATTTAAGTCTTTATCCGCAGAAAATATCAGCTTCTTTCGTTCAGCTTCCGTATATTTAAAACTGGCGCGTCACGAGGTGCGCGAGAACCAATTAGTTGTGTGCAGTTTCTTCTGCTCCGCCTACTTCTCCTAATATGGCATCGAGACGGCTGAACTTCCGACTGCAAGCAAACAAACGCCATTACTACAAAATATAATACTGGGGTTATTTCGGTCACAAAACGTTTGACTTGGATGATAGAAGTGAAGCTTTCTGAATCTTCGAATCAGTTCAATCAGTTTCTTCATAAATCGTTAATTAAAGAGGCTCGACCCCAAGCTACTGCAGTACACAATACTTTTGGAAAATATAAAAATATTGCCCAATAATCCCAAATTTGTATGTAGAATTTATAAAAACGGATTTTTAAAAATATTATATATTAGTTTGGATATTATGTGCCAGAAGAACCTTCCTTGAACTCTAGTTTATCAAGACAAAAAAAAAACCTACCTAGATCTTTCTTGAGATATGGAGATAATACTCAGATACTCACTTAGTAAATTAGTTAGTCATGTTGGCATTCATTGTTTATATTTATTGAATTTCCAATCACTTTCCCATGGGCATATCTGAGACACTCCACAAAGGTGAAGTCCAGCTTCAATTAATTGAGTTCCCATTAGGCAACTGGTATTTTAGGAAACATCTGACTAAATAACTAATAAATGTGTAGATGAAAATAAAAGCACTGGGAATTTGCTGCAACAATATCAGATTTTTATCACAAAACACACCAGACACAAGCCTCCAAGCTCAGGTACCTTATGAAAACTTGCCAATGCCCCAAAATGGGCTACTTGAGTAATTACTGTGATTATTTAATACATGAGACCGTAAACTAAAATATGTGATATCTTCACCTTTCACACAATACGAGTCAACAACATTCACAGATAGACTTACATGTGTACTCCAAATGCTGCTAAAAACACATCAAAGAAATATACAAATAATCCACCCACGACCACCCTGAAATTATAGACGAAATATTTATTTAGACAACCAAATGCATGCCAGAAACACCAATTGTACATAACTGACAGCTCCCTTCTCCTCCCTTGTACCAGCCAGCTCCAAATCAGCTCCATCTGGGGCAGGGAGTGAACTGGAGTGCCCACTGGTGGGTATATCTCTGTATTGCATTGAAATTACATTTGTGGGGGGAAACCTGTATGTGTGAAAAGACTATAGACCTATAATACATAAAAAGGGACAGGGTGCGTCTAGATGCAAATGGCAAAAATATTCACATCTCGTACATCTTGCATGGCACAGAAATGATCTCTCGCACGACACACGGACAATAAAAAATAAAGATGCACAAAGGCAGAATTCACATGCAGTGTGTTCTCCACGGCATCTAATCTGACCTAACCCACACATTTTTTTAGGGAGATTCACAGCTAATCATTGGAGATGATTTAATATTTCTTGTTAGTTTTGCACAATGAAGTTATAACAAGACCTAAAAGAAGATAAGCTTAAGAGACAGAAAAAGAAAGAACAAACAAAATGAAGAAAGCAAGCATGTAAATCTCGATTAAAAGGATTGCAAACAGCCGCTCAACAAGAATCTGAGCCTAGAAACAAATAATTGGTCCATCTATGTGAACTGTGGCCCATTGTCCACATTTACAACGGAATAGAAAAAATAATATCAAAAATAAATGCAACCCTTTGAACAATAAACAATTACCAGCAATAAATAATCAAGTGGTGTTCCGCTGTATATATATGTACATATATAGGGTCACTCAGCATTCAGCCTAACATAGACTGATTTAACAAATTAATGACGCAAACGTATGAAATATGAGTCATAATAATTTAGAAATACACTACAGACATTATGGAAATATCTAAAAACATCTTTCAAAAGATGTTCTTTCATTTTTACGCAACCGACATTTAGAACGATCATCTAGACGGCTGTAATCTGCAGACAGTTCGACTATGCAACTGGCTTGGAAGAGCTTATTCATTCAACTCATGCACGTTGTATTTGAAAACTAAATTTTGGCAGAAATGGTCACCACAGTTGTTGACTTTTTTTAGTCAGTCAGGCCCACTTGATTATCTGAAACATAATTAACACAAACATCAAAACGCTTCTGAGGATCAGAGGTTAGACAAGCTGTTACTAAGGCATGCCTTATTTTCACCTTTGATCAATTGTGTCCATAATTACTTAGTGTTGTTCTATGTACAGCACAATGCTTGCTCATATATTACAGTCTTTACAAATCTAAGCAACTGGCTTCCAGTTTTCCAGGTGCCCACTTCACTCCACCATGTCTTTTTTCATATTTTGTCATATCGACAAAAGAGTTTCCTTTGAAATCATCTTCTTTTTCCATTGGCACTATCCCATCGTATTGCAAAGGTTTTTTGGCAAACGACCGTTTTGCGTCCTTTGATGAAAACATCACGTGTATGATGTCGGATCTGTAACACTAGTAGTGTAAAAGGTCTTTGCTGTCACATCACAACAACAAAGTCAATGTGCTTTCCCTGGTGAACAAGAGACGTGAGCAGGATTTCTAGTTGAGTTCACCATTTTTGAGTTTTGTGCTGTCGATTATGGCCGCACTGCACGTTTGTCTGTTGTATGAGTGACTGATGCAGATGTTTACAAGTGTCTATTGAGTGTTCGTGAATATATCTCACACGCTGCGTGGTGGTCTCTGCTGTTCGTGGGTCCTGCGGTTGCGCCCCCTCTTGTTCTCCTGAAGCTGTTTCCACTTGGCTGTGTTAGGAGGTCCTCTTTGTGGGGTCTGGGTGCCTCTTTTTCCTTGGTTCGGCTGTGCTCTTTGGCTCTCGGGAGCACTTTGGACCTTCTGCGTGCTCTGAGTGTCCGGTTTGATGCTTTGGCTCTCTGTGTTCATGGTACTTCCCGGGATTTGACTTCTTTGCAAACCTGTGGACTTCGGGAGAATCTGAACAGTTGGGTTGTTCGGCACTTTGGGTGTGTTTTGCGCTCTCTGTGTTGGGTTCTGCAAAGTCTGAGCCGTCGTTTGAGGGGTCTTTTCTGTTTTTGTACCCACGCCAGCTACAGGGTTGACTTTGGGGGTTTTCTTTCCCTTCGGCTTCTTCTCTCGCTTCCAAACGCGCTCGCAGAACTCGTCCACGCTGTTGAGATCTGGGTGCTCCAGCAGGCTCATGAAATCCCGATACCAGAGTTTGTGTTTGGGGGACGGATCCTTATCGTTGGCGTTTGCCCGGAGCAGCAGCTCGCCCACGCGCTGAGCTGGGATGACCTGGAGATTAATATGCCGCAGTGGTTGAATGAAGCCATGCTCGACGGCATGGCAGTGGTACACTCCTGAATCGGCCTGGGTTAGACTTCTGATCAGCAAACCCTGGCCCGTAAGACTTAGCCTTTCATCAATCACAATCTGACATGGAGAAAAACAGATTGAGTTTATTAACACTTTTTCATAGATTTTGACCTAAAAAATGGAGCCATTAGGTCCCAGACCAGAACCTAAATGCTGAGGTTACATCTGGGGTGCAAAGAAAACTACAACACAGTTGGGGGATTTTCTTACACAGCAGGAAGGCTGAAATCTGATCATTATTACATTAACAAAATGACCGTCTGGGGTGAGGTGTAACTTACTTTAGCACTATTTTTTGCCTGATAATATCTGAAAGAGAAACACAGCTGGTGTATGCGTGATGGTGGGTGGTGGGGGTGTGAGGGGGCCATTATGTCATATCCTGTTCAATAAAATACCTTAATTTACTAGTAATAACATTCTCTTTCTCCTTCGTAAAACTACGGAAGTTCTAAGCGGCCATGCATTATTATTTTTTTTCCTTCTTGTTTTCTCGTTATAACGACTTAATTTTCTGATGATCTCGACATGAGTTGTTTTCTCGTTATAACGACTTATTTTCTCGTTATATCGACATAACGAGAGTTGTTTTCTCGTTATAAAGACTTATTTTCTCGTTATATCGACATAACGAGAGTTGTTTTCTCGTTATAACGACTTATTTTCTCGTGATCTCGACATAAAAAAAGTTGTTCTCTAAGTTACAAAACTGCGCCAACAGGTGGCAGTATTGACCTGAATATAACTGATGGGGTGTTGTAGGCTATGCTGTATTTCCACTTTACTGTACGCGTTTGGGATAGAATATGAACGACCTCGTGATCGCTATAATTTGTACAGGATTGTTCATTAGGCTGCTGACATTTAATTCATTCATAAATGTTAAATGCTTGAATCAATATGACTATTTTGTGTATTAAGTTCTTGCTAGATGCATGAGTTTCACCAACGCGTTCTGTCATAAAATAACTGCTTATTAAAACCAACATTGACGTCGCTGTATTCTGTTTGCACCTATATCTTATTTGTGCTTCTTTGAGGTACATTATTGTTAGTTAATAAGCGGGGGTGTTCTGTTAATCTACAGTAGGACAGGCTTCAACGACGTAGGCTATTTGTAATGTGCCTCTTTTCCTTATTTTTAATCTTTATTGTTAATCATTAAATGTATTTTGATAAGAAATGTGATTTATATGTAAAGTGTATAGGCTAATTTAATTCAGTGATGTTCTACAGTGTTGTAATCTTTTGTTTTCTACATTTATTTGTGGAAACCACACAAGCACACACACACACAACACACACCACACACACACACACACAAAAAACACACACACACACACACACACACACACCACACACACACACGCACACACACACACACACCACACACGACACACACACACACACACAACCTGAGACAAAACACACACACACACACACACACACACACCACACGCACGCACACACACACACCACACGCACACACACACACACACACAAAAAAAAAAAAAAAAAAACACCCACACACACACACACACAACACACCACACACACACCTACACCACACACACACACAGCCCACACACACACACACACACACACACCACAAGCACACAACCACATCACACAACACCCCACCCACACGCACACACACACACACGCTCACACACACACACACAAACAATCGCCACACACACACACACACACACAACACACACCCACACACACCGCACACACACACACACACGCACACACACACACACACACACACAGCAAGCACACCCACACACAGGCTCGGGGCGCGCACACACACACACACAAGCACACATGCACACACACAAGCACACAGCACGCTCACACGCCAGACGGCTCACACACACACACACCACAACATACACCACACCCACCACACTCACATGCACGGCACACGCACACCACACACACAGCACACACACTCGACGAACACACACACACTCACACTACGCCGCTCTCACGGACACACACACACACACCACTCACACACACACACACACACTCACACACTCACATACACACACACACACACACAATCCACACACACACACCCCAGCACACACAGCGCACACACACACGACAAGCCTACACACACACACACACACACACAGCACACCACACACAGCACACACACACTCACACACACACACCCACTCACACAAACACACACACACACAAGCACACACACACACACACACACACATACACATATCTACACGAACGCTCTTTTCAAACAGAAGCTTGTAACGCACATGATATCAGTACTAAAAGTACTACTACTACTACTAAAAATTACAAATTATATATAATTTTCTTTCAAATAAAAGGAAAATTTAAAGTGAGTTGAATCCAAGCAGCTCTGAAAGATTTTAGAATAGTTCTGCATCCTGAAGCGCTCCGCCTGTGTTTGCGGTGTTGCTTTGACCATTTAAACATGCTAATTACACAAACAAAAGTTTTAGCGTACTGTCTCTGGAAATATCAACAGTGATTGTGTGAGCCTTTATTTTTGTATTGTAGACGTTATTACTAGGCGAAGCAAAATTAGCTGAAATATCCACGACCTAGGCTACAGTAAGAGTGCATGGTTTATCTGTCCATCAGGTTGAGTTCGTTACTATAACAACAGTAGATCAAACAATCATTGTAAAAAAACAAAAAAAAACTTTGTCGAGATCACGAGAAAATAAGTCGTTATAACGAGAAAACAACTCTCGTTATGTCGATATAACGAGAAAATAAATCGTTATATCGGACACTTTTACTTAATGTTATTTACAATAAAGATTAAATCTGTAATTTTTTTTATTACTATTAAAATACGTAACCATTTAACAATAACCATTATAATATCTCAGTGTATCTATAAAAATGCAAATATTTTTATGATTTTAAAATATTTTAAATCCCTTTTGTGTATGCACAAATTTATTTATTTTAATGTATAAACCTTGATACATTTTCATTGGGATTTTCAAGAAAGCATTTATTTGAAAATTATTTTTTGAATGTAAAAATCTTTAACTTTTGATCAATCCTTGTTAATATTTGTAAAGTATTAATTTATTCAACAACAACAACAACAAAAAAAGGACTGACCCCTAACTTTTGAACAGTCCAATTAGTCATTGATTTTCGCTGTAATCAGTTTTGGGGAAAGTTACTTTTAAAAGTAAGGCATTACAATATCGAGTTTCTCACTAGAAAAGTAACTAATTACGTTACTTAGTTACTTTTTATGGAAAGTAATGCATTACGTTACTTTTGCGTTACTTTTTAAATACGGACAGGGCTTGCTTGTTTGTTTTTAAAATAAAAAAAAATTATATTTTTGGCAAATATAAAAGCCTTTTCACACCAAAAGTGAAATGAATAAGCCTCAGGCTGAAGGGAAAGTGCACTCACGTCCGTACAGTAGAATGCAGAAGAAGACATTTCAACACACTTCAGCAATAAAAAAAAGAGTTTTGCTTATTAGTACGGTTGAACTGGATCATCGAAGGTCAGAAGTAAAGAAATTGGTTAATAGAATGGGATTATATACATAAAGGATATTTGTGTTGTTTTAACATTTAATTATTGCAGGTTTGCGTCATATTCTGAGTTGCATTATTTTTATTCATTTTGAGGAATACTGAATCTGTGTGTTTTTTTGTGAGTGCCTGAGATGAATTAATGCATATTCATATTTATTTTAGATCTACAGTAACATCTTCTGATTTCTCTCAACATGGGGACAGGAGAGCTGTCAATCAATAAATTGGAAAAAAAAGTAACTTGCGTTACTCATTTGAAAAAGTAACTCAGATATTCTCTTGTAAATTAAAAAGTAATGCGTTACTTTACTAGTTACTTAAAAAAGTAATCTGATTACGTAACTCGCGTTACTTGTAATGCGTTACCCCAACACTGTTCCTGAATAGTGCTTTCAAAACACTACTCTATTTTTTTTTTAAACATCACGGCCAATCCGACACTGCAACACTGGTATAACCAATAGTGTGAGTTTGGGATGGTGCTATCTGTTTGGCCAACTAATGGAAGACTGATGTGATTCAATGTGTGTTTGGCAAAGCTAATGACACAGAAATGACATCTGTAAAATTAAGATTAACAATGTTCTATCTGCATTCATAAAAAAATTACTGCTACATTGGATAGATTAGACAGAAGAGCAGTAACCTTTAAATGAATTCAACACAGTGTTAGACAGTTAAAACCGTTCAGACTGCCAACTGATCTAAAGCGTGAAGAATCTGGAAACTAACCACAGCAGGAGAACTGAGAAAAACGGTTCAAATATATTTAGTCATTTATATTCTTTGCAATGGATTTTGATCACCATGATCATGTAATTTAAGTGCATGTCTTGCTGACCTGTGTTATTTGTTGAGTTTGTGTGTGTGTACCTCATGTTTACGCTCATCATTGGGTCTCTGTAGCTGCCAGTAGATTAGAGCTCTCTGCGACTTTGGGCTGCATTCCAGAAACATGCTGCTGTTCTCTACACCATACACACTTCTCTCCTCCACACTGCTGTATCCTTCCAGATCATCTAACACACACACAAGGAGGTAATGTTCAGTAATTCCCAGAGTACTGAAACAGAACGGTGTATCAGTGGCGCCTACATAAATGAAAGATTATAATGCATCAATCCTTCTCAAATGTTCAGGCATGCCGATTTCATTTGAATGTGTTGTTGATTGTATGTATTAACATTTAGTTATAGGAGGTGCAATTTTAGTAGATCACAACTGCACAATATTCAATACATTAGAAGACGTGTAATGAAGGTCCTTGCTGTATTATAGAAGATCTAAGATTTTAGGCCATTTCTTCTTGAAGTAAGGTAACTTGCAACAATTGTGCATATCTTCATATTGGTTTAGGCAACTAATTAATTATGTCTGATCAGAAATAAAGGTATGTATGTGAATATCCTTACCATTGTGGTGCAGATCAGAGCACTGAGAAAGAGGATCGCCATTTCTGATGTCCTGACGTCTTGTTCTCCTGTTAAATGATAAAAGATTGGATTATACGAGTGATGTGATGGAGATCTTTGCATCTTCTAAATCTAAAACACTGAAATTGACCCTAGAGTTTAGTATTTGCAACACTACTACCCTCAGGCCACTAGAGGGCACTGTTGTTTTAATCAAACAACTACATTGTACCGTATTGTCATACAGACTTAAGGATGATGTGAGATTTATATGGGAAAATACTTTAGCTTTATAAAACAAGAATTCAACCATTTGTGTAAACAATGTGCCTCTGTGACACTTTAAACATTGCCCAACACAGCAACACTGACTCATCCAGTGGGGAGGCACTATCTGTTTGTCCCCATAAAGGCAGAAAGGGAAACAATTCCATATGGTTCTGCTAAACTGCACATCACACTTTTAGGTGCACGAAGAAAGGAATGTGCTTAATGTGTTGGTGCCCTAGCTTTAATTCAGAAACATGATTCATGGAGAGATCTTTCATCTTTCATTGAGTTCCAAACCTCAGAACCTTCATATTTCTTGTAATAACAGCTCTGCTCATCATTCTCAGCGAAGAGAGTCATTCAGTCTCCATCAGAGTGTTTACAACAGTTTTGTGCCACTTTAAGAGAGCAGCTTCACCTCTTAAATGCTAACATGGGCCAAGGACTGAGCCAAGGCCGGCACTCTTATCCAGTCACAACTGTATTGAAAGACTGAGAAGATTTCCTGTGCCTAACTGAAAACATTCAGGATCTGGTGTGAAGGACGGTTGTAGCTGAGGCTTAGCTGCAGTATATCTTGGGGAACGATAAGTGAAATGTGAAACAGCCTCTTTGTCATTTTTCATGATCTGTCATTCTGTCATCTGTTCTTGTATTTCAGTGCATAGCTTCTGTGTCTTCTCATTTCTGTAACATGTTTTGCTAAGGCGTGCACACACACACACACACACACACACACATTCCTTGACTCTGGCTGTCTCGGCACGTGCGGGAGGTGCGGTAAGGACGTCTGTTTTGCATTTCAGGCACACTGAAAATATTTGGAGTGGCGTGGACCTTCCTAGTGCTGTGGACCATAAGGGTGTGTCGAGACCAAATCCATGGCCCTCTTCTTCCTCTGTGAAGGTGTAGCTGGCAAAGCATGCAAGTGTGTGTGTGTGTGTGTGTGCGCGTGCGTGCATGCGTGTGTTTAAATATATTAACAGTGGGTACATGGCGTATTGTGAGCATGTGTTTATAGTGTGTTTAAAAGCAGCCTGTATACTTGGATCCAGGTGTTTGTGATTGTCAATGCACGTGTGTTGAGATGCAGAATTTGTACCTAAACCATAATTTGTGACTTACAGGGATAGTTCACCCAAAAAAATTATGTTTTGTCATTTACTCACCTAAACATTTTGAGACAAGTCTCAAGTGTGTTTGTCCATACTATGAAAGTCAATGGGGTCCAAAACAACCCCACTGGACAAAATATTATTCAAAATATTTAATTTTGTGTTCCACAGAAGAAAGAAAACCCTACAGGTTTGGAATGACATGAAGGTGAATAAATAATGTCAGAACTTTTATTTTTATTTTTGGGTGAACTGTCCCTTTTAGAATATGTAATTTAATCCAGATTCCAAAATAAAATTTTACCAAAATGTTAAAGAATAAAAATGTCCTCATCGTGCTTACCTCTTAGCAGTCGGAAAATATCGAGAGCACTCTGTCCCGTCCCAGGCACAATATGGATCTCTTGCCAGGCAGCACTCAGCACAGGCCTTCCCGTAGACCTCACAGCGGTGCAGGGGCATCTGGGAAATCCCTAAATCTGACCCGAGGTACAGCTGTTGCTGTTGACAGATGAACATATAAGTCTATTAGGACACGGTTTGCTCTCTGCTAATGGCTGGTGAAGAGTAATATCAAGCAGACGTACTTGTTTAGTGGAGAGCTCCATGGCAGTAATAGGTGTTGGCTCCTAGAAGGGAAAACAGAACAAGTTTAATCTAATTTTAAGATCCGAGGATATATATATATATTTTTTTTGATGACATGCTGTGGCTGTGCAGACAGATTTATGGGGGAGCAATTAAATGTACTAAGGTGAAAATTATTGTTGGGGGATTTCGATTCCAATAGCAAGCAGAAACGCACAGCTCTCTGGGTAATGAACAGTTGGCGCTCATACCCTGAACACCGTCATCTCTTCCAGCACCACTTCCTCCAGATCATGCCAGCTTTCCCTGGGAATGGTCACCACCTTCAGCACAGTTCCTAAATCTGATATAGGAACAATATATTCATTATATCAGAAATAATATTCATTATTTGTACAATATTTCTTATTAATTGTAACTTTATAACTAACAGTATTTTTTTCTCTCCAAAAATAAATACAAATAAAATATCATACGAGTTGAAATGACATGAAGGTAAATAAAAAAATTAACATTTTTAATTTTGTGCGAAACTCTTCAAAATAAAGGTTCTAAAAGGAGGTTTTTAAATAATTTTTGGTTTTCCAAATAATCTTTCTATGAACAGTTATTTTTTTTCTTAGTGTGAAGGACATTTTAATATACTAAAAAAACTTTTTCCACTATAAAAACCTTTTTTTTAATGGAAAGATTACACTGATGTTAAAGTTTCTTCATGGAACCACAGATGACAATAAAAAAGAGTGTGGGGAAACTTCCAAGAGGGGCTCAAGATGACTTAAAATAAGACAAAACAACCATTAAATAAGCTAGAACAATTAAAACTCAAGATATTCCTTATTTTATTGACCCACCAACAACTGTTTTTTCATTAAAGAACCAGCATTTCCACAGTCTTAGGAAAACCTGGATATACTGTATGTGGGAATTTTAAAAGTGTGATTTCCAGAACTGGAAAACTCAAGTAAAAAATCCATATCCTTACCCAGTAAATCACAATCAACTGGAACGTCATTGGTTCTTCAAATATGTTGTAGAGCAGTGATCTCAAATCCTGTCTCGCGAGATCCACTTTTCCTGCGAGTTGCTCCAACCCTGATCAAACAAACCTACCTGTGTTTTTCTAATGATCCTGAAGACATTGATTAGCAAACTCAGGTGTGTTTGATTAGGGTAGAGCTAAACTCTGCAGGAACGTGGATCTCGCGAGCCAGATTTGAGGATCACTGTTGTAGAGGATAAGTCAAAAAGATTGTGAACAGCGGCTTTAAAAAGTGTTAAGAGTGGAGGGATTTCTTAGCTTTAGACTTTGTTTTGTTTTGTTTATACAGCAGTTATATTTCTGTACTGACGTGTTGGTTGGTTTTACTAGCCTGTGCCGATGAACATGACATCGTACTGGCCATCTTCAGCTTCCACACGATCCACCACCAGCTGAGTGAACTGGTACTCCACGTTTGTGCGCACCACGATGGGCTTCCCACCCATCGGTTGCACGGGGTTATACATGGCTGGGTGCAGGCGTGCAAATGTGATAACATCATCAGGAAGGTCTTTGGTGGAATCAAAGCCTCCGAACGTTTTGCTGGGACACTGGCAGGTAAAGGACAGGAGATTAAGGGTTAAACATTCTCACTGATGCACAGGTTCAAGTTTCAGTGTTGCATTCTGAATAATATAGTGTGGTTTTAGTTATTTTAGCATGCATTCAAAGTAATGTAGTAATGTATTTTTGCAAGGATGACTTTTTTTAGACAAATTCTGTTAAAGGTGCAGGCAAACAGTTAGGCCAATAAAGAACAGTGTATTACTTTTTGGAAGAATGCTGCAATAAATGCAATTATTTATTTGAATAAAAGTGCACAGATATGAAGCTGTAGTTTGTCAGTTTTGTGTTGATGCCAAATATATTGGCCAGTACTCACTGTGCCAGGACGGGGGTATGGCACTCTGCCCTGGAAGGGAACCCACTGGTAGTTTGGCCCATCCCTGTGGGCATATGGACCTAGAAATACCCTTCGGATGTCTGCCATACTATACATGCATATAGCCGATCCACGGAAGATATTACTGAGGAAAGAAGAGGGGAGAATTGAGAACACAATCATTGATAGAACACAAAATATTTTGACATTTTGTGTACATTTCCAGAAGTGTATACGTCAAAAGTAAATGATCCATTTCAATGCATTTTAATCTAACAAGAAAAATTTGGGCAGGACAAATGTTTGGATTTTTTGGACCAGGTATTGACAAAATAGATTGAAAAGTCTTTATATGACAAGTGGTTGGAAGTGAAATGAAAAACAAGAGGGCTTGGCAATGTCATCTGAGTTTTTACATTTTGATGAAAGATCATAAAGACCGATTTAAAATATGCACAAATGTATCACACACAATAAGACCAGAAATGTGTGTTAAGAAAGTTAATTTTGATTTCATGTGTACTTTAATGTGTTAGCTGATGTATAAAATTAGCATTTGTATTGCAGTGTATATGTGTGTATCCAAGCACTTATTCCCCTAAACAGCCATGAGACCAAACAGACTGTGGTGATCACCCCATAGCATTTGTAAAATGTTAATTAGCGAGAAAATCAATTAACTACAGGGCACATGAATAAACTAATTCCCCATCAATCAGTCAGGGTCCCAGACATAAAAATGCACACACACATACATGTGCTTACACACTCTAACACACATACCCAGATAAAGCGAGAGATAAAATACTGATCCATCACCCCAGTGTTCAGGCCTCATTAAGTGGCAATATTAAAAGCAAGTCCCTAGAATGCACTTCTATTCATCTCAGAAATGGAGCATTTAGAAAACCAATTAAAGCAGTCTAATTCTTTAAAGCCTGTAATTGAATTTTCGAGTGTTGTGTTCCCTGCATACATTAGGAAATCAGTGAGGTGGGAATGCATGAACAGGATGTGCACGGTTTGGATGACCACTGCCTTGGCCATGCTCGCTTTTTGACAGTGATTAATCGTGATATTTCTGTCCTCTTCCTCATCTCGTGTTTACATGCACACACGCCTCCTTACACACACACAGTGTGCTCATCCATCATCTTAAAAGCCTTTTCTTCTTTTGAACATTGTTTATCTGCTTTTGTTACTGCCCCTCCCCAACCCTCTGCTCCTCGCCAGCAGGCCCAGAGAAGAGGGTGTCTGGCTGGGGAGTGAGATTCAGGTTACCACCTTAATCATATTTCCTCTGAGCTGTGGTGAGCTGAAGCTGAATGGGGATACAGGTAAGAGAGGGCAGAGACCAGAATAAGGAGAAAATTCCCATCCAGAGTGCAGCGATGTGAAGCGCCTGTCTGAGTCTAACCAGATTACTGCACTGCAAAGCTTCTAAAGGGCCAAACATATTACACATCACAAAAAAGAGATGAGAAAGAAGGAAGAAAGGATAGGAAAATAATGAAAGAAGAAAGCAAGGAAGAAAGGTATACAGAAAAAAGGAAAGAAAAGGAACATAGAAATTACGGAAGGAAGGCAGGAAGAAAGGAAAAGGGCAGAAAAGGAAAACAAAAAACAAAAAAATATAGGTAGGAAGAAGGAAAGGAAAGGAAAAGGGGAAAAAAGAAAGGGGAAAGTCCTAACTTCTTATAAAATGTTTAATATGGTTAATTGTATGTATTTTAAGTATGTGTGCATTACCTGGATGTAGTAAACACAGCGTAGATCACTGGGTTCTTTGGGTCTTTAGCACTCATCAGAAACACATCCTCTGGAAGGTAAATAAAGAAGTATTTGGAGTTATTAAAAGTGGATAAACACCTTAAACTCTATTGACAGCATCTGGAATGTTGCAATGGAAGTTTATGGACCAGTTGTTGCTAGTGTGCCCCAAAAATGTCCATGTTTTTTACAGCTTGAGGGATGAGTAGAAATTATTTCCAGTGGTAACTAACAGCATACCATGCTGTCAACTTAACTATTTCATGCATTTTCCCACAAGATTCCTTTAAGTACGCATTTCTGACTTTATATAAAAAATAATTATGTTCATATAATTATGTTTAGACTAAACGTTCATAGACATTACTTACGCAGTTCATCAAAATGTGTGTCTATGCCACTGAGGCCGGGAACTGAGCAAGTCAGCTTGGCTTTCAAGAAAGTTGTCCATTTGTTTACGAGACTCCTATGTCCACCCATGTCATTCTGGAGAAAATTCAAACAGATTGGCCACGTTCATTAAAAACTTTATTTTATGTTAATACTGTGTGTCCAAATGCACAAATGCAAAATGTGCATGATTTTTGTTTCTGTACGTGATGATACCTTACACAGTTGTCCTATCCTGGAGATAGTAGCTTTGCCTGTATGTTCACCATCCATGGCACTCTCTTTGAAGAACAGGAATATCTTGTCATCTTCAGGATTATCGCTCTCCGGGATCAGGTGTATTCCTAGAAACCTGGGGTCTGGAATACACACAATGCATCAGAACTTCAGTTTCCATGGAACTGAAAGAAGATACAGAAGAAACTGAGTTGTTTAAATGAGGATTTTGGGAAGTTCAAACCCACAGAAATGATTGCGCACTTCATTGAATCTCTTTTAGATATTCCAAAATGAGCCAAGACCTCAATATCGCCAGTTATGAGGGGATCACTCTTACCCAGCCATGACCGCTCTCTCTCTTTCTCTCTCTCTCTCAGAAATGAAATGTAATATGTCCCCCACCCACCCACGTGGGCGGCACACGCATAAAGCGACATGCAGTGCTGCATTACAGCGCAACAGATCCAACAGGATGTGAAGCTTAAACAGCGGAACGAACATTTACCAAAGAGCGACTCCGTTCATGCACTGTGAGTGTGTATGTGCCCATAGAGACGCCAATGATACAGTGCCGCCCATGTCATTCAATACACTGACTGTTTCCCAAAGACATTAAATTTGTTCCAGCCTCCCAAACTTTCGAATGTTTGCTCTGTAAAGGCTGATCCTCTTTGAAGTGCAGGAAGAATAACCATCAACAGTCTGAAGATAGCGAGAGGCCCGTTTTTCTATTGATAAGGCTTGATAGAATATCCATGTGACTAATCCTCCAAATGACACTGGGTCTTTTGTGCGAGAGAGACAGCTTTCAGAGTGGGTGAAATGGAACTAACGTCCAATGTATCCGTGGTAACAGATGGCCAGGATTAAGGTGAGAGGAGCGTTTTCAAAAGCACCTTTCCTCGCGAATATAGGAGGGTATTAATGGTGTGGCCGCTGACCCTGTGTGAGGACTGAAATGAGAGCCACTCGCAGGAACAGCTGAGACAGGATTAACTTCATGGGAAAATACTGACCGACTCTCCTATCTTGATATTGACCTTTTGTGTTCCATAAGTCTGCAAAAATGCAGGCGGGATGTTAGAGGAAACACTCAACACCCTAACCGAGCTAATCTCTCCTGCAGAGAGTCACAAAGAGGCTCTTTCTTTCTCTCACAGATAAGGGCACATACACACTCACGTGAAGGGACATAAACTTGTGCACACAAAAGAAAACCCATACATTTACATTTATTTCACACATTTGCTCTTGGCAGACACATGCTTAGCAAAGTAACATATACTGTGTGATGATTTCAGGAGGCAGCTATAGGGATAGAAATTGAGTGCTAGGAAGAAAATCATAAACAGTCTATAAAAACACATGGGCAGACACAAATATGCAAGCACATGTATACATAGTGTCTTTCTAAACTCCTCAAAAATACAAACTGAGACAATATTTCAACTAGGAGTGGGCTGTCACAGTCGGGCTGATGGGCTGATGACTAATAACTCGTATAGCCGTATGGAGTAGAAGCAGAATTAACTGTTGTGCATCTCCAAGCAACACACAATAGTGGTATTTCACTGCTGAATGAATGATTCAATCACTTTTCATAAAGGCAATCACTTAATTTGTTCCTGAAGTGTTCAGTGTTTCTGAACAAATTGGTTGAATAAATGACTCTTTTTTTTTTCAATAAGTGACTCACTCATAAAGACAGTCACTTGATTCATTCCTGATCTGATCCAAATTTTTTAACAGATCCGTTTGACTGAATGATTTAATCACCTGCTCACAAAGACAGTAACTTGATTCGTTCCTAAATAAATCATAATTGTAAAAAAAATTAGTTGAATGATTCAGTGACTCACTCATAAAGACTCACTCATTGAGCAAATCAGGTGAATGAATGATTCAGTGACTCACTCAGAGAGTCACTTGATTTATATCATGGTGTGTATTTATATCTCAATGTAAACGCTTTGCCAAAAACCCACAAAAACAGTTTACATATTCAATAACCAAGCCCTAAATTATTCAGAATACAGCATTTTTACCATTCAGCCATCTAGAATCATGCTGCTCAGTTCTGATTGGATGATGTGACCCAAGTGTTCGGAAAATGGCGAAGTCTCGTCCCATGAAGTCTGCTGATGTTCCAGAATACAGTTCTCCATCTGACAAATAAATATGAGCATGAAATCTCCAATCAGATCACCGTTAATACTGATTCTAAATCTTTAAAACCAAAACAACACCATCTTTGACTAACTCACCAATCAGGAGGGATGAGGACTGCATATTTGGATCATAGGGACTTTTCCCACGTCCATTCTCAAAGTAGTTGGCATCCAGTCTGAAGATGTTGTCCTGAGGAAAGGGATAATGAATTAACCAACCACAGCAAGGAATGAATAGTAAACGGATGAGATAATGGGGAGGTGAATGTCAAAAAGTGCCATTAGGATCTTGTTCAAGTGTCTCTCAATATTCAACAAGTAGCCAAAAAGATGCTGTTTTTGAAGAAAAACATTCATAAAACCTACTGTAGATTTGGATCTCTAAACTCACAGCAAAACAACAGCACTCAAGTTATCTTCTATTATGTTCAGTGGGCTCAAGCCATGATTCATTTGCATGGATCAAATCATGAAATTCACTGACATTTTTCCACCATGTAAAGGCCATCTCATTTCCCACAGTTGAGGCACTTCTAAATAACACATTCGCTGCATTGTGACGCTCTCATTTTCTACTTCACTGGGCCAAAATTGTTAACAGGGTAGACATTAGCAGAAGATAGCCACCATTCATTTCCTTTTCTTTCCTTTAAACGTTTTGGTGAATGTGCCTTTGAGATATGTATGCGCACGAGTGCCTGAGCATGTTTTAGTGCCATTGCTTTCATGAAACTGGACTAAAATAATTAATTTGATCAATTATTGATGTCAAGATTGTGTCTGTGTGTCTTGTGTACCTCTGCTCGCTTGCCTATCTCCAGGTAAGAACAGATAGGATGGAAAGCTCCGGTGCCACATATGTAAATATGTGTCTGGTTATATGGCTGCAGCACACGCACAAAGTTTGAGCATTCTTTCTGAAAAAGACATAACATAAAAAAAAAATGTTATATCAGATCATATAAAACATGCCTATTAAAAAGATACTGTATAATATACAACATTAGATGAAAATTAGAGAAAAAAAATAGTATTTATTATATTAAAATTAATTTATAATATACATTTAAAAAGCCTATATTTAGTGACCAGAACTTGGATATCGAACATTAAGCAACCACCCAGAACACCTTATCAAACTACTTTTGCATGAGCAAGAACCACACAAATTTTCTTGTAAAAACGTGAAAATAGTTAGTAAATATAATCATTTCTCACTTTCAGACTCTGTAGTTCTGTATAACGCCTCTAATGCAGTTATGTTATTTTTATAATTCATGATGAAATGCTGCACATACATTTTGAGAACACATCTAAATCGACACAAGATCTGTAATAAGTAAATAAGACATTTAAATTCTATGTAAGCCTAATATTTAAGCTTTTAGTGTCATTAAAATGCCTTTGAGTTCCTGCCAGTTGAGTGATGACGAACCCACCTGTTTTATCCATCTCAATATCCTGTCAGCCAACTCTCATTAGCACTGAAAGTGTGTGTGTGTGTGTGTGTGTGTGTGTGTGTCTGGTTTTGATGAAAGGTAAATGTATAGCACATGTCTTAAGGCCATCTGAATGAGTTGGTGAGAGCTGATGAGTGAATTGTTTCATGTGAATGAATGCTCTTTAACTCTCTTTCAATTGCAAGATATGCGAGGACCGGGTTTAACAATAATAAACCGACACATTATAAACACACTGCATGAACAAACACACACCTATGCGCACGCACACACCTTTCCACAGCTATTCAGAAAATAAAGCAGGTCCATCTGTGTAAACACTGATGGTCTTGGCCCGATGTGTGCCGTCTGAATGAGAGTTATCATTTAAGAGCACAGGAAAAGGGTGTTGCCATCTCCGTGTGTGTTTTCACCTCAAAAAGACACATACACACTCTTATACACGCATGTCATGTGTGTGTGTGTGTGTGTGAAGAAAGCTAAACAGAAGAATAGATAAATGCAGGCCTGTTTCCCTCGATTACATCCAGTTCAGTTTAGTTTGTACAAGCTATTCAAAGCAGATAATAAATGCTTGCATAGGGCTGAGATTTTCTGGCAACATGTTTGGTTTTCTTATAAATCAAATGACCTCAATCACCTGCAACAGCCAATCAGATCACTTCCTCACACATATGTGTGACCCATCTTGGTCAACCTACACAAAGGCACTTTAGTGTGCCAAAGTAATGGCTTTTCCAAGCTAAAGGAAATGTGTGTATTCCTAACATAATCATTCCACGTGTGCTATAAAATTCATCCCCTCCTGCGCCAGGCAAAATGTTTTAAATTTCCCATGGCCGTTATTGTTTTTAAGGTCCTTGCCTGCTCCGATAGAGCCAAGCGTGGTGTTCACGTGAGAGAGAGGTGGCTGAACTGGCACTCTTTGGAGTTTACTATGTATACAAACCTCAAGTTGTAATAACTGGGTGGTGTACTGTAATTACAGTGTAACTACTGTGTAATTAGACACATATAACCCTTCTTTTTTATCTTCAAGGTCCATAAAGAAGCGGCCAAAGCTGCGAAGCAGAAAAGTGAGTGTACCTTCATAAGAGTGAGAGATATATGATACCCTTTCAGATAAGATAAGCAAAGAGTGTTGGGGATTACGATTTAGACACATCTGTAATTATGTACAATACTAACAACACAGTAGTGACTAATTTCATTCACACACGAGTGAAGTCATGAAAAGATAATAACAGTATAGAGCTTGTCAATGTCAAAACTAATGCACAGTTTTTAAAAAGTGCAGCCACTGTGGATTTACCCGCATCAATCTGGCAAATTTGAAATATTACCAGAACTTTACATGATTAGTTAACATAAATTCAATTAAAATATTCAGAACTTTACTGTAACATCAACACAACCTATTTTAAATTCTTTATAACAGAACAGATTATTTTAAAAATAGCCATGTTGTACTGTGTCATTAGATGATGAAAAAGCTTCATTATAGTGATTTGTGTTCCCGTGGACTGGGTCCTTTTTGCCTTTTAATTAATCTTCTCACAGCCAGCGTCATTGGCTGAAGTGTGTTACATGAAAAAAAAAAAAAGATAACTTCAGTGAATGACTATTAAGACACAACAACAACTAAACAATAACTACAGTTTAAAAACATTATAAAAATGTTGCAAAACAAGTGACTTAAAGTGTCAAAAATGTGAATGCAGCAGCAAAGCAAATCAGCAAATAAAAAAACTAGATAGATAGATAGATAGATAGATAGATAGATAGATAGATAGATAGATAGAAAATGCTGAAGTGCTATAATTATGGGAAAGTGCCAATATTTGGACATCACACTATTACAGTTGATTTATTAAACATACATATGATATTTAAAAGGGACCATTAACACAACTAATAACTGCACTTCACTGCACAATGTTGTTATACAGTATACAGTTGTCAAAACTACTGTGAAAGTACAGCAACTAGTAGCCAGGAAAATACTGTAAATTAACACTAAACATTTTTGAACAGTGTTTCACTGTTATAAGTATTTATAAAGTGAAATGAATCTCATCTTTAGATAGCTAGTCACATCAAACAACACATCCTATAACTCCTTGTAAATTATGTATTTAAATATATAGTATTGAGGCTTGAATGAACACAGACATGAAGTGTGCTGCTGAGATATTTAACCCTCATCGCATGAATCACCAAGAGTTTCAAATGAACAGCGAGGCAGTTGTACCAGCTGTCGTTCTGGGCTTGTTTCTGCCTCGGCTGGCCAAGGCAAATGTGAGAATGAAGAGATTTATGGTTGCAGAGAGGGAAATGCGCTGGTAATACCCTAATCACACATTCAAGCTCCCTCGCTAGCAGCTTTCAACAACTGAACAAACATTTTCACAGTACGCAAACACCATTATTCTGAACTGGTGAATTTGTGTGTATGTAACGCCAAATAAACCCTTCACAGCCAGTGCCAAAAGCTATGGTTCTTTCATGATGCATGTGGTAAACATGCGATTCCAGAACCTCATTGCAATATCAGGTGACTTTATTTAAGGTTGTACGTCTCAGAAGTAGGTCTGGTGAGTTATCTGTAATAACCCTGCTCCCCTTCTGCCCCCCATCTCAGCGGGAACCCAGCCGTGAAATTACCATCAGATACAACACACACACACGTACAGAGGGAGCGAGAGCCGGGTTGATAAATAAACCATTTCTGTTTTACAGAAGGGCCAAGGGTTGCTGCTGGATCTAAACACAGAATATAAACTCTCAAGAGGAATAGAAGAGCGTGTGCAGCAGCAAAACTCTATCGCTAACGGCAACCGTGATCAATCAAGCCAAAGTGCACACGCAACACCGGGCCTGAGTAATGCAGGTCACACATACACATATAGTAAAGGTTCTTTAATGAACACTTTTCTTATCATTAATAATTTTTCATGTTCATGGTGCTTTTGAAAACCATCAAGAACCATGTTAATGGTGCTTTAGAGATTAAAAATAGTTAGAAGTGTAGAAACAATTTTCACTATTTTCAATGCAATCTGCAAACTTTTCAGCCATTTTTTTCCTGCTGATTTTGGTAAATTCAGGGGAATATTTTTTCCATCAACAGAACTGAATGAATATTTATTTAAATATTTGAATATTTATTTATACACTACCATTCAACTGTTTGTAGTCAGCAAGGTTTTAGAATTTTTTTTTGAAAAAAAAAAAGTCTCCACCAGGCACATAATAGAATAAAAATACAGTAAAACCAGTAATATTATTAAATATTATGACAATTAAATAAAACTGTTCTCTATTTTAATATATTTTAAAATGTAATTTATGTCATGGTAAAGCTACATTTTCACATGAACCTACCATTCTAATACTTAGATTTGGTGCTCAAGTAACATTTATTATTATTGTTGTTATCATCATCAATGTTAAAAACAGTTGTGTTGGTTAATATTTGTGTGGAAACCATAATTTTCAAGATTCTTTTATGAACAGAAAGTTCTAAAGAAATTGAAATAGAAGACTGAAACAGAATATTTCTTTATAAGTGAAAAAGTCTTTACTGACACTTCTGATAAATTTGATGTGTCCTTTCTGAATAAAAGTATTAATTTCTTTCAAAAGAAAAACCCCAAACCTTTGCATGGCAGTGTAGATTTGAATATTTCTGAAGTGAGTCATATACCCTAAATATACCCAAAAGATCACTGTAGTTTGATGTAGTTTTGATTTAAAAGAAAGTTTACTTGTCGCCCCACACTTACCCCAAGGTCTTTTCCAGCCCACTTGCATTCATCGCGTTTGGAAGGTGTGGCGGGCCAGGCGATCTATAAAACAAGGAAAGAGAGAAGGTGTGAGAATGTGCGCAGAGCGAACACAATGAACTGCAAATGACTGACTAAGGCGCTCGGCATGAAACCTAGCTGTAAAATAATCAACGACTGCTGCCTGCTGTCCTTCTGCCACCTCCATCTGTGACGACGATGAAGACAGAGGATAAAAACTACCATTCGTCTTATCCCGGGAGCATGAGAGACAATCGCACATACACACACACACACACCACCCACACCACCCACAACACACACACACACACACACACACACACACACACACACACACACACATATGTAGGCCTACAAAACAGTTTTTATTCTGTTATCTTCATTTAAGATCTGCTAAGGTATTCTATCTACAAAAGTAATTTGGTTAATTGTGATAATTTGCCAAAGTTCTTATCTTTAAACAATGGCATTGCTGAAGTATGCATATTTGTGTGAGTGTTCAATAAAAGCCCGTTTTAACCCTTGCGAGGATCAAATATAAAGAGAATGGTCTGCAGCCTCCAGGACAAAGAAAGCATAAAAGCACGAGAAAGAAAGAGGAAATCAAAATAATGGAATCCAGAGAGAGAAAGAAAGAGCGATTGAGAGAGAGAACGAGAAGCATTACACTGCAAATATGATCAGGGAATGAAAAACAGAGGGAGGCAGGCCGAGATCAAATGGGCAAATGGAAAGAAGGAGAAAGTGAATGCAGATCTGGTTGTGCAGCTAATAAAAGCGAGATGGACGTCTCTGATGACCCTGGGTTTCTCTGACACACTTCATAAAATCCCTCACCGATCTTTCTTGCTAAATGCAGACAGAGAGAAACAGCATGAACTACAATATTTTACACAACATATTTTACTGCTAAAATGTGACATATTTCCAAGTTAAGCAGAATATTCAACTTGAAAAATGTAGTACGCAGTTCGATTTGATCATGAGTTTCCATATCAAGCTGAGCGCAAGTTTGCTTAAAAAATGTCCAAATTTAGTTCATGATTAACTCCCTGTGCAGCCTAAGTGACATCAGCGGTAAAGGATAGCTGTTCGAGGAAGATTTTGACTAATTAATTTGAATATGAAGAATTTATTTTTTCAAATAACATGAAACAATGAATCGCTCACAATAAGACCACTAATATACATTCATTTATAGTGATGTTAAGGTAAATGTGGTGTGTCACCTGTTTGACATCTCTGTTGATGTTGACCAGGTCAAAAGAGAAGACGTGATCCTCCGCACCAACCAGCAGTCTCCCTCTCTCCTCATCCATCAGGAACGTGTCGTAACCTGAACTGTTTGCCAATCCAGTGAAAGTCACAAGATTACTGGATTCCAGCATTTCTGAAGGACAGAACAAGAAAGAGAAGGCAAACGTAAGTCTAGAATGAAAAATACATTCAAATCCATTCAAAGTTCAAAAAGAAGGTCCCACAATATATTGTTATTATATCTTACGATACATATGTTTTTATTATTTATTTAAATTATAGATTTTATATTTTTAAGTACTGTTGAAACCATAATAAAAAGTCCTTTGAGTTAGCAGAAAGCTTAACAAGAAGGTCCCACTATGTATTGAATATTTTTTTTGTCTTTATCTCATTGTTTTATACAAATTCTATATTTTTAAACAACTACCCTATTATTTATAATACGTTTTAATTGTAAATATAAACAATATTTTTAATAAAATACAAATACAAATAAATATAAAATATCGTAAAATATTTTTAAATATTTGTTTTCAGGCATCTGAAGGCTATTTGTTTTCAGACTACCTGAAGGCTATTTGAAGTTATCTGTGGCACTTTCTGCATCTGCACTAATCATGTGTTTAGTTACAATTTCTTTAAAACCACCTTGATGGTTAGTGGACCACAACTGTATCTTTTCAACCATAGCATGAAAATTGCTGAGGAAAACACTGCATGATCGAATCACAAAGACCAAATCAAGTGCATGACCAGCTGACCCACATAATCATTTATATGAGCTTAATAACTGAAATTGTTTGTGTGTGCACACACGCTGGGTTTGAGGTAGTATCAGAACAGCTCTTAAACATATTGGTATATACAGCTTATTTAATAGGTTCTTATTGCACTTTGGCACTTACATCTACATCTCATAGTCTATATAAAGCCAGAGGGCCTGATTTAGCATTTGTGTGTATAAAAACGGTGCAACGTCATAATACAAGAATCTGATCTACTAATGTAGCTTGCTGAGTACATCTTTCAACACCAGCACTAAAAGCCTCCTTTAAATTAGGGTGTGTCAATCTTATTTGCACAATACTTTTGAGTAAATCACTTGCAATGCACCCACTAAGCGACCACACGCAGTTTGTTAGATTGCACAAGCAAATTACTACCGCTTTATTTGGAATCTTAGTAACTCGGGTCAGAAGAATAGCTAATCAATTTAAAACTGCTGTTGTTATGGCAGATACAGCCAAAGAAACTATCTGCGCAACAGCACTAGACCAGACATTGTGAAAATATAATGACCTGAGACACAAAACCTGCCAAATTTGTCACTCTCCCAGTGAGCAAGGAAACAAGATTGGATAAAAGTATAAGAGAAGGCTGAAGGGAAAGAAGAAAAAAAACCAAGTGAAGAGGAGATGAAGTGAGAATGATAAGGAAGAGGTGAAAGAGAGAAATGACTTTGGAAAAGAGCTTGCAGGAGCCACCGGCCAGAACATCTGCTCATGGGAGAGGGTGAGGTCAACATCTCTGCAACGTTTCTGCAACACGCACACGAATCATAATCAACAGTGACACGCAAAGACTGCATCTCCTCTCCAGAGCCCAGATCAATCTGCTCCAATAGTAGCCATCTGCGTTTCTCCCCGCTAAGATTCTGGACATCTGTGTGGTTGGGGGAGAGGGAGAGAGCAAGCAAGGGAAAGCGTTAAGGAGAAACAGACCATCCTTCCTTTGCCTGTGTCAATAACACTGCATATCAAATGTAGAACAGCGTTCCCGCAGGACCGAATGCAGAACGGGCACAGTTCAGTCTGTCCGTTCCTGCTGATTTCATTCTCTGCTTCCAACACGAGAGTTTCATTAAGCAATCACAAGCAATATCCAGATATATAAACGGATGCCAGGCCTGTCTGACAGACTCCGGCTGAGTCAGAATATTGAGTAAGTTCTCTTTTATGTAAGGGAAAACATACAGAGGGGTCTTCTGTCACCCTGAATGGGTTTATTTAAACAATATCACATGGGAAAAAGATCTGTATCAGCAGTTCTAGAAAGACAAATTTTATATTGTCTATAATACTTAAAGTGATTAAAAGTGACAGTAAAGACTTGCCATATTTTCAAAAATGTCTATTAACATATTAAATGTTTTTCTTTTGAACTTTCTATTCAAAGAAACCTGAAAAAAACATAATTTTTTAAAAATGTTTCTGAAACAAATCAGCATATTCAGCTTTTTCCATCTCAAGTAATAAATTAACATTTAAAATATATTAAAATAGAAAACAGCTATTTTAAATTGTAATAATATTTCACAATATTACTCTTTTTACAGTGTTTTTATCAAATAATTTCAGCCTGGGTGAGCATAAGAGACTTCTTTTGAAAACATTAAATATTTTACCAACCCCAAACTTCTGAAAGGTATTGTACTTGGCAAATAAATAACCAGAGGTTGCAGAGTGATACAAGAGATATGGAACTAAGAAATTGATTATCTGGGTCAGCAATCTATAATAAAGGTTGCTAAACTTTGAACAAACATATTTGACAGCAGAATGTCACAATTGACAAATCAAAATCAAGTATCCCAGAGAAATGTTTAATTAATGCCAAGCGAACTTCTGTAAGATACAAAGCACTGCATATTCAGAAAACTATACTAGTGCTTTGAAGAACCCAGAACCCATTCAACTGATATGAAGAACCAATAATGTAACATGAAGAACTTTATAACATGAAGAACCATATCATAACCGACTCAAGAAACCATAAAGTAAATCATGGTTCTTCTATAGAAGAACCACCATTAAAGAATGTAAAGGAAAGTAGTTTGAAAACATAAGTCATTCATTTTGCAATTCTTCCCAGTGCTGGTATGTGTCTAACACTTTTAAGAAGAAATATTAATAGTCAAAAGTAGCTTATATTCAGGAAATAAAAGAAAGCCACACTGATCCCCACTTGCCAGACTCCAAGGGAGGCCTGAGAGAACATAAGAGGACATCCTAGAAGTCTCTTCATCTCATCTTTCTTTTTTCCCCCTCTCCCCTGACTCATTATTCTCACTCATCTAGTCTTTGCATCGCTCCATGTGCCAAATATTCTTATTCTTAGCCTCCTTTTTCTCTGTCAGTGTCTGTAATACTGCCGTTACGTGAACTTCTCCAAAGCTTCACTCTCCTGCCATTCTGGCTCAAGATCTGACGGCAGTGTCTGGCAGTTTCACTATTCCCCTGCTCGAAGTGAATGACTGGTGCTTGAACTCTGAAGACCAGGCTTTTTTTTTTTTTAAATGCTGCCTTGGCAAGACCATCACAAAAGGTAGCCATCATATGGTCCGTGATCACACATACACACACACTTTATCCGGGGGATATATCAACCTCGATAGAAGCTTAGAGTAAATGGAGTGTGAGATTTAAAAAAGTAAGCTCAACAAATGTCTCTCGCTCTTTCTCAGTCTCTCTCTGTCCCATAGACTAAGAAGTGTGCTGTCAACTCTTCATATATCATAGAATACATCATCATATATCATCATCATAAACTAGATTTATACACTGCAACGTTTTCATTCATACACCTTTGTTGTACATGAAATCTAAATACCAATACTAAGCAAACCTAAAATTTTATGTTAATTATATGTGTGTGTGTGTGTGTGTGTGTGTGGCCTATCTGCCAGTGATAAAATATTTTATTAAATATAAACTAAAAATCAAAAAATTAAATATATAAAAAAACTTACAACTCTGGCAATATACTGTATATGTAGAAAAATCTAAATCTAAATGATAAATTATAAAAATGTACAAATATAAACCACTTGACCTCACTAATCAATTAGTTGACCAATTAGGTGACATATCCCTAAAATAAAAGTCACTTAAAGGCCAAAAATGTAAAAAAGCAGTATATCTAATATAACCCACATGACAAGAAAGAACCAACCTGTACTGTTTTACAAGGTCAAAATAAGTAGAAAATGAATCATGCAGCAAGTCTAAAGGACAAAAAAAAAAAAACAGTTTTGGACTTCAGTAAGGGTGTATAGTTATGTATCTGTATGTGTTTGAGAGATGGGAAAATGTGTGCATGCTGTTGCCACTGTGCTTTAGCTCTGCCTCGGGCTACCAGTCGCCCCAGGAGAGCGAGGGAAAGTGCTGAAAGAAAGAATAAAAAGTGAAAGAGAGCTGCAGATGGTTTTGGGCGCTACCTGTTTATTTAAGCCAGAACAATGATGCGCTTCAAAACACACGTCGTTGATCGTGACACGGTTTTGGCAAAAGTCCTCCTTCTCTCTGTTCTCTCAATGGGCTAAGTGTGTGGTTTGGTCTTGTCGGTTTTGTGCTTGAGAGAGCCTAGATTTTAGAAACAGAGATTTGCTTAACACGCTGTTTCGCATATTGCTTGAAGCTCTGGGATAAGAATAAGCCTGTAGTTTCGCTTCATTTGAACTTGCTCTCGCATGCAACCGGCCGCAGGTTTTGGTAAGTTTCCCCGGTAACCGTGTTGGATCTTGGCCTTTGAGAGCTCAATCTGTTGGATTGACAGCTAGTGAAGGGCTGCTGAGAGCGGGACGACACCTGTGGGCCAACATTTGATTCCACTGACACCAACAGGAGACATAATCACTGTGTCAAATCTCTTTATACACATTAGTTTTAATAATAGACGCCTCTGTATGAACTGATTTATGTCATGGCCAACTGGCTCAAATTTCCATTCACAAAGCCAAACGGTGAGGAAAAGACTGATGTCTGTTTTTTTTTTTGCTTCTTTTTGGCAAGATGCATGTGGCATTTATAAAGATGAATTTGTTTAGATTAAAGGAATAATTTGAACATTGTGTCATTATTTACTCAACCTCATGTCCTTCCAAACCTGTATGAAATTTTTAAGAATTTCTTGGCGACTCTTTTCCATGTAAATGAAGTCTGGGACTGTCAATCTCGACAAAAAAAGCACCATAAACATATCTTAGAAGTACACGAAAAAGTACTCCTACACAAAATTCTGAAGGTTAATGAAACAAACAAACGATAGTTTTGTATGAGTCACAGCCCAAAATGAAAGTCTTTATTCACAAATAAATATTGACATAAGTAGTGAAAGTAGTGGTCTAATTGTTCTTCTGAGCCAAATTCTTTCCAATTCACTCATTTTAGATTCATTTATCTGATTCACAAAAACAGTCTGAATGATTCATGTCATTCATTCACTGACTCAATGATTCAGTCACAGCATTTAACAGCCCACTGGAGGAGAAGATTATCAGTGAATAATGAATTACATTCTGGTTTGTTCATCACACAAAGTTTCTGCATGACTTTATATAGCTCATATATACTTGGAATAAAGTGTAAATGTCATATGGATAACTTTATAACACTTTGATGGTGCCTTTGTGCTATCTGTGAAGCTTGAAAGCTTTGATTTATATTCATTTTAATTGCATGTAAAAAAAAGTATTCAAAATATCTGCTTTTATCTTCCACAAAAAGCTGAGAAAATAATGACAGAATTTACATTTTTCGGTGAGCTATCCCTTTAAAATGATCGCTTTGTAGATTTTTTTAAATAGTAGTTTTAATTCATAAACATAATCTCTTCCAAAATACAAAAGGTCTAATTAAACTGAATGAATTTTGCACTTAAACATAAGCATCTGTGTCAAAAATGTAAATGTCATGTTGTCAGTGGTGTTACATTTATGCACTTTCTTCTGTTACACTCTAAGTCTGAAAGTCTGTCTGTGTACGCCACTAAAAATCTCCTTTGTTGCAGAATGCAACACAATATTTATGCATGACCGCATGAGATTCCTGTGTTGCCCTAACCCACAGAGAGAGGGGGGAGTATGTGGAACCGTTTAATTACCCCTGAATCTGCTCGCGACATGATGGGTGAACCGCAGAGTCTGTTTAAACCTGGCTCCCAGCCACAGACCGTGCAGAGAAAGCATAGTCCACTCTCCACAGCTCCAGATGACACACAAAACACAGAGCATGTATAGAGAGTGAGAGTGACAGCCAGAGATAATGTGACATTAAAACAAATAGCCAAGAGAGGAGGTTTACAAGAGTGAAAGCGAGAGACAAAGTGCTGAAAGATACATTAGTACAGATATTTTATTCAGTTCTAGTCCTCTTAAAAGTGATGTTTAAATTTTTTTTTGAGGATAAAAACACTTTCTTATGACTGAGTTGACTATATTAACTTGAACTAACAGAGATATGGCCTTCAGCAGGGCTCCAGACTGACTAAAACAGTCCCAAATTCAACGAAAAATGTGAGAAAATACTTAAAAAAAATTCCCAAAACAGCTTCAAACTTCATCATATGTTTGTTTGAATCAGACATTACTGAGCTCATAATGACTCCCTCACTTAACTGCAAGTCATTTTTCGGTAATGTACGATTCGCAAGGGATCAGAAACCGTTTCTGTGAAATAGTCTCCTAAACATTAGGTTTGTTTAGTATATATCTGACAACATGTAAAAATATGTCACAAATTAATCTGACAGCATCAAACTGGTACAAATTAATACTGTATTCAACTAGTAAAATCACACGTTTAAATAAATATTAAAGTAATAATAATAATAAAATAAAAACTTACACTAAAAGCTAAGGTTAAAGGGATAGTTCACCCAAAAATGAAAATTACCCCATGATTTACTCACCCCTAAGCCATATCATATAATAGGTGTATATGACTTTCTTCTTTCCTGATGAATCCAATCTGAGTTATTTTTAAAAATGTCCTGGCTCTTCCAAGCGTTAGCTAGAGCTAAAGCTAGAGATGACCTTTTATAAAATTTTAAATGTGGATATTTTTCTTACAAAGATGCATCGATTCACTTCAGGAGGCCTTTATTAATTCCGCGGAACCATGTGGAGCACTTTTTTATGATGGATTGGCACAGTTTATTTGACTTCTATAGGACTATTGAATATTGCCCATTCACTACCATTATAAAGCTTGGAAGAGCAAGGACATTTTTAAATATAACTCCGATTGTATTCGTCTGAAAGAAGAAAGTCATATACACCTAGGATGGCTTAAGGGTGAATAAATTATGGGGTAATTTTCATTTTTGGGTGAACTATCTCTTTAAAAGCTTCTAAGTAAATACTGTTTGATTCTGGAATTTGTCAACTAAAACATTTTTTTTTTTTTGTCTGGAGATCTGACAAGCAAACAAGCACACACATGCAAACTAATACATAACTCGTACGAAATCTGACTCGTCTGGAAATGCTTGTCTAAGGACACCATTGAAATTCAATAACAGGTGCACCACTTCCCAACACACTGCACTCAGTATCAGTAATCTAATGCACAACATATGACACACAGATGTAAACACACACTTCATCTGAATAATAGAACACTGCTTATTAATAACTATGTGTTATGAAGAGGAAGCTAAATGTGCAAATGCCTGAGCCAAGTGGTTTCTGAGGGTCATTAAAGGAGTCTAAACATCTAATATAGGGCCAACAGAAGACTGAACACAACAGGATGTGATACGTAAAAAGGTCAATAAGGACGAACTACTTCCACAGCCACAGAGTAAATAATTCATGCGACAAAAAAAACTTCAGGTGACCTTCACGTTCCTTACAGCACTCCAGACCGAAGAAAAGATCAAAACAGAGTGAGAGAATAAATGAGAGGAAGGACATAAAATAAAAACACAGAATCATAAATAAACACAGGAGCTTTTCTAGTAACAAGCTACTTTTCCAAGAAGCAGTGGACAACAAAAACTTTATAGCGCTATTTTATTAATATTTTATTTTATTTATTAATTAGGTGCCCCCCCCCCACACTTTTACAGTTGGGGCAATAATCAAATGTTTAAACAGTATATAACGAAGCTTTGGGAAATCCATTTATTTTTAGTGAACAGTTTCATTTCCGTAGTTTCAGATAAAGAAATAAATCACAAATTCACAAAATTGCATTCTAATATTTACAATTAAAAAATTAACTTATAATAATGTAAAAAGCATATCCTTAAAATAGATAAGTGCCTAAAACGTTTTAAAAAAAAAAAAAATCAAAAGTTAAGCTCCGCTGTTTATTATGGAGGCGCCGTTCATGACACCAGAAGAGAAAATATTGGTGGCCACAATTAGAATCATTCCCACAACTTATTATTTGTGGCCACATTTTATAATTTGTAACCCCGGTACCGACTACTAATAAATGCCCATTGTTTTACATATAGCTAATTGTGGTGCTAATTTACCTACATTAACAAATAATAATAAATACATTTAGCTAAAATGTGGAAAATAAAATATATATTATATTATATTTATTACTAATATTAATTTATTTTTAGAAAGCGAATGGTGGTTTTTCAAAATTTTAAATGCCTTCAGTGTATTATAAATCATATAGTTTAACTGTCACACCACTGAAAGTAGCTTGTAGCTTGACAAAGTATATTTTAAAAGTAGCTTCATCATGTGAAAATTACAGACAGAAAGAGATCGAGAACGAGAGTGAGACAAAGAAAGAGAGAGAGAGATCTACTTCTGGTGAAGAGGGTGAAAACAGACAGCCAAGAGATTGATGCAGATGAGAGAAACCGTGAGAGAAAGAGAAACCAGCATCATTCCCAGCCTCTCCATATAATCATTCCCATCCACCCCAAATCCTGGCCCGACTCCAGCTTGCACTTCACCCGGCAGCCAGCGAACAGCCCGCTATTATAGGATGCCTCCAGTCTGCGTCCAGTGCGGTCGGGCGCGGAGTGTCTATTTCGGAAGATTTAGGCTGAATTCAGACGACTCGCAGTCTCTCGTAGTCCCAGTGTCGCCCATCCCAATCAATCCCAAGAGGCCATGGGGCAGGGTAATGAAATGGGAAGCCTGGTAATTACGCTGTAGTGAGTAATTATCAGGTTGTTTTACAAGCACTTTAAAGTCCCTGATGCACCATTTTACCAGTGTGTGACGGCGGGATGGCCTTTTTTACAAAGGGACCCCCTTATCAGTGGCGTGTGTCCACGCTTTGCCACCTGCAGGGGGCAGTGTCTTCATATGCGCCGACCACCTCCACCCTAACCTGGCATCTAAGATGGTATTTATGTGGGGTTTTGGGCACACACGGACACTGTAACCCGCTGCTAATCCTATAGTGTGAATTCACAACCTCGTAACCACAAGTTTGAGATCCGAAAGGCAATCTGACAAGCATGTGAAGGCCTATCCCACAACATACTGACAGATGAACGGGGCGCTGATAGCTCTGACAAGAGCAATTTTCACCGACGGCAGTTTAAAGCGTATGAGGGGAGTAAAGAGGAGACATAGCGCTGGTATAATTACAGGGAGGGGAAACGAAGAGGAAAATCTATCACTCCGCCATCGTTTAACAACTAAGATGGATCTCTTCATCTGTGATCGTCCGAATGGCCTCCCCGGAGGCGGTACGACTGAATTGCATACTCTGTGTGTAACTCATGATAAATCTGTGTGTGTGTGTGTATGTGAGAAAGAGATACCCGTCCCCCTTCTCGGCACTCATTGGGGTGTGCGTCTCTGGAGAGCATGTCTGCGCGTTTATTTGGCTTAATTACTATGCTGCATTCACAGGGGGAGTGAGAATGAATGACACTTCACTTAACGACTATCCTTTCCTGGCCAACTACTGTCTGCCCACCACCTTCATTAAAAAAGCCGCTCTCTTCCCCTCCCGCACCCTCTTTGCCACTCTTCCTCCATCCTTTCCTCTCTAACTCATTCTCGTTTTAACACTCAGACACTGTGTGGGTGTGAACAGCGATCTGTCATACTGCAGAGCATCAAAAGAGCCATCAAGCACCTGTGGACTATGTCTCTCCATCACACACACACACACACACAAACAAAAAAAAAAACACACACACACACACACACACACACACACACACACACACACACACACAGCTCTATCACCATGGCCAGGTGTCTAATTATCTAAGCCTGCCTCCATTCTCACACATCTTGCAGGCCAAAAACACATCAGACACATTTTCTGTCTCAGACACACATATAATGACTCACTCACAATTATCCAATAGGAAAACAAGTTATCGTACAGTACAACTTACTGTATGTGGGGCCTGATAAGGGGTTTTACTGATACTGATCTTTAAATTTATAATAAATATTAAATAGACATATATTTTTAAATTCTCATATTAAAACTCACAAAAATGTATGTTTTCAATTCTTTTAATATCGCTATCGATATATATATATATAATATATATATATATATATATATATATCTATTATCTATATATATATACTATAATATAATATATGCATAACTAAATGAAATATTATATAAATGTTTTAATATAATATACAATTCGTCAAAAATATATACATATATATTTACATTGTATAAATACATAAATGATAGCATTTCATGACAGCAAAAATTTATGATTTTAACATTTTGATATTATATCAATAAATTATATAAATACATGCAAATGAGATTAACACACAATTTCTGCATCAAAATAAACTATTCTTTCTAGTAATAATTTTCTCAAAATTCACTCAACAATTATAAAAAATTTAAACTTTTAATATTAGATTAAAAGTAATAGATTTTGGAGGTAAAATGCTGACTTCTGAATATGTTGTTACTATTTGCATGCTATAAGTCTTGTATTTCTGTGGGCTATTTGCTGTTTAGACGATATCTGGTGATCAAACTAAATCTTAACCTGTATAAAATATTACAATACACTGTTTCTTAACAAGGCATAATGCGATAAAGTAACAAGCAATTTAATCTATCTTTTTGTTCATATCTAATGACGAGTGATAGGACATTTTGTCAAACATTTATTTCTGTGGCATCGTACTGGACAGCTGCCTTGCTCTAGAGACCCCATTGGTCCAAAACTCTGTTCCACACAAGTGTCACACAAACACCAATTATCATTTGATGAAATGTCTGGTTTGATCACAGTTTAAGAGGATTCAGAATTCAGTAAAAAAAAAGTTCTTATCCAAAGGGAAAACATCTTATTGTACAGAATGTGATCCATTTTGACATCCCATTGACATCCGTTTTTGTGCATAGCAGTGCAGCTTGTCTGTGTTTTTATCTGACTACAACTATCAATAAAACTAAATCCAAATCCAAAGGACATACAAAAAACTTACATGCATCAGCGAAAACATAGCCATAAAGTGCACAGGTGGCATAAGCTTGGAAAGCATTTTGATGACACGATGTGAGACTGTTTTCCTACAATGCTTCGGGCCATCCAAGCACAACAGTGTTAACTCAGAGAAGCATGTGATTGATCACAGGTGGACCTGCATCTTTTATAATAAATTCTCCAGCCTTTCCTCTTAAATTTAAACAGCAGATGCTGATGCTCGGAGCAACAACTGGTTTCTTTCTCGCTCTCCATTCTCTGGCTCTCTCTTTCCTAACAACACATTCTCAGACAAAAATAATTATTTTTTTACTCCTCCTTCATTCCCTATCTCTATAAAAGAAACGAGAGGGCGTTCAACGGACCCTGGTGGGGTAAACCCATGCCACACACAGACCTTACAATCAACACACCAGAAGCACAGATTCACTGACAGAACAGAATGCTATATTTACCAAATGAGGGAGAGAGAGATCACCGCCACACATAGATGTGTATACTTTTGGTCATGTTCCTGAACAAAGAACCACAGAAAGCCCGCTAAGCTTACATTAAAAAGGGAAACAACCCAAAATTTGCCAAAAATGCTGCCGCTTATTTCCGTGAGAGATGAAAGCTCTGGGTTACAAAGAGGCTGCTATAGTCTGGATCTCTCCGCTGTCTCCTTTAAAATAGCACAGCCCAGAGAATAACATGTTTGCTGTTACCACCATTCACGCATAGCGACCAGCATCACCAAAGCCTTCAAATGCAACGTATGGAGTACAGTATCAGAGAATAATGCCTCAATGTGTGTGAGCATGAGTATGCCTACTTGTTAGAATGTGTACACATGCCAATTCATTGTGACAAAGCTAGTAAACAACTCAAAGGTATTTCAGCTTCAGTACAAGTTAAGCTGAATTGGCATTTGTGGCATATGTTTATTCACACTAAAAATGTCCTACTTATTCCTCCTTTTCTGCTAAAAAGGCAAAATTCTAGATTACAATGAGGCACTTACAATGGAAGTAAACGGGAAACATCAGTAAACATTAAAACACTCACCGTTTCAGTAGTATAGCCACAAAACATAAACCATATACATACGTTAACATGATTTCAGTGTGGAAAAACACTTTCTAACCTTTAGTTACATCTAATTTCGACAACTTTGTTGCCATGAAAATAGAACACCATAAACCCTAAAATGACTGTAAAAATAGCTTTAAACTCAAACAATACACATTTTAACAGGAGAATTAATGTTAGTGCTTTTATCAAATTAGAAGCTTCATGTTTCACTTTAAAAATTTAATTTTTAAAATTGGCCCTATTCACTTTGTTAGTGCTTCGCTGTAACCTTGATTTTTGTATCTCCTTTTTTTTTTTAAGAAAATGATGGAGGAGTCAAAATTATATATGTGCTAATCAGCATACTGTCAGTTGAGCTTAACATGCATTGAACCAGGAATATTCCTGTAAAGGATTGCTGTAAAATCAATTTGAAGGTATGAGAAATTAGACTTCATGCCGCAAATGCAGAGTTATTACCCACGATACCTCATTCAGAGTTCACAAGCTGTATGACAGGGTACCAGTGCAGAGTTTAGAGCTACGGGACAGTGCAACTGGAAAAATTATGTAGGAGAGTCAATACATGCACTTTGAACACATGGAAACAATCTGTCAGGGCAAAACGAGACTAAATCATATGCAAGAGAGTGAGAGAGACTGTCAAACTAGACAGAAATGAAACAGCAGAGTGACAGTGATGGAATCCAAATATATATATATATAATGGCAAAAAGTCAAATTTAAGAATAAATAGGTGTACAACAGGTAATGAGAATTTTAAAAAAGGTAATAAAGCTCATGGTGATGGGTCTGGTAACAAAACTTACCCTTGTAGGAAAGCTTGAGTCTGGGCACGTTCTCTTTGGTGTGCTGGGGTGCAACTCTTCCAGGTAATGCCACCCCACACAACAGCAGAAAAATCCCAACTAGGTAATCCATGGTGCTGGAGCGCTGGCCTCCAGCCCAGGGGGGCTTGCAGCCCAGAGTGCCAAGAGCAAAGTGCTTCCCTCTGGGATAGCCGAGATCTTCGGAGTCCCTCCTTACTTCAAAAGATCCAGCGCCTGGAGCTTCTCCCAAAGGAGGCAATCCGAAATCAGATCCCAAGCGAAGCAGGAGACGGGGGTTCACATGGCTCCATGTGGGGGGCGTTTCACCGGTCGTGGGGGTAAAGGTGTACTCCTCAGGATGCGCTCACAGACCCTGGTGGGGAAGACCGGTGAGTGGGATTGTGTGTTTGTGGGAGAGGTAGAGTTTCAGTAAGAGATCCGGCAGAACCTCTCTCTCCGCTCCAGCTTTGTGCACACACTCTCTCACACACACTCTCACAGACTGCTTCTGCTTGTGTCCACGGCTCAGCCTGAATGAGAGGGAGAGTGAGAGAGAGCAGTACACCATCCACCGGAGTGCAAGAGGGGAGGGGAGGAGAGGGAGGGGGAGCAGCTGAAGGGGGAGGACGAGGGAGTGGAGCTGAAAGGAAAGGTATGCGAAAGACTCTTCTGCAAAGGTTTGGTTGCTCTGTGTCCTTCTTTTCTGCATTGCTTATAGGCTGCACCTACAGTGCATTGTGTTCCCACCTTCTCTCTCCTTTTTTGGCTTTTCTGGCAGACCATCATATTTCATCACATTCCCAGCATCTAGAATATTTATGTCTGTCTGTATGCTAGCCTGGATTTAAGTGTTTGAGTGATAATAAAATAGTGATAATGAAAATTATATAAAAGATTAGATAAATATAGTATACATGCATATCAAAATAACACACAAAATATTAAAATATAAAAATGTAATATTAAAACCCCTTTTTTTTTTTTTTTATTCTTTTTAAAAAACTATATTAAAACCTATCTATCTATCTTAGTGTCCATAACCCACTTCTCCTTTCTATTAATATAGGCACGCAAATAAGATCTACTAATAATACTTAAAAATACAGTAAAGTACTACATTGAGCTAGACTTTCCTGCATTCGTCTTCGCTCACTCACTCTCTCTTGATATAACAACGGGCCGGAACTGAAACGGGGGGCCCCTGATAGACAGAGGTGTTAATGTGTGATTTTTCACCCCTAAGTGCTAAAGACAAAAGTGCCTCACAAACACCAGCTGAGTGTCTGAAGGTATTTCAAAACCTTGCAAATGCAAAAAAAATAAAATAAATAAATAAATCCACAGATCTCTCACTGCCTTTGGCATGTCTGTATGTAAGTGTTTCCTGCTTTCATGAGCAGGTCTGTGCCAATGCCTCATCACCTTTACAACCAAACATGCTCTTTAGGTGTTTACACCACATAGACCTGCAAAGATGATGGACAAACACTACACCTCCTCCTTAGGTATCAGGAGGCTAAAAAACATCCACCTGCAGCCTGGTCTCTATCCCAGCAGATCCACTGAAAGTGAGAGAATGCCAGGTTTTCCTCTGGGGTCGTCGAGTGGTCGGCTCTATGTGTAAATGAGTTTCTGGTTCTGTTCCGCAACTATGTGGGATTTGTCAGGGCACTTTCACTAATGATGTCTTAATGAATTGCGACTCGCCGTGCACTAAAACGAGATAGCTCATTGACAACTAGTTTCCAGAAGCTTGTCAGTAGCAAAGTGGTAAATATAGCCTCCGAAACATGAGATCCACAGAGGAGTGGTCTCCTCGAAACACAGCGAATGAATCCTGTCAGTCAGAGAGGCTTTGATATATGGCATTCGTGTAGGGGATGTAAGCTTGCTAAGTCTTTGTGTAATCTTTAGTGCAAATGCAATGGGTCTTCGACACCTGTTGGTGTGAAATGATTTGTGCAATCTACTGTACAAATAACAAATGTAAATCATTACCAGTCTGTCACTTACGACTAGGCCTATAGGCAAATGTTCACATTGCTGGCATGTATATACATGCAGGAGCACACATGTGCATGTATAAATCAATGACATGTAGGTGACTTCTTGCATCCACCCTTTTGTTCAAAGGAATGACTAAAGGTGATATACGTGACAGTTGGTGATGCAAAAACATTAGTATTTTGTCTAATTTTCCAGTTAAAATGTCTAAAAATTCGGTAAATTTACTTCAGAAAGAGAATCAAAACAGGATCAACTAGGATCAACAAAATGTTCTACAAATAGTTTTTTAATGTATTTATCAAAATGAATAATTGAGATCACAATATACAAATAAATATATAAAATAATATATATGTGTGTTTGTGTGTGTGTGAGAGTGTCTACATTCAAGATTCAAGGTTTAAAAGATTATATGAATTGTTACATATATCTAGACTCAAGATTCAAGGCCTAAAAAGGTTAGTGTATATATAACAAAAAAACATGACAAAATAATAATTGTTATATACATATGCACATTTATGTGGATTATAAACAAAAAAGGATTTTTCCTTTTTTGTTCATAATTATGCAGCTTTTCAACAATTTATTTGTTTTAATTATGTGAAAACCTCTTTACGTGAATTAAACCTTCACTCTCTCCTTCAACTAGCCTTTCCCTTCCTGTATTGTGTTCTTTAGAGGTCATTATCATGAGTATTACGATAACTGCTGGGCCACGTTCAAGGTTTCACTCCACCAGAAGGAACTTCCTGTTTGAGAGGTCACACTTCCTGCCCGAGTAACACACAGCAGTGACGTCTCTCCAAATCATGTACAGTAAGTCAGCAGATATCAGTAAACCTCATGCACTTCCCCTGTGACTCCTGAAAGCGTTTTGGTTTAGGTGAGAGGAGAATGATGGGAGTGGAGGAGAGGAAGGATGGATGGAAAAAGAGAGAGGAGAGGTGTAATGTTTGCGTGGCAAAAGAAGTCAGTCTCCACTCGCCGTGATGACAGCTCAGACATCTTGGTCTGCTCAATCAACACATGGTCCAGTGCAAGAGAGAGAGCAGTAAAAAAACAAAAAAAAACAAAAAACAAATCACATCTGCTCATGAACAACAAGCCTGAAGATTGATAGACAGGAATTCTGCATATCAAACATCACAAGTAATACTGCTTTATTACAGTTATAAGGACAGAGACAGACAGACAGACAGATAGACAGATAGACAGATAGATAGATAGATAGATTTTTCCTCTATAAAATCGCATAATAAGGTGAAATGTAATATAAGATACACAAACACTAACTCCTTCTTGGATCACTGGGCGTTTTACAGGATAACAGAGAATTTGCATGGTAATGACGTGCCACTAAAACAACCCACTCTCCTCAACAGTATGCAATTAACCCGCAGGCTTAATCACGCTTCAGAAAGAGAGAGAGCTCAGAGCATAATCACTTTACCAGAGATTCCTGCTGGAACGGCAAAGCCCCTTGAAACACGTCCTCCATTACTTGATGTAATAGAGAGGTGTTACACCAGCAAAGGAGACAGGAGGTGATGAGAGAGAGTGAACTCTGATAATGTTGTGGGCCAAGGTAAAGATACCTGGCAATGCTTAAATTTTACGCTTCAAAATTCAATGCTTGAAACTTTTTAATGTTTCTATAATAGAAGCAAAAATGCATTTTTTTATACCTGGAAAAAATTTAAAACTTTTTCTGCTTGTCTCATTCCATCACTGTGAACCCTAATGATGAAACACACAGAAGCTGCACTGAATTTGTCCATTTTCCTCAGAACTTGAGGGTGTGTTTGGCTCATTTTGTACCTCCTGTCCACTTCCATTTCGGAAAAGGGGTGTTTCCTCTGTTTCATCAGAGGTGCAGAGGTCAGTCTTCATTTCACTAAAGAGGTCACAGTCCTTGTCATGTGGGCAACGGAAGTTTCATAATCCACCGTTCCACCCTCCACATGCCCCCACCTTGACACCCTCCCCCTCATGAATGCTTCTGATATTAAATCTTTTTGACAAAGTTTGTAAACAGAATGCAAATAAGCAGTAATGAATCACATTATGATGTATGGGTGAGGGTGGCACCCTCATAAAAACATTAATGAAAGAGCGTCAGTGTTGAGAAACTAGGCCGAATATTTTATATCAGTAATTTCTTCCCATCTATCACCGTGGAGGAAGCATCCCGCAGCGTCTTCACCACAGATGCATCCGTTCCAGTGGTGCATTAGCGGGGTCTTCGGATTTCAAGAGTGATTTACAGAGCAGAACAGAGGAAGAAAGAAAAGAAGAAGAAAAAAACTTTCATCTGATTAATAAAGTCTGACAGTGTCTGGACTTGTCTTACAGGTGATGTAATGTGAGGCAGCAGGATGAGGTTGAGATATATCGCTGTGCAGTTTGGCATGGGAGAATCTCAAGTTAAAATGAATGCGAATGGAAAGGCTCTGCGCACCTGGATCTAGTTTTATTAGTGAATCAACAAGTTACAGTGCAACTAGTGTGGTCTAATTTTCTAAATGACTCTTATGACCCGGTGCTTTTTAATGAATCACAAATATACAGCACAACCAGTGTAGTCTGATTAACTAATTATTCTTATGAACCAGTTATTTTTAGTGAAATAAACCCATACAGTGCCACCAGTGTAGTCTGATTCCCAACAAATGACTCCCGTTCAAGTTAGTGAATCAAAAACATACAGCACAATCAGTGAAGTCTGATTCCTGAATGAATGGCTCTTATAAACAAGTTCTTTTTAGCAGAGGCGGACAGTAACTAAGTACAATTACTTGAGTATTGTACTTAAAGCATAGTTCACCCAAAAATGAACATTTTGTGTTTATCTGCTTACCCCCAGGGCATGCAAAATGTAGGTGACATTGTTTCTTCTTCATAGAGAGGCCAAATTATGATTTTTTAACTTTAACCGTTGCAGTCTATCATTCGTATAATGGATGGCAATGGTAACAAAGGCTATGAGTGTAAATAAAACATGCACAGACAAATCCAAATTTAAACCCTGCGGCTCGTGACGACACTTTGATGTCCTAAGACACGAAACGATCATTTTGTGCGAGAAACTGAACAGTATTTATCATTTTTTACCTCTAATACACCACTATGTCCAACTGTCTTTGGGCGTGCGCACAGCATCCGGTGCGTGAGGTGTGTACGCGCTCTGGCGTAGTTTACGTTAATGGGTGTGTTGATATCCAGCCAAAGAACAATCAACCATAACTTCAGGTGAGCAGGCTCAGAAGTTGGGAATACGTTGAAAGTCACCACTCCCGAATGAGTTCTTGCAAGCGGGGGAACGTAATTTTTTAGTTTTAAGTCGGTTTGAACAATCCGGATAAGCGCAAGTAAGTACCATTTTGATTAGCCGTCGTACCTACAATGACTGCACTGTGTAACCAATGAGTGACGTATACATGCGAGAGATCACTTCCGGTGCTTGTGTAAACTACCAAAATACATGGGAAATTTTTGGTACTCTTTCTCATTAATGAAAAGATTAGAGATGCACCGATCGATCGGTCAGAGATCGAAATCGGCCGATTTTCCTCATGATCGGCCCGGATCGGTGACCGTTTTGTTACGAGCGGCACAGGCAATAACATCAGCCACGCATTCTCGCTCTCTTCTCTCCGACGACCCCTTCTCTCTCACACACGTCTAATTAGCTCCGGTTAAATAGTGCTTGTATTGCACATTATTTTAGTCATTCCCGCAGGTTTCGCGCTTACACCAAAAGCGCGCGTACCACCACTGCTCTATATTAGTGGAGCGCACAAGCCGCGCTTAGTCTCAAACAGCTTGTGAGCCACAAATACCAAAATGAGTGGCTAACTGCGCTAAAACATTCAAATACATAAGTTATGTCAATTCCCGTTTTGGTGAGTATCCAGTTAAACAGTCAGTTTTGAAACGTTAACTAGTTGAGAAAGAGAACGCATGCTGTGTAACAGTATATTGGGTCCGTGGATAAACTCTTAAAGGGACCGCAGTCCAATATTCCTGAAAAACTTCATAGCTCTCTTTATTCTATTGCATTTATTTGTGCTGTTGTTTGCTATTTTTTTTATTTGTTCTTATTTTATTACTGACTTTTTACTTGTGTTTTTTTAATGAAAATAAAACTTTGCGTTGAAGAAAAGTAGATTTTTGATTGTATATGCTGTCAATTATAGTTCTAAAAGATTATAGTAAAAAAATCGGTATCGGCAGATCACACAAAAAAATCGCACTCGGAATCGTCCACGAAATTTGCAATCGGTGCAGTCCTAGAAAGGATTATTTACAGCTCATTGCTTGCTTTAATAGACTTCTGTACCTAAAAAAGAAGCAACATTAAACTGTTACTGAGAACAAACAACTTTAGTTTAGGGATAGATACTGAATTGGCTTTCAATGAATGTGCAGGTCTCTGTTCTGGATCACAGGAGTTTATTGTCAGATGGAGTGCTACTAAAAAGCGCTAGTGATGTGGAAAGGCCTAGTCGAGTTTGTGAGGAAGCTGAACTAATCCAGGAGGCAAAAGGTCTTTTTAAATCTCATGTATATGTAAATGTTGTGTGGCGTCAGTGAATGGCCCGGTCCACAGAGCTTAACTCCAGATCGGCTGAGACAACAGAAAAGCGCTCATTATTCCATCTGTGTAACCCAATCAGAAGGCTTAAGCTGGCAAAAAATCCTCCCCTGCAGCCCCCAGTCAAGGTGAATTGGGGTTAAGAAGGACAGAGAAAGAGCATTAGCTTCTTTGCATGGCTGCTGAAATAAAAATGTAACCAAATCAAATGGAGAGTTTCAGCTACAGGGGTCAATTACTGTATTGGGACCAATACACAAGGCTTGTTTAGAAAAGTTAAAAGCAAAAATTAAGAGTTCTTCAAAGAAAAGTAGGCGAAAACAAGTTCGCCATTTAGCTTACACGGGAAGTCCTGTCCATAACTAGAGCAAAAGTTTAAAAATCAACCAAAGACATACAAACTACTGCTGTGGATCTAAGTGAACTGCTCAGAAAGTTAGCGATGGACATCTTTGGCCAATGTGTTGCATCTCATTACTATGTTCAGTGCTTTGCACCGTGCTTGAACATAGCATTTTTAAGATGTTATGTCCAGTTAAAAAAGTTATGAAACTTTTACAGTCCACTCAGTACTGCAGCACTCTGTTCCATTCAGCTGTAACTTGGACTGAAAGTCACCATATGCATTTTCAACACAAATATTGACAACATACCCAATCCCAAAACTAAAGAACAGGATAACAGCCCTATAAATCAAATATATATTTTTTTAAATGAATGGCACAGAGGGCTTACATAAATCTGACCTGCACATCATGAATCTCTGCTCTTGTTGTCAGGCACAGAGCTCTTCAGCTTGGTCTTAGTGACATTGCAGTCCAGCCTGCAACTCTATTAAACATTTACACGCTTGTGAAACAAATAAAACAAATAAAAACTAACCACCGGCACTGACGTTACAGCCAAGCTGAGGAGTCATATTTAATACGGAGCTGACGTGCTGCCAAAAAATATTAGGGTAAAAGAGAGAGAGAACAGCAACTGTAATACTCTTTCGATTGAAACCTGATGATCTGTGGTTAAATCCATTTACATGGGGTGTTTTCATGTAGCGCTTAATTCGATTTGCTTTATTATGCACCGTTTTGGTGTTAAAGGAAAAATATAATGAGTCAGTCTGTGACTTGGTAACCTTATCTGACTGTCTATGATCTTGAAAATGCTTACATCACACATTAACACGACAGTGCCACTGGGAAAAACAGGGCTTTGTGACAGAAGCATGAGGGTGGATGATTGCACAAATAACCGAATGCTCTTCAGCGTAGGTGCTTCTCTCAGACACTGGATGCTTCCTGTGAAAGCGGCGTTAATGCAATGTGGCATTGTGATGAGTCACTGGGTGTTTTTCCCACTAGTGACGAGACCCAGCTGTGGGCATGAGCGTCTGCATTCATAAAGTGAGAAACTTTTTTTTTTCCAAGACAATGATGCACAATATGACTTCATGAACAGTTTCAGATGTTAGCAGCCTCCATTGTCTCTCACCTGATGTTAGTTTTTGAGTGTCCATACAGTCCCCACTGACTTTCGTTGTATGGACAAAACATTTGAAACATTCCTCAAAATATATTCTTTTGTCTTCCACAAAAGACATGAAGTAGAGCTGGGTTGACAACATTGATTTCTCGATTTTAATCCATTCAAATATCGAACCAATACAGATTCTTACATTTCAAGAATCAATTATTTACTAATTTGAGTTGATATGTGAACAAAACTTAACTAATAATTTTTTGTAGCGCACATTCCATTCAGTAAATCACAATAAGCTTTGTGCTTTGTTACTTTTGATATGAAACAAAGCGTCAGCTTTCAAATTAAGTCAATTTTAATACAAAATTCAAACAATAAATACCCTTTTTAATGTGGCGTGGCAGATTGCTATAGCGACCTCAGTTCAGGCAGCATGTTAACCAATCATCTCTACCTTTTTACTACTAGTAATAGCATGAAATAAACATGAATGAACATTAGAAGGTATGATGAAAGATATAGTTCAACTTACTGAAATGTATCTCTTGTAATCACTCAATCAGTGTTTATTTCGAAAAGCCATTCTATTCCATAAAACTTTATAGTCATCTAGAAATAAGAGGCCTTTTGATAATTATATGCACTAAATTACATATGCATTATATTTTTACTTAACCTGTTAGTTATGTCTTTATTAAATTAGCTAATGATTATAATTTGAAGAATCTGTCATAAAGCTTTTTATGAGTCACCTTTTAAATGTTTATATCTCAAAAATGAATTGGAGTAGAAGCAATTATATAATTTAAAATGTTGTATTTCATAAGTTAATATGAACAAATGCAATTTAAATATTTGTCATCCATATCAAATTTAATTTTAACCTTTAATATTATAGTAACATACCAACTGACAGGGTTCACTGTTTCGTTTACAGCATTAGTTGAGAGAGATTTTTTTCCAAAAGAAAAAATTACATGTACTGTACCTGATATACAGTATATCCAAATTAATCTATATCGAACTAAATCGAATCGCAAGCTCAAAATGTGAATCAAACTGTGAAATCTGTGTCAATTCCCAGCCTTAAAATGAAGTCATACAGGTTTGAAATGACATAATCGGAGTTATCAGAACAGAATTTTGTGGGAGGGTAACCACTTTAAAACATTCTCAGCATTGACAGTCCGTATAGAGTTTTCACCTGTGTGGATCAGACTAAATGTACATTTTTTCCATGTTACCAGAGGCAATCTTCATATAATAGTAATGCCGGACCCGCTTTTGTGAAAGCACACATGCTTTTGGTAATGCTGCCCGCATTGGGGTTACGTACACATTAACTGAAGAAGTCAATTCAGACTCAGGAAATAATGAGGGCAAGACAATTTGTTTCGGGTTGCCCATTAAGGATAATGAGAATGTTTCTGCAAGCATGAACACTTGCAAGCTCTCATCCACTCCGCCACTTCATGCTCTCATTCATCACCCCTGCCGGCAAACGTCAGCTTTCCACGATACAAGCTTCAAATTCATGGGTTGTTGTCAACCTCATCGTACAGCGACACAACTGAAGGCGCACAGAATCAATGCAGATCGTCCTCTAGTTGGATGGTGAGAACTTTTCCCACAGGTTAATCGACTTGACACCCCGGTAAACGGTATCCCGTTGGGTGGGTTTAGTTTCTTTTGAGTTTCCCTCTTTTCTTTCTTTCACCTTTCAAATGGCTGTAAAATGCCTTTGCATTTTACGTTCACTTTCATTAGCGGCATTGAATTGCTGCAATTCGGCATCAATGCCACTTTTTTTTGAGTTTTCTTCCTCTTTCCCCCTCATTTCTTGGCTTTCAATAGCTTACAAAAAGCACTGTGTCGCATTTTCTTTCACTTTCAATTATTTTCAATTCTATCGTAATGATTCATCACCAAACAACACCGACAACCAATAGAACTTTTATTAACAAAACGAATAAAAATACACCATATATGCCTAATAAAATAACAAATTACTTAGGCTACATAAGGTTTAAATAGGTATATAAAACTGAAAATCAGCAAACACTGTGGAACCAAATAAATAAGAAACATAGAATGTTTATTAGCAAAACGAATAAGAAGCTTGGAGGCACGGCATATACACCTTGATGTAAAATAAAATAAATGAAATACACAAAGTTTAAATAAAGTAAGCAAACACTGTGGAACAATTAAATAAGAAATGAATGTTTAAAAAAAACTTCCAGTCAATAGGCTTTTCAAAATCTAAAATATTGCCAAACAGGCGCTTTGCATTTCCTTTCTAAACAATCTTCTGCCATCGTCTTGTCTTTCTCACCTCACTCTTGTCAGTCAGCTCGACTCTCTCTCATCACGTGATAAATAAAATCTGACTCCTGCTCCATCGTACACTGAGCATTTAGTTTTTAAAAGTGTCTGTCCTCTAACTGAACTAGGCTAAATGATTTTTGTTACTATAAAAAAATCTAAACGACGGTGGGGTAGGCAAATGCCGTAACCGGCGTTGTGGCTTAACACCGGTATAACCGAAAACACCATCTATAGCAGCAAGCCTAATCTCCTCTATTAAAAAAAAAGTTTAATTAAATTCTGTGTGGCCAATTACTTCCAAACACAGGCTCTTCTTTGGGACTGCAAGAGATAGAAAATGTATTCCAGCAGCATATCCGATTTCAAACAACTTCATCTTTCAAAAAAATATATAGTGGTTCTCCAGCCAGTAAATCTGTAACTTGCAAGATTTGATTTGAAATTAAGAAGAATTAAGGAAAACACACTTGAGTGTGTTCATATCAGGGTTGGGCAAGCAAAAGTGAACTGAAGAAGAGTGTGAATTTGAACTGAACTGGCTAAACATGATGTTGAATTGGAATCTGAATTGGAATGACAGGAAATTTTGCATAAGAAAACCATCCGTGCAACAGAAAAAAAAAAATCCATGCTGTTAAACAGATGTTTTTTTTTCTGTGTAATATGACAAACATTCTTTGCACTTTGATGAAATGAGGTGATCTGCTGACTAACCACCATTTATATTTTAATTTAATACCAAAACTGAAACACTCCATTATATTTTATTGTCAAATAATAAGCATGTTTAGAGCATTTTCCCACAGAAGAGGTGATTAGAATGAGGACAGCGTTGATTTACGCAGTGGGAATTCTTCAATTAAATGAGATTCGTAATTGACATGAGATGTTTTCTATTCTTGGTATGTATTTTACTGGGCCTGCAGGCTTTATACATAAACAAGCCATCTTTCAGTCCTCATTTCATTATGACATACCATCCATCAGAGACGTCTAGTGTGCATTCTGTGGTTTCTTTATGGAAACGCTAATGGCTATTCAACTGTTGGCATTGGCGCTTATGACAATAACTTTTGGATCATGCAATAAAGGCTTGGCTGGGAACAAGCCAAGACATCTCATTAAGATATTAATATGCATGCTGATATGACAAGTACACTACTGTCATAATGATGGACAGTTAATAAAATGCACAAAAACCCACATTTATAATGATAATAATCATAGTATCATGACCAAAAACTCATAAACGCTTCTGTATTGAAGATGGTTCACATTATTATCAAGTATGTGCTGTTTAACGGAACAGTTATCAGCTGGCCAAGGCTCTTCTGGATGAATCTGCAGTAGAAATTCCCTGGCAGAAGATCAGTCTCATTCAGACTCATTCCAGACAATATCATCCTCTCGCTCCCATCAGTGAGACACTTCAGAGAACTGACGTGCTGACTTTGAAGACAACCCCTTGTCCTGCTGGTGTGAACAGAGCTAAATGATCAGCTCATGACCGTGAATTATACCTTATCAGATCCACGTACACACACACATGCAGACCGCCTATGCTCTTATATTCATGCAGGATATAAAATAACTGATAACAGCTGTGCTTGAATACTGCAGCTATAGGGCTGTGTGATATGTTGAATTTAAACTACTTCAGTAACATAAACATCAATAGAACTGGTAAATTTGATTCATTTCTGTTACTCAATGGACAAAACTGTCAATTTGAATGAATCAGTTCAAACCTCAACAACCCGTTTATGTCATCACAAAAGCTTCTGCATGACATTTTTCTTTTATTATAATGTAAAAAGAAAAAAAAAACATGTTGGTAAACATTGCTGTACATATTGCATATTGACATATTGATGCATCTGAGGAATGATCATCCTTAAATATCATTCTTACATGTGCTCATTTAGTGTTACAGTTTGGGAAACATTTGATGCACGTTTAAACTAGAGCTTTACTTTATTTTACATTAACATTTATCTTGCATTTAACATTTTGAGTCTTCTTGGCTAAAATGTGAAATGTGTAAAACTACATTTAGTGTAAAACAGAAAGCCGTTTGGAAAACATATTTTGTGTATGTTTATACCAGAAATGTACTTGCAATTGCATTATTGCATTAAACATTTTTGAATCATCTTGGTCACAATGTCTGTTTGAAAAAAAAAATTATATATGTATAATTGTATTTTATTTAAAGTAATGAATTTGTTTTTTATGATTTTACAATAATAATCCTGGCCTTTAGCTACCACAACAAAAGATGATACTGCTGGATAAAACATGGCTTTTAGCAAGGAGCGTCACTTTGATGTGACTCCTGTGCAGACTGTGAAGTTATACATGGGGGCTGATGGCAAAAAAAGCCACATCAATAAGCTGCGCGGTTAGAACCATGAATCGCAACATTCACCGTACCTGGAGGATACCTCAAGTCTCCTGTCCACTTAAGTCTAAATATCACAGCACCCTCTTTCAAAGGGCGCGCTGCATTCATCAAGTCATCTCTGTCGCTAACAATGCTACATACGGGCTAACGTTTCATCCATTACCTGTCATTGTACTCGACAAGGTTCACAATGTGACAAAACACACCTTTTCTCTCGACAGAACTAGCAGAGATTGAGCAGCGGCCTAGAGCAACGAAACCAAACAAGCATCCAAAGCGACATCTGTCAATATAAAAGCTCTACGCGTGTCTTTATGAGTTTGCGCTCCCATCATGCTCTTCCTCTTATGTTTTCTTATATCTGTTGGCCCAGTGGTGTTTTTGGTGAGATTAGCCCCTGACTCACTGTTGTTTTGGTAACTTTTGAATGAGTCCAGTATCCAGATCAGAGAATCCCTGTTAGCATTGTTAGTTTTGGCCGAGACACTTCAGCGTTATGGGAACCTGGCATTTGAAGCCTGTCATTTGATTCCCAGCTATTGTGATTATGTCATCTAGAGCTTACATTTATTGTAAAATTATGTAAACCCTTTATAATGATATTAAATCACATGTTTGATGCCTCAGGGTACAAGACAACATTTTAAGCATATACTTTAACAGTTATTCACAAATAAATGTAAGTAACTGCATGACGCAACATTTTCCCCTCATACTTGTTTCGTTAAAAAAGCCTGATGTGTTTCTCAAGTTACAACTTGAATAGTCAGATTTGGAAAAAAACACAGACAGACCTTTGCGTTTGTTGGCTTGCAAATGTAATCCCTTAAATAGGGTTTAGCCACCCAAAGAAAATGTTTTTGTAAACGTTGCATGTGCTCAAGACAGGTTTTACCTTTTTGGCTAATTCCTTTATGATTATCACGGATTTGCCACATACATGCGAGATTTACTCTAAAACAACATTTGTCAGGGAAATATGTCATACAGACTGCAGTGCAATGAGCAGACTTGCCCTCCCATCTATACATTTCTGTCAGTGTGCGATCACAAATAAAGCAAATCGACTTATTTATTTAAAAAAATAAATGTATAGCTCATGCAATGCTCTTCTAAGCGCACGCACACCTGTCTGTCTAATTCACTGTTTAGGGAGACCACCCAAAGTCAATATCTCTTCCTGACAATCTGACATACCTGAGATTATGGGATATGACTCATTTGAACGAGAATATGTACTGTCTCAACAAACTTGTGGTTAAAGAGATTGAGTTGATGCATGTAGCAACACATTGCATTAATAACAATCAGAGTTTTTTGCATGCTTGATGAGTCACAGAAGCAAATAAACTCGCACACGCAATAATCTGCGATATTCAGGCTTTGGTCACATGTTGGGGTGAGCCAGGGGGGTCTTGTTGGGAAGTTGCTCAGAAGGTGGGAGATTAACTCAAACTGCGCAAGCAAAACACTCCAGGGCCCTCCAGAAAAGACCAGCTCCAGGCCCCCGACTCGTCAGCTAATCCAGTCCCAGCTGGACCCAATCTGTCTGGGTTTACAGCACTGCGTCGCTGCAGTCCTGCGGCGCTAAACCCACAATAAAAGGCTTGGATGAGTCTGACAACCTATCAAGCTGAAGACTTAATTAACCATCTAAAGTCAACCTGACTAATAGGCAAGAAAAGATCCACTCAAGTGATTCCACAAAAGAAGAGAACGTCAATTCCTACTCTTCTTTTTTTATTATGAATGGCGGGCACTCTGCTAAAACGTCTTGGACTTTTTTTTTTGCATGTCTTAGGGTCATTCCTGTTATGGAGCGAGCACCATATGAAATTGTAACTTTTTAAAAAGTGAATCTTGTAATTTAGTCATTTAAACATTTCTACAAAGGGAGTTTCAGAAATGTACTGTGGTGAAGGTCAGTTTTAACTAATTATAACTAACTACAAATTGACACAACGAAATAACAGATACAGGATACACTAAAAAAACTAGGGGTGTCCCTGACTAAGGATTTTCATAGTCGAATCGAAATTTTCGAATCTTGCCCATAGTCGACTGATAGTCGAATCATATGTTTTGGGGGCGGGGCAAAATACATTACCAAGAGTCAAGTCAGACATTCGACAGTCATAATTACGTTAACAGGGAAAATGTGTAATGGACGCCTCGCAGATACAAATGGAGTAAATAATTTTTTAATCAATGGGATTTAACTCATTTATCTCATATAGAATACGCTTTGTTATTTGTACAACATAATGTTAATATTATGACTTATAGGCTATCTGCACAAAATGCCCCGAATGCAGAAGTGATCGTGTCTGCGCGGCTCTGAATGAACTCCTTTTGTGGACGTGTTCTTCACGCAAACAGCGTGCAGAAACACAGCAACTAAACTCAAAATTCACAGCGTTTTTTTTTTTTGTTTTTTACTATAATGTGTTCTCTTTATAATTGTTATGTATATGACAGTCCCAGTCATGGTTATTAGTATTATGCATTATTGTCTGTCCTGCTAGCGCTGCGTACCGAAGAGATAATCACCGTAGTACTACAATGAAGCGCTTTACTGCAGCGCAACTCAACCAAATGCATCGTATACGAGATAAATAATATATACACGATATTAACTGGCTGAAATGTTTTGAAATCACATGTACCCTAATTGATCGAAAAAATCCAGTCTTTCACACTGTCCGTGTCAGTTTGAGTCTTGTTAAGTAAAGCCAAGATGCTCTTCTATTGGTCACGGATTATGGAAATTGAAACTTAAATCTATAGGGGTGGTTGGATTTATTCACGCAAGTTAAAATATTTATTTGAAGCTTCTTTCTTTTCAGAATCTTATTTACAGCATTATTTTAATAGGCTGTATATTAAAGGTGGGGTATGTATTTTTTCAATAACGCTTTAGAAAACTGAGTCGGGCCGAGTACCAAAACAAACTTGTAGCCAATCAGCAGTAAGGGTGTGTGTCTACTCATGTAGGGAGCTAGGTCTCTGCACAGGACCTACTTAAGCTGACCTAGTGACTAGACAGAAGATAGAGATGGCGGATTATAAAACTAAAGAGGAAAACTCTGCGGAACAAAAGAAGGCTTACCGTCCGGCAAGAAGGACCCGTGTAAATTTCAGATCAGCTTTCCAGCACTGGAGAGAACTCAAGGAGCGGGAAGGCCTGCAATTGGACGCTGAGGTTGCTTTGTTTCTTCTCGATAGGTGAGTAACGTTGGTTTTGCTTTCACTTATTGATGACATCATACCCTCGGCCGGCTGGAACAGCAGATTCCACCATAATCAAAAGCAATATTGCCTGGGTTGCTTACGTATGTGTGGGGCGGAGCTATCAAAATAGGGGCGATACCCTTTTGGGGTAAGGGCGTGTTTGTTTTTGTGATTTGAAATATCAACATTGGCTACCAGAAATCACTTACCCCACCTTTAACTTATTGGGAGAAAACCGGTAGTTCTATTTGAAATCAGACATTTGAGCACCCCCAAATAGCCAAAATATCATGATCATAACACCCCGCGAATATTCGACTGTGAGATTGGTAGTCGAATCAGGCTCCTTCTATCGAAGCATCGAATCTTCGACTATTCGGGGTCACTCCTAAAAAGAACAAAAATAAAATGCACATTTTTTCAAATTAAAATTGAAAAAATTAAAGAGAGTGAATGAGACAACCCAACTCTTATCAAAAAAATATCAATATATTAGTCATTATTATACACATACATATACACTGTTAATTTTCTGCCAGGACATTTATTATCATAACAATTTCTACAAACTTTAGAATACATTGAGAATATATTTTAAAGTTTCAAACAGTTTGATTTATAATATTTCAAAGAGTTACATAAAAAACAACAACAACAAAACTGTCCATCTGGAATCATCAGGAAAAAGCTATACATTTACAAACAACATTCCTAATAAAAAAATGCTCTGTTTTAAACATTTTGAGTGGAGAAAGTAAACTAGTAGTAACTACCAGGAATGTTTCTTTATATTTAATTTTTAATATTAATTTTTTAATAAAAGAATTAGGTTTTTCCATTTTAAATGCCAGAAACATGGGAACATCTGCTTAAACCAAAGTAATATATATATATATACATACATACACACACATACATTAAATATTTTAATATGAAACCTGTTAATTTCATTGTGATATTGTGATGAAAGAAAACTAGTATGATTTCCAGCTGTAAAATGTGTAGTATTTTAACTTGCATAATATTTTATCCAAGATATTAGGAAATTTATGGTGAAGTACTGCATAGCAGGAATAGAAAGCATAGCTGCATTTTTTTTTACCAGTATACCTGCAAAAAGTGTAAATACCAGTGAAATCTAGCAAGCACACTTTTATCTGCCATTTCCAAATTCGCACAAAGATTCGGCACTATCACACATCCCCCAACAGGAAGAACAAGAGACACTTAAGAGTTAAAGGACACGGTGATCAACTACGCATAACTTGTTTGTTTGCACAAGATGAGGCTGTGTCAAAACTCAGAAGAGTCTCTAGGCGCGGCGCTAACTTGTCTGAGTTAAAACAGAGGCTCACTTGACCTTCCTCTCTCCCTCCTCTCCATCACTGTTGAGTGTTTAAGCACACCATCTCCTTTCCGCCATAATGTGTTTAGAAATGTCACTCGCACCCCCTTCCTTTCAATCACTGTAATGTGTTTGACTGTGCTAACCCTCTTCCCTCTGGCCATATTGTGTGTAAAACTGTCATACACTCAAGCAACACTCTATCAAGGTAATGTGTTTGATTATTCCAAACCTGGCCTACTTTACAAAATGTGCCCGAGTGAACCAGCAGCCCTTTTCCTGAACGTGTCAGTGCACTAAACAGGGATGGACCGGCCATACGGAGCACCAGGTCCTGTTCACGTTCAAATGAAACCTAAACCGCACTGGATTCAGTATTTGAAATCAGTGTACTATGTAATCTGAGTCAGTGTAATGTGTAATCCGTCTCTGTGACCTCCAGCTGAATGACTATCTGAGAGCTTCCAGGTGTATCATCAGATTTTCCACTTCTCTGCTCCCTTAAATCTCATTCTTTCTTTCCTGGCACCTTCTGCTTTTTCAGGCTAAGCCACTTGATGCTTTTCCTCCCATCAACTCTCACTTTTTTCCTCGCTTAACCCACTTGAGTCCTTTTTTTTCTTCGTCTACAATACACATTGCATTGCCTCTTGAACTTTTTGTTATTCTGTCCCTTTTGCCCACATTCTTCCCCCCAAAATCTTCTCATTTTCCATCAACAAACTGTCTCTTTCCTGCTGACTCTCTCTCTGTGCGCTACTGTTCCGAGAGCAAAGCAGACTGCGCCGCGGCAGTAATAGCAGTGTTCCAGTGCGGTAGAGCTAATGATGTGTAGCTGTTAACCTCTGAGGTGCGGACCCTGGCTGAGGAGAGATCACCCACGGAGAGGTAGCCCCAACTCTACAAACACTCCTAATTCACACCACATCTCCTTACACTGTATCCAGCTTGCTAACATGCTTATTTGAATCTCAAACTGTTATCCGAGAAATTACACACTAGTCTTAGTGGCATTTTATTTCCCAAATGATTTTTGCACAGCAGAATAAAAATGAAGTTTTCCAGAGATTCTGATGTTATCTCAGCTGAGACTTTGCCTCATTTATGTACATAATAGATGCCTTCAAAGGAATAATTCAGCCAAAATGAAAATTCTGTCATCACTAACTAACCCTGATTTCTTTCCAAACCTGTATGACTGCTGTGGAACAAAAAAGTGATATTTAAAGAATTTCCAAGCAGGTCTTTTTCCATATAATGAAAGTGAATGATGACCAAAGCTGTCGAGCTCAATTTTCAGGGCAATATTTTTAAATAATATTTTTAATTTTCAGTTTTTATGGTTTCAGATTATTATTATTATGATTATTATTTATGCTTTTATGGTTTTTCACCTAATATAAACAGCTTTTGGTCCCCATTCACTTCCATTGCATGAAAAGAGAGCAGCGTGAACATACTTTGAAACCTCTGTTGTGTTCCATGGAAGAAAGAGTCATATTTGTTCAGGATCACCAAATTGTGTTATTTTAGTATTATTTCTATACTATTACAGAATGTATTAATATTTTTTTATATTTACTTTTATTTTTATATTTTCAGTTTTCATATTAATTTTAGTTTAAGGTTTAGTAATTTTGTTATGTGCTTTTGTATGTTCATTTTTATTCTTTTTTTAGAATAAAAATTTTCTATTTAGCTTTATTTTTTATTTCAGTTTTAGTTTATACTTTAGAACTTCAACTTATGTTTATTTCAGTTCAGCCTATTTTATTTCAGGCAACATTTCTAATTTCATTAAAGTTTTTCATCAAATATGTATATTTTATTTTATTTCAATTAATGAAAGTGATTTTTAATAGTTGTAGTTTTAGTTAAGAATAACAACACTGGTGATCACATGAGGCAGAGTAAATGATAATAGAATTTTTATTTTTGGATGAACTAATCCTTTAAGTTCACAGTAATTCTAAAACGCGATTCTAAGTTCTTAGACGCAGCACGTCTAAATCCCTTGGCACCTATTTCCTTATTAACCAATAATGCTGCTCTGTTTAGTGTCAAATTAAATTCTTAAGCAGTCAGTAGGGAGTAATTTAATCAATTAACCTTTTTCCATTGGAAATGACTTTAGGAATGTGGTCTGGCCTAACGTCCAATCCAACCCACCTTGGTAACAAACCAAAGGCTCTGAGTACCACATACACATGAAGCATGCAAGTGTGTTCTTGAGTGTGAGAGTGGATGAAACCCGTGTGGTGGGGTAAAACATAAAGAGCCTGACATTAATAAATCCTAAATCAGGCTCCGCTCACATAAACACTCTATTGTTCTTTGAAGTTTCTCTGTAGCCTTGCAGACGGCAAGTCATACATCACACTCAGACATACAGAGGGGTCCTGGGGGCCACGGCTCCAGCTTGTCCCTACACCCTCGACAACTCACCACCCCTTCGGCCTAATACAGCCTGTGTGTCCCCCAAAAATCATCTTTCCCAAGTGCTCAAGCCCAAGGTTAACAATGGCTGGCTGTGTGAATGGAGTCTACTAGATGATCAATTGACCTTCCCATATATCACACAGCTGATAAAGCCAATGCCAAGCCACCAAAGAAAGACGGGCACCATTAGCATGATCATGTACTAACTGACCCATGTAAAGGATATTCCATAGTAGCAAATACAGTATCGTCCAATGCCACCACAAAAATGTTTCTATTTTGGTTCAGTGATGAGATGCAAATAGTTTTGTCCTGTAGATTTATTCTAAAATAAATAAAAAATGCAAATCATGCATACAAAAACTTGAACACATCTCTTCTATGACAAATACATGTTTTAATTTCTGAATTAAAAATGTTGAATTCCTTTTTATTTATTTATTTAAGTTTTAATTAAGACTTTGACTATATTTTTTTTCTTCATTTTGATTTTTTCAAGCTGACACAAATGTCCTTATACTGTACATAATAACGAAAATGCTAATTACAGGAATGGAAATCCTGAAAAGAAAACTGTAATATTTTATTATTGTTTTTATATCCATGTCTAAGTGGTATAGGTGTGTAAGCTCCCAGCAGCCAATTATTCCCAATTTTAGCCAAAAAAAACAAAACAAAAGAGCAGCCATATTGAAAGTACATTTTCCCAAATTTCAAGCCCTTTGGCAGTGTTTGAACAAGGGTCACCAGTTTAACACAAAGTCCCTTAATGGACGCGGGCAAGAGAGCGAGGGTCAAAGTGTCATGTTTGCTGTGCCTGGGGCATATCACAACACAGGGCCAATGGCAGCCGAAGACAGTTGAAAGAGCCAACATTTGGACAAGCCGAAGCTTATCTACATATAAGAGGGACAGATTGTGATGGAGGAAGGGCGAGAAGAGGAGGGGCACAAAACTAAGACAAAAAAGAATACAGGTACGTTTCTGAAAGCGAGCCAGGAAGAGAGGGGAGGATGAAGACAAACAGGAGCTTCATGCAGACAGGTTGCTGCTTATCAGTGCGTGTGATGGAGAAGATAATAGAGTGATGACAGTCGTGACTGGTATCCAGTTCAATCACTCACAGCATGCTGTCAGTCACAACACTGATGCTTTATTGACAGAGTCAGGCTGTCCGATAACATTAACCCCCCATTCACATGCCAGACTAACCTACAACACGAACTAATGTGTGTTGTTGACAACAGATGCCTTTGAATCGGATCAATAACGGCACGGGTTTGCTGAGAATGGTCAGGGTTAGAGCTTAAATTCAAGGGCCCGATGAGTAGACTATACAAAAAAGTAGCTTCGATTTAAATAATATGAAGTATTTTACAATTTTACATGGCATTACAGCCCTATAACAACTTTGTTTTTGTGCTGACTGTGAAGAACTGAAAGAAAACTGTCTGTTTAATCTCGGTCCCTCTGTGCATTCGACCTTTGCATGACTGAACTTTAATGCTTCGCAGATTCCATTAAAATCCAGGATCACGCGTCGATAAGAACCAGCCCGACACTGACCTAAACCCTGAAGCCTGTATTAGCCGACATGTCAATGTCATTGATGAGCCATTCGTTCCAGTTCGAATTGATACGAGACAAAACTGCATGTGCAGCTCATTACCCATAATGCTGCAGTGGCCAACACTATAGCTATCCAATTTCCCCAATAGCGTTTTTTCCTCCATCATTCTCTTAGCATTTAATTTGTCTTTCTCAATGTCTGCAATTCTGACTGAACCAAGTACAAATATATATTATACTGTACACATACACACACAACTATGTGTATATATATACATATTATATATAGTATTACCAATTATCAATCATATAAATCTAATAAATGTAAAACCAGATGTATTAATTTAATTTTTTATAATAAATTCCATATTCTTCTTCCTTTTGTATTCATAGATTGATTATTCCATTATTTCTTTGGATAATACAATTTAAAGCGCACCTTAAATCTTCCAATTCTAACATTTTAGCCATGTATTATTTTGTGTTAAACATTTTAATCAATAATCTTTGTAATGAATAATATTAATGTAACATCTTGTAATAGTCCTCTTACAATTGAACATTACTAATGACTATTTTATGATACTAAAATAGTACATTAAATAAATAGTAGAATTATATAAAGACTGAACTAATATACTATGAAGTACTAATATATATATCACACACAAACATATATAACATAACATTTTAATAATATATTAATATCGGTTTATTTATAACAATATAGAAATAGAATGTAAAATAAAATTACAACTACATTTGCGTATTATTTCATTGATAAAACTTGCTCATCCTGTGCCTTAAACCAGAAAAATATATAAATCGAAATACAATAAAAGGACGTGTTCTGAAATTGGAGGTTTGTTCCTACCAGCCACAGCTTCGATGGAGGGGTGAGCAGGAGGAGTGTCCCTGTCTTTTTATACAAATTTTTCAGGACGTCGTGCTGGTTAGTCCACATCTCTTTGGCTTTCCAGTGGCTTGCATCTATATTTGTTTTCCTCCGCTATCTATTTTGGCCACAATTCCCGCTGTTTTTGCTTCTCTCTCTCCCCCCCTGTCTTCACCTGTCCTCTAGTCATAGGAGATTACACACACACCGTTCCCTGGACCGGGCTCGCGGGAGAAACTGAAAACAGACAGGACCAATTTTCTGCTAATTGGAGCTCAGGAAATTGCTCCTCATTTTAATTTACTGCCACACAGCCAGATAGACATGTGATCCGCCGCCATCCTCCGCTGGTTCTCACCGCAGGTGTGTGTGTGAGAGAAAGAACCAGACGGAGATGGAAAGATACACTATCCATCGGCCCTACTCTTACAGTCCACAGGTGCAGAGGTCACACCTCTGGACATTAATTTGACTTAAATACAACATGAACTCTCTCAGAGGTCAGACGCATCGGAAGAAACACACAAGCCCTTTGACTTCCACTGCGGTCTGACTTTAAAGCTGCCACGGTAATTCAATTGATTTCATATTTTTTTTGAAAGCCCACAGGTATCTGCCGAGGAATAAAGTTAAATATGACTGGAGTAGGTAAATATTTCCCTATCAAACGCAAGGACCACTGTTTGAGTCCTGAAAACAGACTTGCGAGGGATTCATATCATGTTGTAAAGTAAATGGTTTAGTATCCAAAATATATGTAATAACATTATATATTTTTAAGGAGGGGCTTTTAATATAGAAAATAGAGGTACATTTTCATTTTTATTTTAGTTTTTATTTTAGTTTAGCAATTGTGTTGTTGTTGTTGTTTATTTTTCAATGAATACTAAATCTATGAAATCCAAAATGTGGAAATACTAACATTGACTAAACGAAGAAAGCTACAATGAATAATAAAAGCATGTGAAAATGTAACAACCAAACACCCAAAATGGACGTAACGAATCTTTAATTCTGTAAAATGGCGTTATTTTTATTTCAGTTTTAATTGTAGTAATTTGTTTTGATTTTTTTTAGTTGCTTCATTTATTTGAATTTCAGCTATAGTTGTCTCGAAACGCAGAGGGCCCTTTTTTCCAGTTTGTTGTTTCACCGTGAGAAATAGGTCCATAAGTAATAGCGGTAAGTTTAGGCTTTGAATAGATTCACATGTCAAAAATAATACATATTTTAAGAGTTTCATTGGTTCTAAAACCTGATTCAAGGAATCTATAAAGCCAAACCTCATCATAATTCATACAGCGATAATAACCCGGGTCGGGCGATTAAACGCTGACCTGAGCAAACTAGATAAAATCTGTATAAACAATAAAACAATAACATTTATAAGGAGATTATTACCCATAACCCAGACCCTCTTTAGGGAAATTTACCACTTCCTGATTGTATCTCCCACAGATAGGAAATGAATGACTTTAGTATATATCACTTTAAAATATGGCTATTGACTCTTGTTTCTGCTTTGTCTACCTCCTCTCCACCCCACCAGACCCCCCTTAAAACTATTTCCTGTAACACTCTCCCATCTGTGTTCGCTCTGCGTGTCTGGATCACTCTCCCTGAATTCATTCTCTCTCTGCTTGTTTCTCCGTTGGCTCATATTTGTTGTTTCAGAGCAGCAGGGGGAGATCCCGCTTCAGAGACGTCAAGAATGTTTATTTGGGATATGTGAGGCTCGCCACATCTTTGACAGTTTATGCGCTTATGGAGACAATAACATCGCTTTTTGATGGATTTAGCGGTTCGGTACAGTTCCATTCTAATGGCAGTGACTGGAACTTTTGAATGAGCGCGAGCGCTTGGACCGAATCCAAGCCTTGGATGACAAGAATCCAGCATATTGAGTTTATTTACTGTGGGACTGGAGTAAAAACAAGACCACGGCTCCTAATGAGAGGGAAATAACTCTTGAGACTGCAGATTTTGGCGTCAAAAAGTGCTGCATACACACTCACAAACATGCTTTTGACAAGTATATCTGACCTTGCCTGACATTTACCATTGGTCATTTGTATCCAAGAGGCTCGTGTTGACCCCGATCGATACAGAGATACATGTTTTAACAATTACTAATCAATAGCACGACATTGCCAAACAGAGATGTCTATCAGATGTGTATCACTCAGTAAGACAGGAGCACAATCAATGGATGCCTTGCGAAAAGCTCATCCATCCCGCCCTGACATGTTTTCCAACGACTGACACTGTCATTTATCTGTGTGTGAAAGCACGGGTGGGATTGGACATCGTGTTGCACATATAGGTTGTTTTAATGAGACTGTGACCTTTTCTTCATGGAGCTGCGAGCCCGTGTTCTCTGAACTTGAATAAATCCTCTCTTCCGGTCAAATCAGTCGGCAGCTCGAACACTATTTCAATCTATCGATACACATGCACAAACACACTTTAAGAGCACATGCATTAATATTTATACACCGACGGCATTTTAAAACGTCAATCCTGTCAATCATTCAGATTCATATTCAACATTACTATTGCTCATACAGTATCTTGGGTTATTATAGACTTGGTGTGCATCGTTTGTGCTGTTTGTGTTGAGAAGTTGTTTTTTTTTTCACGTTTTCTAATCCGCCTTATGAAAACAGTACGTTCACCACCCTTTATTCTGAAAGTGATTAGATAAATTATGATTCTGCCAAATGGATGATAAAACACGTGAAATATATCCCTAGATGGACCTGAGCCACAGGATGTTCACAGACCTTAAAATGCATTAAAAGGCAAACTGAAAAGATTCAAACTGCCTTTGTAATTTTATCTGTACTGATACATGCCAACCAAAATTGCGGTTGGCTTTTAAAAGGAATTAAGACTTTTATGCAGCCAGGATGCATTAAATTGATCGAGTGTGACAGTAAAGACATTTGTAATGTTACAAAAAAGAATACATTTCATATAAGGCGAGGGTGGGGGGGACACTCTTAAATTGAACTTTCTCCTCAAAGAATCTTAAACGAAAAAAACAAGACAACAGGCAGACTGTCTGAATTTTGCGGTGCATTTAACCCATCCAAGTGCAAGATGTAAACTTGGCTTCCACAAAAATAAACAGCACAACGGTTTGGTCGAGACAGTATGATAAATAACATGAAGTGTTTCCTGAGCAGCAAATCAGCATATAGAATGATTTCTGAATGATCATGTGGCGCTGAAGACTGGAGTAATGGCAGCTGAAAATTCAGCTTTTCCATCACAAGAATGAATGACATTTTAAAATATATTCAATTAGGAAAACGATTTATTCAATTGTACTTTTTTATTGTAAATTTGATCAAATAAATGCAGCCTTGGTGAGCAGAAAAGACAAAAAAAAAATCTTACAGACCCCAAGGTTTTGAGCAATTATGTAAATACTGAATGTAAAATTTAATAACAAAAAGAAAGATAATGTCATCTCAAAAATGAGTAGAAAAAAATATTAAACTATACTGGTGACAGCATACAAAATTAGTCTTAAATTTGCATTACATTTTTTATTAGCTAAAAGATCTTTGAGAAAAATTCGAATTTCAACCACTAGCAATGCCCTGGCAACCACCCAAAAACCACCCTAGCAGCGTGGCACATGCAAACACAACTCACACTATCTTCTGAAAATGTAAAAATCTAGTTTCCTTTATCAGCATCATCTACACATCTCCACTCATGGCATCTCTTCTCTCTTTTTCTTGAGTACAACACTCATTTGTGCTGCTCCACTGACTTTTCAAGGGTCTGTTAGGGACGAAATGTCACTATATGGAAACTCAGTGTGTGTACAAGAGGCTGTGATTTTAGCACTCAAAGTACCTCTAGAGCCAGTCCCACCAGCTCATTAAGAAATGTCATCTTGTGTCGACAACAACGCTTGACTGGCTCTCAACACTTGGCCTTTTCAATCCCTTGTCTCTCTTCCTCTTCATTCACCTTGATACTTTCTCCACTTTTTATGAGTCATTATGATCGGTTCAGAATTTTGAACACCTCTACAAGGTTTGGGGGCTGTTCAGTTTGAGAGTCTTTCTCTATGAATAATTCGCCCTACAACCTTCTGCCTTTCTGTCTCCCTATCATATGTTGCAGTGGGTCTATTAAAACAGGAGCCTCTGACAGTAAAAGTGAGTGGCCCGTTGTGACTGATACAACCATCCATCATAACATTCGGTACGTGTCTCCTGAGGGTCTTTCTCCACTTCTGGCCGTCCCCTTAATGAACTGCTGCCATCACTCACTCACACACCTGCAGTCAGGCCAGCATGTGTGGGCTTAGACTCAATAAAACTGTATTATGTCCTGGCTGTGGTTTCCAAATAATTAAAGAGCAAGGGGAAGCAATGGGAAAAACAACAACTGTTTAACTGTATTTCACATGCATGTTACGACATACTGTAAGCAACGTCCATCTGCAGTATGCTGTCATACTGGGTGGGCGGTGTGATGCAAATTTCAAACGGCATGAGTAATTTGAAATCAAAATAATATAATTGGAATTTAACCCCCAAATATTTTATAATTATTTATTTTTTTAATCATTCATTATTTAACTAATGATGATGTTTTAATTGAATGCCTATTTTTCTAGAATTTATCAAATTTACCCCTTTCACTTAATTTAATTTAATTACATTTTAGCACATTTATATTTTGTCCATTGTGGAATTTCAACCGTATTTTGTTTAAAAAAACAGTATTTAGTTTGACACATTCACAAAAATTAATTAATTAACAATGGAAAGAATGATTTTTATTTAATGCATATTTCATTTGCAGGTTTGGAGACTAGTGGTACAGGACATAAACCAAAATATTTTTTTATAATAATTATATAAGAATTTTTATTACAATAGGAAATGAGTTACGGGGCGCTTATTTAAGATGCCTTAGATATCAATCTAACGATGAACAATGTTTTTACAACATTTATTAAAGTCAATGTTATTTTTATATATTCTATTGTTCATTGTTATTTCAAGTGTGTCCATAGTATATTAATATTCATTTTTAACTTGAAAATGCATCTATATATGTAGAAATAACAGTAACCTAATTAAGATTTATGCTTAATAAATGCAGTTTATTTTATTCAAATATAATTGTTCATTGCTAGTTCATAATACATAATGTATTGAATAATATTGGTGCACCTTATTGAAAAGTGTTACCAAAGTGAAACAAATTTCAGCAGTAATATGTTAAAAATCATTGCGTTTGCAAACTATTGCAAAATAGCCTTGCACATCTGTGACATTGTGCAACTATTCCCAGACAACCTACAGTTACACTGTCTTTACATCAGACATGCGTGGCATTGTGTGAAGCAAAACTAAATCAACAAAGCTGTCTACAAAGGAAAAAAGTTGCACTGCACCATTAAAACTATCCAGGGCTGAATATTTAATCATACAGACAGACTCTGCAGCTCAGAATGCATGATACAAGGCAGAGGAAACCGCATACAGAAACATACAGAGACACTGCTAATGCTGCAAACAGGCTGATGCAGCAATGCAGTGGCTGATTATAGAATGCTGCAGCAAAACACAGAGAAACACACAACAAAGCAGCGGTGCAGCAGCAGAAAAGAACAGAGAGGCAGCTGATAGCTTTGTTATTAGGGTCAGAGAGTTCGTCGCTGACAGTTCCACTTCCCCTCTGCTTTTAAAACAAGGAATGTATATGACCCCTACAGTCGCTACATGGGTGGCGGTAAAAATGAGGTGCTGCACAATTTAATGTGAGTACATTTTAACAATTAAATATCAAAAATTCTGGCATTTTTAAATGACTGTGGTAAATATGGAGATGGTGCAGTGGGGGTTGATCGATGTGGGTTTGTGGGTTTGGCTTTGTGAAAGTTATGTATGCGCTTTACTTAAATAAACCACTGGTCCTCTCAAAGTTTACTTCATTAGAAGGGTGAAAGACAGAGTGCAGAGGCAAGCAGGAATATACACAGACACATATGCTTACAAACACAGATTTTCCACAAAAACCACGTTTAAACTCTATAGGCCCTCACTTCTGTCTTTAATCTTCATTGCAGATAAAAAGCACACAAAAATAATGCAAACTTTGTCTATTTAAGTCACTCCAGTGCTCCAATGTTGTTCCAGTGTATACGGTTTTTCAAACGAATCATGCCAAAAGTATCATTTATCACTTTTTTGCTAGTAATGCTAGTAAAAACTTCCTAAACGTAAGTAATTTACTCACTGAATTTAAATGATGTGCTGAAAATCTTGAAATCCATGTTAGTTTCATGTTTATGAGAGTTCATGAGAGAAGCACAGTAACAATGTACAGTATGATTCATCAACAAATCATTGTTTGGAGTCAGATCTTTTCAATGAATCAGTTGATCCAGTTCACAAGAACAGTGAATGATTCATTCACGAATCAGACTCATTTTGTTCTTGAGTCCAACTCACTGACTCAGTGATGCAGTCACATTGGTTAGACATCAGTAAAAAAATGACTGTAATATGACACACAAACGTATCGTATGACTTGTATAGACAACTGTCAAGAAGCTTTTACATCTTTTTTTTTTAAAGGATAGTTCATCCAAGTCTGGCATCACTTACTCTCATGTCACTTACTTTATTGTCCATATATATACAGTATATGTATTTTTTTTGTCTATACAATGAAAGTCAAAGGGACTGTTGTTTTATTCCCAACTTTCTTTAAAATATCTTCTTTTTCGGGTGAACATTCCCTTTCAGTTCCCCATTCATTGTCACTGCATGACAAGTACAATTATTAAAAATGTCTCCTTTTGTCTTCCATCGAAGAAAGTCATACAAGTTTGGAATGACATGAAGGTGATTAAACAATCTCAGAATTTTCATTTTGTCAACTAATCTTTCAACTCTTTAAGTCACCCTTCACATCTTACAGGTGACATTTACAGGTGACCCTTCAAGCGGGCAAAGCCATCACCCTTTAAATAGCCCTGGGGATCTTCATGGTTGGGTGACCTCTGACCCCTGACCTCAGAAGCTGCTGACTTATTACTCAATGCCTCGTGCAATTCTGGAATGTTCCAAGCCAATGGCATTAAAGCTGGAGGGTGTGCAACCACCTTGATTCAATAATTGATCTCCGAGTACGAGAGTGCCGAAATAAGTGTGTGATCAGGAACGAGCGGGCTTGACAAGAGGAAAAACAGAGAAAAATAATATCTTTCCATACCTTAGAGATATTGAGAAATGGGGTCAGAGCCCTTTGGCCTTGTGGGTTGAAATAGCACCCGGAGCTTATTGACTGTAAACACAGAGAGATGAGTGAGCTACTTGTGGAAAGCACTTCCATCTTCATGCAAAATCCAGCAGGTTTTTTTTCCCCTCAATGCATGTCTGAACCATTGAAAAACACTTAAACTCACTTACTGTCAGAATGAAACAGAATATTGTGTGCTGTGAGGCATTTATTGGCTTTTAAAGGATAAAATGTCAACCAATCACATGCATTCCTGGTCCCTAACGGATCCAATAGGGTGCTCTGATGCGTATGGTTTGCAAAAAGATATCATCTATCACTTCTTTCGCTACTAATGCATCTTTAAGACAACAAAATCAATATGATTGACGATCATGGACAACAAGCTTGCAAATTTTAAAGGCATATTAACATGGCATTCCTTAACTCAGTGTCACACAGAGGCCCAGAAAGGGCATATCGCTCATAAACACCAATCAAACAATGTCAAACATAATTTGAATTATTGTTTGGCCAGATGAGTGGATATCTCTGGAAGCACATTATGTTAAAGCAAACATTTAATCAATAGTAGAACGGGTTGATGTTTTTATAAAAGGCCATTGTGAGCTGCTGAGGAAGTAGAAAATAATAGAAGGTTTAGAAATTTGAACCAGATGTGTCTGGATAGAGAAAGAGCATTAAATTGGCTGGACAGAGACTTGATGGTGATTTTTAAGGGGCGTGTGGTTTTAAAAAAAAGTTTGGTCGGTGCAATTAAGAAATGAATAAAGAGAGGGGTAACACGGGATGCATAAACACAGTTTGAGGATTTGCTGGTCATTGTGTGTCCTTTTATGAGATCTAAGAGAGAATGATTTGGGTAGAAAGAAATAAGAAGGGAGAAAGAAATAGAAAGAACAGCTGGAAGAGGTGAGAACGAAAAAGAAAAAGAAATGAAACAAAGCTGCATAAGAAAGATGTAATATCTCTTTAATATCTCAATTGTTTATAGTAGACAGCAATGAGATCCAATGAATATCAAGAGGAGGAGTCTGCACAAGTCTTCTACTTCTCTGATTTCTCCTGTTCTTTTTCTGAAAATACTCTAATAATCTCACATGTTTCTCCTTAGGAGTTCAGAGAGGTAAAATAAAAATGAAAAAGTACAGAGCTATAAATTGAATATAGATAGTATGGCTCAGATGCTTTGGTCTTATAAGAATTTTATGATAAATAATAATAATAATTTCTGACCTAATTATTATTATTATCTTACATGTTTTATTTTCTATAATTTTGCATTTACTTTGTCATTTCAATCAATTATTCAACATCCTATTACTATCACATTCTTCCAAGACTAAAATATTTGAACTAATATATTTTCATTTTATAGCCCTCTATTTTTTTTTAATTTTTCATAAGGAGAAACTTTAGGAGAAACATATGAGACTCAGCTGACACTCAACTAAAACACAAAAAACTCTATTCAATCTCTTGAGATATGAAAGAGCAATCACTGAGCAATAAAAAAGCAGAGAGAGAAAGCAATAAAGAGAAAGACTGAAGTTGGGTGATGGAAACATGGGTATTTATAACCAAGAGGCCGTGACACAGCAGAATGCTGGGCCATGTTTGGTGTGGCCTGTCACATCGAGACATCCCGACTTCACATCACACTAACGAGGTAAGGTCTCGACTTCAGCTCTTATAACTCATCCAGAATGCTGACCTTATAACCCAGACGCTTCGCCACATACTCTCAGCTTCAAAACTTCCACTCGACACACTCCAGCTCGGAGATGTATGCGGTAGCCACAACACATTAGAGCCGACGAAACATTTCCACTTCACTAGGACAACAATCAGACGAGTTCTGACCGACATCTTCAAGAAAAAAATAACGGCTTCAAATGGCCTCTCACAGGTAGCCAAACCACTTTTACATGCTAAAAGCTGATACTTCCCAAATTTTGATTTCTTCTTTGGCTTGTTGTTTTCATTTACAAAACTAAAAAAAGAAAAGAAACCCATTCCTACAGATTTGCAAACCAAACATATTCCAGGTGTATGTGTGTGTGTGTGTGTGTGTGTGTGTGTGTGTGGTGTGTGAATACAAGCAGTGGCAGTGTGAATATTCAAAGCAAAGCTCTGAGCTGTAAACGGGAGGTGTGAATTCATGTAGGGTTTATAACGCCTGCAAATGCCCCCTATAAAAAACATATGTCACCCCCCTCTCTGCCTATCAGTTTTTATTGACAGCCGTCAGATGTACTGATTGTTCTGACATATGTTTCATAAACCCAGAGAAACTATAAATCAATGGACGACCGTTACAGGGCTGTACTAATATATGAACAAGGACAAAAGACCAATGGCCTTAAACTATGGCTCAGGATCCCCACTGAAATGCTTCAGAACAAAACTGCCTACCAAAATGTTCGATACTGCACCAAAAAGTCAGATAATGCACAGAGAGGCAATAACAAACTCTACGGCACTAAACAACAAGACACACAAGCACAACATTGACTGTAATGAAATATCGGCCACTTTAAATTAATGGCCATCTCTAGATTGGCTGCTGTAATTTATTGACAGCTGTTAGGCGATTGTGGCCCACCAGAGTGTAGAACAGTGAGTAGTCTGGGAAATCGACTGCCATTAAATACTGTTTGGATCAAGCCATTCAGCGTGAGATTGCTTTGTGACATATTACCCATCGCCGATACTTCACATACAGTAGCCGAGCACACAGTATGCAGCTAGAAACTCATTCGCTGCGTCTCCTCGCATAATTTACAGTGACAAGCCCTTCTAAGATTTGAGATTTACTCTGTCATGTTTGATCAAGATGTTGATTTTGATTAAAGTTGTTAAAGTGATGTCTTTTTCAAAGTATTAAATCAAGACTAAACCGTTATGATTTAAATTGCTTTGCATTTAAAATAATGAGAGCTATGCTTCAAATGTTGTTTTCTATTACAACAGAGTTATGGCTCTTTAACTGTGTATAAGCTGCCAAACAGAAGTTTAAAAACTAGACATAAAAATTAAGATTTACACTTGAGTGATTTCTTTATTACTATAACCTACATAATGAAACAATTTCAATAAATCGCAATTTTAAATTCCTCTCAGGAGGAAGCTGCGTCGATGGCTGATGCCAGGGAGAGGGCGAGAGGAAATGAAACACAAATGCCCTTCACAAGCAAACTTAACATGTCTGTGACTACAGGAGCTGGCAGAGACTCCTTCCAGTGCTTAAAGTGTTCCCTGCAATGGAACAACAGAACGGCCTGGATGACCTTCAGTACAAGCAGACACCCAGTGAGTCGCGCAAGATCTGGGACTACTGTGGACAGCAGCCAGAAACTCCCTAAAATGCAAGAAAAAAAAGAGGCAGGTTTTACTAATATAAAAAAGCAATACAGAGCTCAAAATCTATATATCTATCTATCTATCAATCATTTTACAGACATAACATTTTATTTATTTGCCTATTTTTTAATTACAGCTACTTACCTACTTTTTTGATATTTAAAAAAAATTGTTTGATCTATTTACTGTATGGATCCATCCATATATCATCCAACTATCCATCTATCTGTACCTATCCATCCATCTATCTCTCATCTATCCATTTATGCTATCTATCATTTATCTATTATCTATCTATTCATCTATCTATCTATCTATTCATCCATCCATCCATCTGTGTATCTATATCCATCAATCTATCCATCCATCCATGTACTGGTATTTATGTATCTATCCATCTACCACGCATCCACCCTTCCAACTATCAATCGATCATCCATCCATCCACCATCTGTCCATCCATCTATCTGTATCTATCCATCCACTCATCTATCCATTTATGTTATCTATCATTTATCCATTATCTATCTATTCATCTATGTATCTATCTATTCATTCATCCATCCATCTGTGTATCTATATCCAACTATCTATCCAATCATCCATATACAGGTATCTATGTATCGATCCTTCTATCCACTGTTTATACATGCATCCAGCCATACAATGATCTAGTGCTGGGCGGTATACCGGTTTATACTGAATACCGGTGTTTATTTTTGTTATGATATGAATTTTTAAAATACCGCAATACCGGTGTATGTCACTTAAACAACATTCGGAACGCGACACTGTTTGAAAGGGGTCCCTTTTCACTGTTGCACTGTGGTGAGGGAACAGCTGTATGTGTTACTAAGCGTGGAAGTTCCGAAACTGAAGCTGTAGAACTAATAGAATGGGAGGACACAGAAGAACTCATCCACAATATCCACACTGACCGCCACAAATATCCACCGCCCCCTGCCATCAGCTCCCACGTCTCACACACACGAGCGTGACTTTAGCACTAGATTTAGCAACTTTCAGCCCCTTTTAGTGTTTTTTTTCCCATAGAATATTCATACTGACAAACCTAGCTACTTTTTTGGATAAACCTTAGCTATGGTTCAGTTGGAAGATTTCGCCAGTGCTGTCCCGCGAACGCAAGGTCTGACTTTCCCGGAGAAGTGTCACCTCTCTCGGCGTCTGTTCTGTGCAGTGAGCGCCAGAGAAGCAGCACTTTCAGTTAGCCGCACCGCAGCCGACTCGTCAATAAATGAGTACAAAACAGTATTCCCTAGCACCTGTCGCTTACTGATTGTTTGGAATTATAAATATGAGTGTAATTCATCTGTTAATATCACATGCACTTTTTTTTGTTACTCAGACGCAGGCAGTGCGCTGCATGAGACAAAAAAGTAATATAGCCAAAACGACCATATAGCCGCTCTTTAGTGTAGATGCATGTTGATTTTATCAGACGATGCAGCGATTTTAAATGAGAGTGACTCCTGGTTAGCATGTATTAAAAGGGGTCGTGTTTAGTCACTATTTAGTTTGGTATTTTTTGACAATATTCACTCATCATGACAGTAAAATAGGGCATTCTAAGTCAATTTACTGCAGTATTTTCTCTCTCAATCCGTAGAAAATATGGTTAACACCCGGTCATGCGTGAAAAAAAAAAAAGTCATGTACCGTGAAACCGGTATGATTTTGAAAAATACTGTGATATAAATTTTTAGTCATACCGCCCAGCACTACAACGATCCATCCATCCATTCATCCATCCATCTTTCAAAACTCACTTCATGTTAATTCTACATCCTTACATTAAATTCTGCATCCTTTTTGCTTCCTCAATTCAAATTCAAAAACTGAACTGGAATCTAAAAGGCATTGTCAGTTTAATTGTGAATGGTGCACAACCCTGTTATTCACTACAACAGCTTCCACTCTTCACCAGATGTTACAACATGGCTGTTGGGATTTGCTTCCATTCAGACACAAGCTTCAGTGAGGTCAGGCCCTGATGTTAGGTGATGGGGTCCAGCTCGCAATCTGCATTCAAATTTATCCCAAAGGTGTTCAGGTCTGGGCTTTGTGCAGGCCAGTCAAATTCTTTCCCACCAGCCTCTGTAAATTATTTCTATATCTGCACTGCTTTGTGCACAGGGCCATTATGATTCTGGGCCCCATTCTTCTAAAAATGTTTGTCTAAGGAGATTACATGGCTGTATGGCTGATTTTATGCACCTGCTAGAGATGAAGTTGAAATTGTTTAAAAAGCCCATTAATTAGAAGGTCACATAATTTTGGCTATATAATTTATAACAAATTTATTTCTTTTGAAATAAATAAATATACTTACCAACTTTCTCAGATTGAAGATTCTCAAAAAAATTGTCATAAGCTAACAATAATACATAACTTCAATATACCTGTTTTACATTAACTGTTCCAGCAGAGATGTCTGTGACAAATGAAGTATTCTAGTGCTATTTATCAAATGCACACAGAGAAAAAGCCAACATTTTAGCACTAGATTTCCAAATACCTTTGACCTAGAGAACTTCCAAGATGTTTTAAGAGTAGGCTTGGTGGGGCTATTTCTGGATGGGTTTAATTTCCGCTCTTTAAAACTGAATAAGAATAATGGCACCAAACAATAAACACTTCTTACCATGGGTCACACAACTGAGAGCAAAAAATTAGAGCAATGTTGCTAAGAATGTTTCTGGAAACAAACAAATGCATTAATTCAATTATACTGGTGCGTTATAATATATATATATATCTATTATATATATAGTATATTGGATATATATAATATATATTATTACATATATAATATATGAAATTGAATTACATAAAACAAAATTCAATATTTTTTAAAGTTATATTATTATTATTATCAATCTGTAGCTCTCTGAAAAAGCATAATAGTTTCTCCTCTTTTCGCTGTCTTCTCCAAAAAGTTCCTGCATCGACAATCTTCCACTAAATTTTATTTGCGAATGAGCATAGTACTGGGCAAATCCATCATTGTCTCCTGAAGTCCAACTCATAAATAAAAGAAGGACACGATCTGTGCACTGTAGAATTATGGGTGATTGTGTTGGTGGTTCTGAGGACTAGTGGTCCAAATGAAGGCAGCTGCCTTTAACGCTGGCTCAGCAGAGAGGGCTGCATCTCTTTCACCACTCTGATTACCTTACATCAGCCACCTGTCTTCAGTTGGACTGATCTCACAACCCAGCCTTGCATTTTAAAAAATCTAGTTCATTCTCTGCTCACTACTATAGTTTTCAGTTCTTCCAACCCACACAGGTTTTTCATTTCCTCCGCCCTTCAAACTAATTTATTAGCCAGTTGTCTTTTCTACTCTTATTTTTTACGCCTCTGCTACTGTTTTTTTTTAATAAACAGAGGTCAAAATACTCAAAACTTTAGCTTGATATCTAAGATAGCAGTGAGTTTTCCCCCCTCCTTTCTTCATCTAACTACCGTTTTCCTGGTTGCCAGCACCTTGGCATAATCTTCTGTGACAGATCTGGCCCTCCTCTGGCATTCCCGTCGCCATGGAGAGAGCCAAACACAGAGGCGTTTTTATTCAGCTCGAAAGAAAAGCTCCTGACATGATAAATACAGCTCTGTCATGTCTCTCGAACTCATCTGCACACGTTTAAAAGCGTGAAACAAGACACCCGACTCTAAAGGTGGGAACCCTGCTCAACTGATGTATCTACACAACACAAAGGCAAACCTTTGGCCCACCTTTAAAGATCCAGAACATTTAGAGGGATTGTCTCCAAGATCTTCCATGATGAATGCTCAAATAGAGGTGTGTTGGTTTGTCTTTAATCAAAAACCGGTTCCTTAGTTACCTAGATCCTAGTCTCAGCCTCCAGACGGCGCACCTACGAACCGCCCACAGCCCGCTTACTGACCGATGATGCATAACACGTACAAAAATGATGAATACTGGCTGAAATGATCAGTTTCAATCTTACTGCTGACTTTACGCAACTTTCACACATGTTTTTCAATCTGTCTGACTGGAAACAGTATCTAGGATTAAATAGTCATTGGACTTTCCAGGTTAGTGCAATTAAATCTGTAGAATTAGGGCCTGTCAGTAACCTGTCAGTAAGTTAAAAAAAAAGTAGGTAAGTAGGTAATCACAAAATAGGCAAATAAATAAAATTCTATGTCTGTAAAATAATAATTGTTTATTACTTTTGGAAAGACCAAAATTATGATCTGATTCTTAGCAGTCTGAGCCTATGAACATTTGTATTCACATTTTTTTAATGTACAATTGTTTGTGTACAAAACTTTTTCATATTTCACTCATATACATTTAATTATATACTTAATTTAAACTGTATTAATTTTATATAAATGTATCTTTACACAGTTATTATTGTTTATTTATTTTCTAATTTATTTTGAAATTCATTTTAAAATTAGTTTCTGATTTTTACATTTTATACCTTCACAATATGAAATTACATTTTACATTTCTATTCATTTCATTACAAATGTATAAAACATTATTTGATTGATTTTTATACCATATCATTTTTTCCTATGCCAGTGTGATAATATCTCGAATAAAGCTGCACCTAAACGGCACATAAAAACAAAATAAACTGTGGTTGGTAATGTTATGTCAATCATGCAGTCAGTCTCTTCATTCTGTCTAAGTGGCCAAAATAATAGCGTACAGTGAAAAGTTTTCCTACATGAGACTACCTAGATCCAAACCAGTGAAAAAACCAAGTGATAAATAATTAAGAAAATAATTCATCCTCAATAGAAATGGAGAATACATCTAAAACTAATTCACTCCCACAAGCTATGCAAAGCCTTAACAAAAATCAATACAGTAATTTTCTACTTAGCTAACCCAATTCCTCAAGAGTGATTTTTTAATTTCCTCCAAGAACATCTTCGATTATTCAATTATAGAGTCCATTCGAAGGCTGAACAGCAATGAGGTGACAATTTTCAAATCAGTTTCTCTTGTTCTCGCCTGATACTGATCTGCCAGTAGCTCATGCATGCCGCATGCAGGTTTTATTAGATATCGGCTCAAGCTTTGCCAAATGTTAGGCAGAAACGATTATGCACAGCAGTAGCCACAACAGAAAAGACAAGTGCAGACGCATGCGACAATTTATATGCCTGAACCTGGGGATTTGAGGTTGGCTTGCAACCACACTGTAAATGTATATCCTACACGTATGTGGTCTGAAGCCTGGGTGGTGTGTTTTGGGTACGTTTGTGGTTTATTAAAGTATGAAAGAGGAAAAGGAGATGAGGAAACAGCCGGCAGGCGATTTTGAGGCAATGGTGTGGTAAACGAGTGGGCGGTAGGGCGAAAAACAGCAGACGTGTCGTTTTATCTGAGGGGTTCAGACTGTAGCGTAATCTTGGTGGCACAGGAGATCAGCCGGAATTTGAACAATTAAGACAATGAGACAAAATAATTTATCAAGCTTCCTAAACCCCCACCCCCTTCTTGTTCCAAAAGGAAAAGAAAGAATTAATTAATTTTCTTTATTTCCTCAAGTCGTTAGTTCCAGCAGTCATTGTGGATCACAATGGAAGCCACATAGACTGGCGGCAAATGAGTATTCATTAGGACGTACAGATGGACGGGCACAAACATTCATTCACACACAAACAGACAGACAGACAGACAGTCCGCACACACACACACACACACACAAGAGGGAATGGTCTGCGTGCTCGAGCCTGGGATATTGTGGATTTTACTCTCGCTGAATGAGGTAAGTGTGAAGTGATGTTGTTCAACAGCTGGACAGTACTTCTCCTCCCTTGGAGTTTGGATCATCTTTCTATTCCCGCTCCGCTACAATCCCCTTCTTTTTTTTGTGCCGTGAGCGAGCGGCCCTCGCTAACCGTTACCAGGCCCAATGAGAGATCAAACAGACCCTCGCAACACATCTGGATCAGATAAGAGATTTATAGAGCCAGTGTCTAGGTACCAGTCTCCCATGACTGACCCTTACCAGACAGTAATGAGGACTGACCTGATTTGGTAAGATTAAGTTACGGTAAGCACAGGTACATAAAAGAACATGGGCACATGACAAAAAAAAAAAAAAAACTACTATAATACTACTCATGAACAATTGTTTTAATAATTAGAAACTTGTCGTCTGTGAATAATAATATAATTATTATTATTATACTAACTTACTACTACTTTTTGTCTGTTCTTAATGCAAAGCTGTCATACAGCATTAGAATATAATGTATTTATAAAATATAGTGCTTGAGATGGTACTTTTTTGTACTTTTTGGAGATTTTGAACCACTGTTACAATCAAACTCATTGTATGGAATAACAGCAGCTGGGACATTATGTTAAAAATATTTTATGTGTGTGTCTGTGTATGTGTGTTCAATTGCAGAAAAAAATCTAATGAAATCAAAATCACTTTTTAAATTAAATGAAACTGTAACTAGGTTAATTTACTTCAGCTAGGTGCTTTACCAGCTGTTATTTTAACCAATCTTCTTGATCGGGCCAGTAGTTTAGATTTGTACTTGCTCTGTAAACACACACACATAAAATTCAAAATATAAATTTAATTCAATTTCACATTTCTAATTTTAATATGAATAACTGTAAAAAAAAAAAAAATTTCAATATAATTTAAGTTTAATAGATACATTTCCCTACCACATACACCAACACACACTACACATCACAATACTGTTCAAAAGATTGGGGTCAGTAATACATTTATGAAAGAAATCTATACTTCATATAGCTAGGATGCCTTAAATTGATCCTAAGTGATAGCAAAGGCATTAATAATGTTAAAAATATTTCTATTTCAAATAAACGCTACTCTCAAAGATGAAGAAAGCTGCACAACCATTGTTTAACATTGATAATAATAAATGTTTCCTGAGCACCAAATCAGCATATTCAAATTAGTTCTCAAGGATCAGGTGTCACTGAAGCTGGAGTAATGGCTGCTGAAAATTCAGCTTTGTCATCTCAGGAAAAAATTACATTAAAAAAAAAATTCAACAGAAAGCGTATTTTCGATTTTTATAATATTTCACAAAATTACTGTTTTTGCTGTATTATTTGTCAGCATAAAAGACGTCCTTCAAAAACATTAAAAAAAACTTACTGACCCCAAACATTTGAAGGGAGGTGCATATTTTCACAATTTGTCATAATAATTTTTTTTCCCCTAATAATTTACTTTCTCATCCAGCATGCTATCCAAGTTGTTGAGCCCCGACCATATCATTCCCACCAGTTGCTAGTCTAACTGATCAAAAGCCCAGACCAGTTTGGACCAGCAAAATACTATTAGGTTCCACATTAGCTGCATTTTCCAACAGGACAAGATCCCCGATTTCCATCCTCACAGCTGCCTTGACTGGACTAATCTCTGGCATGACACACAAGCATACTCAGAACAAGGGCACAAACATAAGCGTGCCTGCAAAGTCACGGAAATGACTGAGGCATCTCGGGAGTCAACGGAAACACCTTCCCCATGTGTGGTGTACGAGTGGTTAACAGCATGTTCAGGGCATTATTCCCAGCCAGTGGAAACACTCAGGCTGATATTACATCCCTGCTGTAATAATAAACCTGTTTCATCTAGGGCGAGATGGATCGAGAGTTCCAAATGCACAGAGTCCTGAAATTACATCCTTGATGCTGAGGGCATCTCTCCAGAAATGAAATGAAATCCTATAGCTGAAGCCAGGGCAGCACAGGGATCTAGATTAAACATACGCTAGTATTAAAGCCAGCTTTAAATAAAGATAATTCACACATGGTCACAGACTATCACCCTAACCTCCCATAGATCACTCTGAGAGCAACAGACGCTCTCGTGTAACTCTCATCTTGAAGAAATGAAAAAATGAAAATGTTGTGACAGTAAAAATGGAGACTGGAGTAGAACAATAGCCCCCTTTGTGCCACAGGAAAGAAATGCTTTTAATGACTTGTTAGAAAACTCCTAGGAAGCTGCCTGGATGTGTTCCTGGAAGAGGAATTCGCTAAATCACAGTAACCCCGTGTTGCATAAAACACTGTCGAACAGCTGTAGACAAACTGAAATGACTACAGGATGAAGCAATGCAGCATCCGAGTCACTGCCAGCATTTTCATCTGTTTCTCCTAATTCCTAATTAATGTATTCCCAGAGGAATTGCGTGGTCCGAACCCCCACGTGCCATTAAACCTGACATACCTCATAACACAGAGGGCTGGTCAGAACAGCACTGGCGTGACCTTTCACCTTTGAAAGAGCGATGGGAATAAGAGGAAAAACACATGAAACTCAATTGTTTGTAAGCAGAATCTGACAAGCAATTCCAAGAGATACAAACTGTCTGCTAATGAAAACATCTGCTGTGACTCTTCTAATGGCTTTTATATTAGTGGAAAATTTGCCATCATTCGTTTATCTAGAAAACACAAATTGTTACGTTTTTAGCATAAATCTAACTAAATTTAGGAAGGTTTATGCTTAAAACAAGAAAAATGATTCACCAATGGGGTAAGAAAAATAAACGGGATTCTAGATATACTCTCTGAAAGCAATTCAAATTTTCCAACACAATGTTGGTTGTCAAGCTATTTATATTGCTTTATGGATGTTTAGATATTTTTACTGCAAACAAGATAAAAATACTGATTAATTACATTTTTTTGCAGTGCTCCAAAACCTTGTGATGACATATATGTGAATTAAACCACCAAACAAAACATGAGGAAAACTGTGATTTTCAACCTGTGTTGTTTGTCACAAATACAGAAAATAAACAGTAAAATTATGGTATGGCAAGTAAAAATAGTAAAATTGTGTCAAAGTGACAGAATATTTGAATAAAATAAGTATTAAATATATTCGATTTAAAATAAAATTTTGGTGGCTGATCAGAAATATTTATCCCAATTGACAAAATTGTATTAATTCAACCCCAAAAAGAATAGTTATTTGTTTTGAAATAGTACAATTTTAAGTAATCATAAAAATTGTAATCTCATTGTCAAAGTGACAGAATATTTGTAATAAAATAAATAAAATATTTTTCCAATTAAAATAAAAAATGTTGGCTGGTAAGAAACATTTATAGCCAGTGATAGTGTTTAGTTTTTTTAATGATTTGCTAAAGTGATAAAACATTTAAACCAATGTAATTAATTTAATATATTTGTAAATAAATATATGGCCAGTAACTGTTCTCAGGTTATTAAAAAGGTCATTTAACTAATTCAACCTCTAAAAGAACAAACATTTACTTTACTTGAACCAATGTATTTTAACAAATGTTGTCACTTAACATTATTGAGACACATTTGAAGACTAGAAAGACAGATTAGGCTGTTATCAGTGTGGGTGAACAAATCACAAAGCACTATTCCTGTTGCGGGGAGCTTATGGGGTTTTCCTCTCTTGCTCTTTCTGCCTTTTATCAGTCAACAAAGAAAGTCAGTTCATAAAAAAACGCTATCTCCCAGCACCAGCTGTCATCTGAATATTCTTCACCTTTTCCTGTCCTCCCTGTGCTCATTTCTTTGTCTCGCACACAGACAGCACACACCAACATCGGCACAGGGCGATGCAGGCTCGTGGTTTGGCTGATACCTGAGCGCCGTCCCCCTGGAGCTTCACCATCCAGCCCTCAGCACGCTCAAATACCCTCACATGACAACTGGACCTTGAGAGAAGAAGTGTGAGGATCATGACGCAAACACCTTGAGCTCCAGGAGCTCCTCTTGAGGCAGCAGGAAACGGATATGAATGCATTCCTGTCTGAATAAACTGATTTTCACCTTAAGTCAATCACAGCTTCCTTTAGGGGCCTTCCGTGCTTCTGAAAGGGTTACATGGGGCCATATTGAGGGTGTAGAATTGCCTGTAGAATCCTAAATTAGGATTTGGTGCCTAAATGGCTCTAATCCTAGGTCAATCTCACGGGATTGGTCTTGTCTTCTGAGGAAGGGGTGAAAAGATTAACCTGAATCGCTCAAGCCAGACTAATACCGGCCCAACACGCTAAAGCGCCATAAACAAACCTTTCAGACTGCAGATCTTCTCTGTACAGCTGCACATTCCTACATTGCTGATACAAGCCATCCTGACCTTTAAAACGGTTGTGGATCGTATGTGAACCAGTCTTATTTTCTAGAGTTTGGCCTATGTGTAAGACTAGGAGAAGATTAGCCATGATATATGCATATGATATGCATATAGTAAATAGTAAATACATATGCAAATCAGCAAATGATATCGATATTAGAGGACACATGGTGGAATTACTCATGTATGTCATTCAATCAACTGCTGGCTGCTTGAATGCTAATATTAACAAAATAACTAGGCAAAAAAAAAAAAAAGAGAATATATAAGTAATATAAAATAAATTTAAAATATTTTTAATAAAAACAAAAAATAGTATATTTATAGAAAAAAACTGTGCAGCATAAAGGTAAAGTTGAAAATTGTTCTATCGAAATAAATAAACACATAAAAATAAGTTTTGGACTTTAGTTTAGATCCTAGTCAAAGTTGACTTCCATGTCGATGGCCCCACCAAACTAAATTTACAATCAGATGATTTAAATAATGTCTTTTTCTAACCAAAACTCAAACCTTACTCATAAAAACAATAAATAAACAGTACAAATATTTAGTAGAATATTACGTATCTTTTATTATATTATACAAAATAATATAGTAAAATATGATGTAAAAATACAAAATGTAATTAAAATTATAAAAATTGAATGTCAAAATAGGGGTCTATATAACATAATATATACACACACACACACACACACACATAAATAATATATTTATATCTTTAATAAATGTAAAAATTAAAAAATGTTTACGTATGAAAAAGGTTGTCTTTAAAACAAAAATAAATAATGAACAGTACTTTATTTACTTTGTTTCCCATGCTAATAGACAAACAAAATCACACATTACATGCTCTCAAATCACTTAAAATAATTATCAGTATGAAGTGAAAAGGTACTACACTCTTAAAAATAAAGGTGCTTCACGATGCCATAGAAGAACCTTTTTGTTCTAAATGGTTCCATAAAGAACCTTTAACATCGAAAACCTTCTGTTTCACAAAAAGGTTCTATGTGGCGAAAGAAGGTTCTTCAGATTATAAAAAGGTAAGAAAGAGATGGTTCTTTAAAGAACCTTTGACTGAATGGTTCTTTGTGGAACCAAAAATGGTTCTTCTATGGCATCGCTTGAAGAACCTTTTGAAGCACCTTTATTTTTAAGAGTGTAGTAGTCTAAACTACTAAGCATTGCATTCTCATACACTTCAATGAAGTTCTTTAAGTTTCTGAAAAATGATGCTGTAAATTTAGACCAGAATACCATAAGAGCACCCGCTAGAGACTGAGGAACTGTAACCTCTGACTACACTATAACCGTCCATTCACTCCCACAGAGGTTGATTTGTGCCTGTATTGAATTCTATACAGGTATTTAAAATGATTAAACACCCAAAAATGAATGTTTAAGTTTGTAGCGATACACATTCATTTCCCGCTTATTCCCAGAGGTCTGCCATCCAGGTTTATGTATGTTAGCAAAAATGTAAAACTGCACCATAAACTACACGTTTTTAACACTCTGTGGGACTTTTGGTGAATGGCGCTGTTCATATTTTTATGATCCACACAAGTTTCATTTCCAACAATTGATTATGCCTGCGCAGTCACAGTCCGGTGGTTTCGGGCTCACTTTTTACTCATTAACGATGCCAAGAGTTCCACTGCCAAGCAGTGCCCGGTTTGGCGCATGCCAAGCTTCTCACCTTCCTCTCATTCTCCGCCACATATTCGGTCCGTTTCTCCTCACCTCGCCATTCCAGTCTCTCTGGCTCGCTTTAATACTCTTGTTAACTGCTGGAGCATTTTCAGAAAGTTGCCCCTAACTTAATGAGATGTGACTAGCTATACGGTGTGGCTTGAAAATGAAACGTGGTGCTGCCGGCCTAAGCAATCTCAAACCAGAGCACACAGCGCTATAAATATGTCACTTTCGAGAGCACTGGAGAAATCTGACGGTAAGCATGCAGAGGGTCGTTCGAACCAAAAACCCCATGGTGTACTGAAATAAGCAAACTTTCCCTTTTTGAAAATGCAGACTTTTTTGAGCTTTCCTGGCAGAATTAGTAGGTTCCCCCCAGTGACGGAGCCCAATGGCATCCAGATGCGGCACTGCACTTGCTCAGGTTGGAGGGAAAATGGACTGGCATGCGGCACGCTCTGGAAGGCTCTGAGTAAACATGACCCCATGGTGACCCCCACTGCTCATGGCCCCTGCAGGTCTCAAACAGGTCCATTAAGCCTGTTCAGATACCCTGGGGCTGACCTGCTCCATTTCAAACTCAATCACCATCCCCAACAGCCCAATCACACCGCACTGGCTGACGCTGTATTCAGGGAACTGCAAAACACCCAAAAGCCTTCACAATCGCATCATAAAGAGACAGGAAAAGAGGTCTAGAAATGGAGAAAAAATAACATGTTTTCCCTTATTTACACAGAAGCATCCACAAAAACAGTTTGTTTAGCTACCACATATATATTGCTGACAATCACCATTTGTTTCCTTAAACGCAGTTCCTTCACACTCTGCTTAAGGATCCTGGCAGTCACGCTCAGTTAGCAAAAACACACGGCCTTGGGAAAATATTCAATTTCTTGTACGCTTGTGGTTTACACTGTCATTTAGAAAGAAAACTGATATATGCACCGTAAACATACTGAGCCCTCTATTGTGCAGCTTGCCTTGTACCAAAAAACACAGTGTCATTGTCTCCAAAGAAATTGTGTTAAGTACAGCTCTAACGACAAATGATTAATTAGAAGCGCATCGGCCAAAAGAAAAGACTCATTTGTTATCCATTGACAGGTCAATGATCCGAATCCACTGTAAGCCTTTGATTCTGGATTCAAAAGGAAAAAAAAAAACAAATGCATAAATCAACACTGTCGTCAAAGTCAAAAGGTTAAGAACGTGTGAATATAGGCTGGTTTTATCAGCCTTCTTTCCCAGCTCATAATCATATAACTTCAAACATTGTCCAATAAAACTGGCACCAAGTTTCTTTGGTTTCTTAGCGCCATAGCTCTGCGTGCAACATTGTTTTTTTTTTTGTTTCTAAACAGCATTAGAGATTCAATGCCAGCCGCTGAAGTATAATTACCTCCCTCTGCAACTATCTATTCAAACCTCAGATTCTTCTCAAGAACATATTCATTCCAGCTGTGCAAGAGCTCTTGGCTTATTCACTTACCTGGATGAATTACTTGTCTCGGTTCAATCACATTTGCTGGGTGGCCAACAGCAGTCTTTTTGCATCACAAGCCAAATTTGCAACATTTCTGTTGTCAAAGAAAAGAGGAGACGTGATGTTAGCCCATATTTTAAAAATGACAAGTAACATAAGACTCATAATAAACATCTTAATCTAAATTAAAGATGAATTACGACCATGATTTGCAAACATGTTCCTGTTTTTCAAGGCATGCCATTACTGCAAAGCATAATTACTACCATAAAGCTGATGTCTTTTAGTTTTCCTATACTTGTGCATTCGATTACTTTGTAGCATTTAGCCGTGATTACCTGAGAGGGCTTTTTAATTAACACGCGATAGCATGCCAAGCTAACAATTACAAATTGAATGAGCGACTCTGAATTACTTTCCATTGTGTACATTTATTTACATATTTTAGACCACAAAATGTTGACTAGTCTCTTAGCCCAGCATTTAGTAATGCAAACAACAGCTAATGAACTGAGAAAGCTTTTGTCTCATTCACTCTTCAAGTGAATGAGTGACTCTGAATGGATTTCCATGTTTATTTACATATTTTATCCCACAAAATGTTGACACATTTGTAAAGTGTACTTAATTGTGTTGAATGTACACTTGTAGTGTACTTCAAATCTTAAAAGTACAGCACTTGCAGATATAATATTAATGAAATAAAAGGCTACTTTTGTGATTATGTTTAAGAACACTTAAAAAACACTTAAGAACTTAAAACTGCAAATAATGCCAAATTAAAAGTTTGACTTTAAAGTACATTTTAAATCTTTATGTTTCAAAGTCTTTTGTCATGTTTTAAAGGAGTGCACTTATTTTGCTGTGTAGTGTGTAATTACAAATATATTTAAATACATGACATACAAGTTTCAATTGAAATTACATTAAAATATATTTAAGTTGACCATAAATGCTTGTCACTATATTTGGCAGTACAAAGACAAATACAAATAATTATGAAATTACATATAAAGATGTGCTTAAGTGCTACTTGAAGTTATCCATAACACATTTTAATTTAATTGTAAATAGCATGCAATTAAGTCCACATTACATTTACTTCGCACTTAAGTATATTCTTTTAAAGTATGTTATTTCTGTAATAAGAACTCGTGTTTTAAAGGTATGCTATAGTATTCTTCTTTTTCACAGGTGTACAGTCTTTTAGCCTAGCATAGCAAAGCAAACAATAGCTAATGAACCGAGAAATCTTTTGTCTCATCTCACTCAACCCATACTGACTGATCAGAAGCCACAATCTCATAATGGGAACTTCAGTGGAAGTGTTTACCTTTCCCATGGTTCAACACTAGCCGCGATTGCTTAACCATGCGGCGGGGAAATCAACGGCGGGACATCTTCTCTCCCTACATACCAGGTTTCACTAGCATGGAAGTTATTCTGAGGCCGCCGCAAGATTGTTTGGGTGCTCGTCATGAACTCCAAATTAAAAACCACAAACATTTCAGAGCACTTAACCCCAAAACATTCTCCTCAATCAAGTTGAAGACTTGAGGGAATGGACATGTCATTCTCGCAGGTACTGAAAGAGCCCAAGGGACCACAAAGTTGCCCCCAATCTTCAATACATTGTGGGGTTCGATGATGTATTGTTTGGAGCACCTCCCAAAAGGCATTTCACTCAAGTAAACAGCCTCTTAAAAGAGTGCTGCTGTCCCACGGGTCGCCAAAAGTCCTGTCCGAGGCTTGCTGCTGTAACTACATGACTGCATAATTACGCTAGCATGTGATAAAAAGAAAATGGCCCTATTTTAAGATCCTTCTCGTCCAGGCAAGCCACCAAAGTCTTAGCAGTTACCCTTAAATAGTTCAATAATATCTGTGAAACCATAAATAGATCATCTCAGCTCTCCTAAACACGCAAAAGAGTTATTTTAAATCACCACACTAGGCTTTAATATGAGTTTTGATGGTTTTTGGTAGAGACTAGGAGTCTTGGAACAAACAGTGTTGGAGTATCAGCCACGGCCCAAGCCAAGGGATCATTTCTTGGAGGCTTTAATCATCTGGCTCCTGCTTTGCACTGGTGGGCCGACAATTAAAAGTTTAGAGGGATCATATAAATATGTGTTGCTCTCAGCCTTGTTTACTTCTCTTTTCGCACCAAATGAATGGCTTTATATTGGCGTTATAAATTATGCAAGCTTTAGCTTCATAATAAGTAATCCTATATGAATTTTTTGTAATAGGCTTGGACAAATAATGACAGGATAAACAAATATAGTCCAGATGGGAGAACTAATTCTGTTTATCCCTATTGTGTCACAGTTATTCAATAAAAAGCTTGATCAACCAAACATTATTTAATGCATTGTTTCACCAACACTTCAAGCCCAACTGTGACAGGCCTTAGATCTTGTATATTGTGTTATTTATGGTTGTCTCACACATAACAAATATGCAGCTTTAAATTATGATCACAGCCACAAGAGGCCAGCTCTAAAACCCGCAGGAGTTGCTCTTATATAACTAGACAAAGTGCAACCAGGTACAATGCCTTATTTGAATACATGTTGAGGGGCCCAGTGAACTGGGAAACATCGTCTCTGTCTCAAATAAATATTTTGGGCTTAGTACAAGTTAAGCTCAATTGACAGTTTTTGTGGTATAATGTTTATTACCACAGAAAAAAAATTGGCTTGACTCTCATTTTCTTCAGAAAATGCAAAAAACAAGGTTTTGGTGTGGACTTTAATATGGAAGTGAATGGGGCATTTTTTTTTTTTTGCATTTTAACCCTTGTGCTTTGCTGAAAATCCTTTTACCTGATTTGATGTTCCTTGTCAAAATAACCAGCCTTTTAAACAGATTTTCAGTTTAGGAGTGAAAAAAGCATTTGTTGTGGATAATTGACCATGTCCACTCAGAAACTGAAGCATATTAGACTACGATCAATCAATTCGAATACAAAACCTGTGATAATTTAAAGAAAAGCTGATAAAAAAGTTTTAATTCAATTTGGTAATAATATAGCATAATGATTATAAGCAATTTTTTATAGGCTGGTCATTTTTGACCGGGAACACCACAAGTGGGGACAAATTTTCGGGAAGCTGAGCATAGACAGTAAGTTTTAGTCCAATGCAATAACATTAGCATTTTCAGGAAAAAGAAAATCTTCTCCTGGGCTGGAATGGCTGGAAAACAATATGAGGACTAAAGCAGAAATGTGAAGCTTATATTTTCATAAAACCACATTAATTATTCTGTTGAAATATCTGTATTATTTCAGCTTAAAAGCGGTTTAATTCATCATTTTTACAGGCATTTTAGGGTTTATGGCAGCCGCATTGCATTAACATGGCAACAAAGTTGTAAAACTGGATATAACTTTACCCACTAAATATTAGTAAGTGATTTTTTCACACTAAAATCAAGTTGTTTAAGTCTTATGGCTGTACTATTCAGTTTCATTGTGCCTCAATGTGGATTATAATGTTTGGGAATTTTTTGGGGGGGGGATCTATGAAAAAAGGCCTCTATACACTAGCCTATTTACATTTAACTTCATTGAGAAGAATGCATAAGAATATAGAGCAAATCTGACATTACCCATTATCTATTGAGAATGAATAATTCATGTTACTTATAAATCACTGTATTTCCTAAACAACAATTTGTTACAAAGCTGTATTTCTATGTGTTTTAAATATTCATGTCTACATATCACTAATCAATTTATTTAGGACTGCAGGACTCCTGGAATGAGAGGTGGCATATGAGAGCTATTACCCAGCATGCGTTGCTATCTCCCCCATATGGAAGAAACACTAACACAACTCCGCTGAAGCCCAGCTGACTGTTTATTGTTACAGGCTTAGGCCTAATCAATGTTTTAGAAACTGGACCCAGGCTAAGCTCTGATGGACGGACAATGACAACCACCTGAAAGCTGAGAGAGTGAAGGGAAGGATAGCCAGCAAATCAGACCTCAGTGTTTTGATGGGGAGGATCCCTGTTATGGTATCCCACAGAGTACAAAGGCATTTTAAAGAGGAAGTTCTTTGACTATGTGGCCTTTTATTCAACCTTCCAGGCTGATGTAAGTTTAGAGACATTGATTTAGTCTGCCTCCATTCTGTAGTTCTGTTTCTCCATAATGGCCAAAGTATGACTCTGATGTGTTGGCTGACTATTCTCAGACTCACATGAATGGATCAGATTTAAAGATCTGGCAGATGTTCTAAGTTCTTGTCGTCACTCTCAGCTCGACCCACTCAAATTGTTTTCTGTGGCCCGTGCATGAAACAACCCATAAAATACACAGCAGACGGATGGTAGTCTAGGAAAACACTTACACCATTAAACTGACTGGCAATCTGAGATGCCATGCTGACATGCGGGGAATAGCATTGTCATGGAAAATTCTTTCATCGTGATGACAGATTTGAAATTGGGTTTTCTAGCTCCTGTATGCCTGTAAACAGTATTATGGCTGTGAATGCTTACAATTTCCCATCATAAATGGAGAAATTGTCCATTAGCACAGAACTGTAGTATGCAATCACAAGATATCAAGCCACCATGACATGTTACAAGAATAATGTACAAATGATTATGAAGTACTAGAAAATCATTACAGCCGCCTAAAAAGCCATGCCTGGAAACACACGTGATGTTGATATGTCAGATAGGGTGTGTGTGTGGGGGGGGGGGGGGGGGGGGATCTTTTGGGATGTATGGAATACATTTGGGATGGTGCCGTCATATTGATTGACAGTGGTATTATGCCACCTGGGTGGGAAGACTCAGCGGGGTTCAAATCTCATTACAACCCCGTAACATCAACTACTTTTACTGTAAGTCTTCCACAAAAATACATAACCAAGTGAATTCCTGGTCTGCTGGGCTAACAAACACAAACAAAAAAAAATAACAAGTGGTAGTAAAACAATTAGTATTCTTATTATATATTAAGAGAATAATATATTATATAGAATTCATATTAATCTATTAATTATAAAGCTTTTTTATTATTTATTAATTTATTACATCATTTGGTGTGCTTGATTTGATTTGTGTCCCCATGCTGAAATCTTCATACCACAATTTATGCATTTAAATTTTTGTAAATCACCTTAGTGAGAAATTAACTTACTACCTCATTTCTAGGTGGTGAAGTCAGGTAGTTCTGGACTGGTCCAGAAACCCCACAAGAGGTGAACCATGAACAAAACATCATGTGCCTTTGGCAAAACACTTAACCTTAGGTTGTTCCAGAGGAACTGTCCGTGTAATAAGTGTATTTCAAGATGCTTTAGATACAAGGGTCTGCTAATTAGAACTTTGTTGACTTAAAAGCACTAGTATGCCAAGAAAATGAAATATAGTGTGCGCCAGTATATTAAAAATGTAATGAAATAAAAGTAAGAGTCTTTAGAGGGCCTGGAAACAAAGTGGACACACCACTGAACGGTCACAAATGGTTGAGCGATCACAGACCAAGACATCAAATGATCTTTCCAGCAGCACTTTTATGCGGGTCATCCGTCTAACTAATCCCAGACACATCAACACAGGACTTAAAAGAACCAAGATCCATTCGATACACACACGCAAGCAGAAAGTAGTAGCCCCCTCTGGAAAGCAAGACCTGGATGGTCCTAATTTGTCATCTGGTAAATTCGTTAGGACTTTCTTCCACCAAATCCAGCCATTACTCCTTTAAAAGCTGCAGAGAATGCAGAGGTAAGCTTGAGCAATCTGTCTTGAGTTTGACACTCACTTTCAAACTTCACACTTTTAACAGGGGCAACTCAACACCTTTCAGCTCAATGAGCTGCACAAAGGAGCCAATTAGATCCTGGGCTTCAGTGACCAGGGATCCCACACTCAACTCTATTACGCTGACTGCTCAACTAAGGGGATAAAGCTTTTTTTAGCTCAAGCAGTTGGCAAGGTTTTTTTCCCACATAGTCTTAGCTTTTTCTTCGTTAATGTCATCTAAATCAAGGATAGTTTAGATCATATGTGACCCTGGACCACAAAACCAGTCTTAAGTCGCTGGGGTATATTTGTAGCAATAGCCAAAAATTCATTGTATGGGTCAAAATGATTGATTTTTCTTTTATGCCAAAAATCATTAGGATATTAAGTAAAGATCATATTCCATGAAGATATTTTGTAAATTTCCTACCGTAAATATATTAAAACTTAATTTTTGATTAGAAATATGCATTGCTAAGAACTTCATTTGGACAACTTTAAAGGCAATTTTCTCAGTATTTAGATTTTTTTGCATCCTCAGATTTCAGATTTTCAAATAGTTGCATCTCAGCCAAATATTGTCCTATCCCAACAAACCATACATCAATTTAAAAAGAAAGCTTATTTATTCAGCTTCCAGATGATGTATAAATCTCAATTTCGAAAAATTGACCCTTATGACTGGTTTTGTGGTCCAGGGTCACATATCAGGACAACAAAAATGACAATCTAATTAAAGCAATTTCAAATGGGAAGACTACGGCATCAGCCCCACTTTGCATCAGCGGGTATCGTAAATCTTCTGATGAAGCATTTTTATAAAGTTGTTTATATGTTGGCTCTAATTGGACAGGGTGATAAGATATATTGGCCTCATTCGTCTCTGAGGTGCATCCTTGGGATGGATTCCAGAGAACAAAATCCACCCTGCTCTGTTAGCCAGGAGATCACAAGGCTGTAGCACTGGATCCAAGGCAACCAAACAGCCCTTAGATTACAGACACGACTGATGTAAGTTACACAGCGAGAGGAATATCAAGTAGAGTATCTATATTTAGTATGTTAGTTGTCAGTTTGCAATTAACAGCATGGGTTGGGAATGAAAAACTGGTTCTTATTCAAAACTAGTTCCATTTCCAAGAGCCAAATGATATTCAGTTCTGTAAATTATTCAAAAATGCTACAAACTCTTAATCACAAAAAATGCGCAATAAGTGTAGTCTGATTCGCATATATCACATCGAATCACATATACAGCACAATCAGTGTAGTTCAATTTCCAAACAAATGACTCTAATGAGTCACTTTTTTTTTAATTAATCAAAAACGCCTCAGGTTACGTATGTAACCCTAGTTCCTCGAGGGAACGAGACGCTGTGTCGAGAAACGCTAGGGGAACGCCGTTCAGCGTGACGGGCTCTGAATTTCGTGTGTAATCAGACCAATAGATGGGCGAGACGTCACGGCGGGTGACGTAATGACCAGGAGGCTATAAAAGCACGTGCGGTGAGACCAGCGTCAGCTCAAGGAGTGAAGCAAGCGCTGGCAGGGACGCCGGAAGGATGGCACCGAGACGCAGCGTCTCGTTCCCTCGAGGAACTAGGGTTACATACGTAACCTGAGACATTCCCTTCCAAGGGAACTTCGAACTGCGTCTAGAAACCTAGGGGGAACGAGAATGCCCACGCCGCCAGACTTCTAAGTCTCTGCCGAGTGTGGAAGACTGCACAGCTACGGCGAGAGAACAGAAGAGCCAGGGGTGGCTCGCAAGTCTAGACCATAAAACTTAACAAAGGTAAGGGGCGTGGACCAACCCGCCGCGTTGCAGATGTCCTGCATTGGAACACCCGCTAAAAAGGCCTTAGAGGCTGCCACACTGCGAGTTGAGTGAGCCTTGACCCCTAACGGCGAAGGGAGATCAGAGGACTCATAAGAGAAGGAGATGGCATCCACCGACTGAGGGTCTGCTTAGTTGCCGGCAGACCTCTCTTAGGGGGACCGTAACAAACGAGTAACTGGTCCGCCCTCCTCCACAGGGCAGTTCTGTGGACGTATGCATCCAGTGCACGCACCGGACACATGCAGTTTAGCCTCTGCTGGTCTGGATCCTCGAAGGGAGGAGGACTGAAGGCCTGGAGTACGACAGGCCGCGGTGCAGAGGAGGGGACCTTAGGGACATATCCCACTCGTGGGACCAGAAACGCCTTGGCCAGCCCAGGCGCAAAGTCGAGGTAAGACGGGGCCACAGAAAGGGCCTGCGGATCCCCAACTCTCTTGAGGGAAGATATCACCAGAAGGAAGGTAGTTTTTATAGTAAGGAGGCGATCAGATATCTCCTCATTAGGCTCGAAGGGAGGCCTACAGAGAGTTTGTAGCACCACAGCCAGGTCCCACGTGTGGACACGAGATCGTACCGGAGGCCTCCGCCTCAGCGCACCGTGGATGAAACTTGTAACTAGGGGTTTCTCCCCACTGAGATGCCACCGAGAGGTGCGTGGTAGGCCGCAATAGCCGCCACGTAGATCTTCAGGGTGGAGTGGGTTAACCCCGCGGAGAAACCGCCTGCAAGAACTCCAGCACTGTACCAAGCGTGGCAGTTAACTGGGTCTAGCTGGTGGTCTCCGCACCAAGAAGTAAAAAGTTTCCACTTCAAGATGTACAGTTTCCTCGTAGAGGGAGCTCTAGATTGGAGGATGGTCTCAACAAACTCAGCTGAGAGACCAGAAGCTACGAGTTGTGCCCACTCTGGCACACCACGCACAATTTTCCCATGCTCCTGTGGGGGTGGAAATCATACCCTCCGCCTGTTGAGAGAGATCTCTCCTGACGGGATCCTCCCAAGGCGCCGTCGGGAGATCATCAGTTCCGATAACCAACTCCCCGGCCAGAACTGGGCTACTATCAGAAAGAACGGACCCCGTCCCGCGCACACTCTCTCCAGAACGCCCGTTAGCATAGCGATCGGGGGAAGGCGTACCGCGAAGCCTCGTCCAAGTCTGTACCATGGATCCAGCCCAGTCAGCTGGAGGACTGTAGCGAGAACCAGAGGGGACATTGCGCTTACATGCGAGTCGCAAACAAATCCACCGGGCCTGGCCCAAAGACTTCCCCTATCTGCCTTCACCACCATTGTGTGAAGCATCCAATCCCCGGGCCCAGCCCTGCCTCGACAGGATGTCTGCCCCCAAATTGAGATGCCCAGGGATGTAAACTGCTCCCAGCGAGAGAAGTTTTCCCTGGGACCACACAAGGACCTGGTACGCTAGTCTGTACAAACGGCATGAGCGCAGACCTCCCTGGTGGTTGATGTAAAAGACCACCGCTGTGTTGTCGGTGCGCACCAACACATGGTGATCTCTTAGGTCTGGGAGGAAGTGCATGAAGCACGGCCTGCATCTCCAGGCAGTTGATGTGCCACCTGAGATGGCGACCACTCCATAGACCACGGGCAGTGTGGCCACTCATGACCGCTCCCCAACCAGTGAGGGACGCATCCGTCGCTAGCATACGTGGCGACAAGGAGCTCCCAGCACTGGGCCCTGAGCCAAGAACCAAGGCTTCCTCCACATGTCCAAAGCACGTAGGCATCGCCGCGTGACCTTGAACATGCAAAGCGGGTTTCCCCTCGGGATGAACCCCTTGTTCTTGTGCCACCACTTTAGGGGTCTCATGTACAGCAGGCCAATAGTTATCACGTTGGACGCAGCTGCCATCATACCCAGCAGTTTTTTTCCCCCCCCCCCCCCCCCCCCCTTTTCCCTGTAAAGCTTGACAGTGAGTGACCGCCTTTCTGAACTCTCGCAAACCTGCGGCGAGGATCGACTCGATCCGAGCAGGAGACATATGTGCCTGCATCGTGGTTGAATCCCACACCACACCTAAATAAGTGGTCCTCTGTACTGGAAAAAGCACATTTTTCTTTGCGTTTAGTCTTAACCCCAGCTTTCTGATGTGGGCGAGAACGACATATCGATGTCGAACCACCATCTGCTCTAACTGAGCTAAAATCAACCAATCGTCGATATAATTTAGTATGCGGATGCCCTGAAGTCCCAGAGGAGCCAGAGCAGCATCCACACACTTTGGTGAAAGTGCGGGGTGAGGGTGCAAGGCCGAAAGGAAGAACACGATGTTGGTACGCTTTGCCCCCGAAAGCAACCCTCAGGAACTCCCTGTGAGTGGGAAAGATGGATACATGGAAGTATGCGTCTTTAGTCGCTCGTGACCAACCAGTCCTCGGACCTGATCTGAGACACGACCGCTGACAGTAACACCTGAACTGACGTAGATCTAAAATTGGACCCAACCCCCCATCCTTCTTCGGAACTATGAAGTACCGGCTGTAGAACCCGGACTGCCTCACATGAGGAGGGACCACCTCGATGGCCTCCTTCCTCGAAAGAGTAACTATTTCTGTTCCATGACCAGAGCCTGCTCAGGGCCCACCAGCGTGGGCGTAATCCCGTTGAAAAGAGGCTAGGAGGAGGAGAACCGAACTGGATTCTGTAGCCTCTCTCTACTGTGTGCAGGACCCACTGAGACACATTTGGAGGTGGTTCCCACGCTGCCAAAAAGTCTACTAAGGGAATCATTCTCTCGAGACTGATCTCTGGTGTAATCCGAGCAGTCAGCTTGGTGCCCTGTAACGGCGAACCGGCAGGGAACACCGAAACCTGCTGTTCTAGAGACCTCTGCGGAGGTGGCGAGCCTTTTAGCACCGCTACATTGCCGGGCGGTGACTGAGAGTGGTGCTCACGGGAGACCGCTGCGCCCTGTAACTCCAACAGGGTTAGCAGCTGATCTCCTGAGGGCACTGAGGCGAGACGGACACCGTGTAATGCGGTGAAACCCGCTGCACCCCAGAGGGGACTGCCCTCATAAGTTCTGGGCCAGTGGCGTCAGGACTTTTTGGCCGAGGACATCCTAGACTGAAGTACGGTCCGAAGATCCGGTTTAGCCTTAGAGGCCCCCGACCTCGAGCGTCACTTCGCTCTCGTGTCTCGACACGGGGAGCACGCGAGGCCACGCTCTGTTTCTGTGCACCCCTGTCTGCGGAGCTGGTACCCGGAGGGGGCTGCTGTCGCCCAGCAGCCCCCGGAGCTAGAGAGCGGCGAGGGAGGAACTGCTGAAACGCTGCCACCTGTTTACGGGCCTCCTGGTACCAGTTGACGACCGAATTGACGGCATCGCCAAACAGGCCAGAAGGCGCGAGCGGGGCGTCCATTAGGCAGACCTTGTCTCTCTCTTTCATGTCTGACAAGGTCAGCCATAGATGCCTCTCCGCTGCCACCATAGCTGCCATAGACCTGCCAATGGCACGGGCGGTCTCCTTAGTGGCGCGGAGAGACAAATTAGCGGTCTTCCTGAGCTCTGTAACATCCTCAGATTTTACCTGCTCACCCTCATCTAGCTCTTTCAGCAGGTCGGCTTGGTACGCCTGTAACACCGCCACGGTGTGCAGACACGCACCAGCCTGACCCGCTGCCGAGTACCCTTTGCCCACCAGCGCTGAAGTCGTGCGCAGCGGCTTGGAGGGCAATGCCGGAGCCTTTAGAGACGATGCCACGCCGGGAGACAGATAGCTCACAAGCGTCTGCTCTACCCGGGCCATCGCCTTATAACCGCACTCTTTCATCCCCGCCACATTGCCATAATAATCGGAGGCGGGAATAAAGAGGCGGGCCGAGAATGGTCTTCCCCACGACTTCGACACCTCGGTGTGGAGGTCGGGGAAAAAAGGCAGGCTCCGGCGTGGAGGTGGTGGCTTAGTACGCAAAAACCGCTCATCTAATTTACTTGTTTGTGGTTCAGCCATTTTCTCGGCGGGCCATTCGATATTCAGTTTGGCCACGGCACGAGTTATCACCTCCAAAAGCTCCTCATACTGGGGTGACTGAGGGGGCGTGTCCTCATCGACGCCTACCACGTCAACCTCCTCGGAGGAAGAGAGGCGGAACGCCGAGCTCGCTCCCCGGGGGGGAAGTAACCGCAGAACAGGCTTCCGATCCCGGTGAGCGAGCGCTGGATCTGGCGGGTGAGGAAGAAGATAGGGACTCGCCCGTCTCCATTCCCTCCGCCAGTTCCAGCTGTGAACCCCACGAGCGTAATCGCCGCTCCGCCTCGGCGGAAGCGGGACCCGCACCGCGGGGAACACTTGTGAAGGCACCCTCAGCAAAGAGTGCCTTGCGAGAGCGGAGAACATGCATCGGGAGATGCTCGCAATGCGGGCAGTCAGCCCTCTCAAGAGCTGACTCAGCATTTTCCGCTCCCAGGCAGACAACGCACAAACTGTGTGTATCCGCCCCGTAATGAAACGCGGACAGGGAGGAACACACGGTTTGAAATGCTGGCTGCCTTCGCCCATAGTCAGATGACGTGACTTGTCATGTGCTTTAGACATACTTGTTTTCCTTATTTTCTTTCTTTTCTAGCCCTACGGGACAGACAACACCAAATATGACTCACAGACAGATATCAGAATGACACACACACAGAGCGCTTGCTGAATGACAAAAAGCTGACGCTGGTCTCACCGCACGTGCTTTTATAGCCTCCTGGTCATTACGTCACCAGCCGTGACATCTCGCCCATCTATTGGTCTGATTACACACAAAATTCATAGCCTTCACGCTGAAGGCGTTCCCATAGCGTTTTGATGCAGCTCGAGTTCCTGAAGAGGAACACACAGTGTGACCATTGACTGATTCTGGTTTAAATTAATTCTTTGAGCCACTTCTTTTTAGTGGGAAAAAGAATCCTTACAAGTACATAAAAAAATGTTACCGCTAGAGAACTGGAACCACTAATAAACAGGCATAGATAAGAGTAGAAAAGTAGGACAAGCATAATTCTGTCAGCAGTATGTTAGAATGTATGTTGGAATCAGGCAACTAAATCTCTCCTTTAACAAGCTAAGACTACACTCTAAAAAGTGGTTTTTTCAACCATGTTTTGGTCCAATATGATAACCCACTGTTGGGTAAATTTTGGTTACATTTTTTAACTTAGCTTTTTAACCCCAGTTGGGTTTAGTCCATATTTTGACACAACATTGGGTTTACACAACCCAGCATTTTTAGAGTTATGTCTCTAAAACAGAGGTCCTAGCCAGCTCTTTGGAATGTCCTTAGCTTGTCCTTAACTCACATGACCATCATTTGTCGCCTGCCATTCTAACACAATAAAAGTTAAATGAGGCCGTTGGGGCAGGAGTCAAGTCTTTGGCATTGCGTTCGCAGCGTTGACTCATGGCTTTGAATAAAACTGAGCCCTGACATGACCGCAAGAGGGCACGGCGCTCTGGGTTCATCGTAACGACTCCATCCTTTGGCAAAATAAGGCATCACGTCACAAAGAATAACATCACTACCTTAATAGCACTTAAAATGACTGATCTACATCCCAGTGTTTTATCAGCCCATCTAGATGAAAGCAAGTTTAAGAGAAGTGGAGAAAGAGAGCATCTTGGGGGAGGGGTTGAATCCCGGTGCAGAACGACAGGCCGAATTACAGCCTGTCACAAGAAAATCACGACTGTCTGAAATATGACAGGTATTAATGAATGCTAATGAGATGGAGAAGGCACAAGGAGAGTTAAAGAAGAGATGAGGCACAGGATGAATCCATGCAAGCATTTGATGGTGTTTAAATGAAGGACACGCATACCTCCAGACCAGGTTCCCCAGGGAATTACTAGAAAAGGGATCTAAATATGGAGCCCGGGACTTAGTTGAGGTCAGAGTTCACAGGGTCAGAGGGGCTACCGTCAGTCCACATGCTGACCTCACTCTCTACTAACATCTTCATCAGATGTCCGGTTACATTACACCCTTTACAAGAGCATGCAGTTAGAGGACCCACTGTCCACAAACACACATAATAACTGCACAAACAGAGCTTTATAAGAACACAGTCCATCCTGACAGATAGCGGTCAGAGGCAACTTTATCGTATCATAAAAAAAAATTATATTATAAATTTATTCTATTTATAAATTATTGAATCCTAAAAATCAATTCCAAACACTCCAAAAGGCATCCAAAAGTAAATAATCATATTATTTCAAGAATTCCAAAAGGTTTATTTCAAAGTTTAATTAGATTTTGACCCAATCCCAAAACTTAACAGTTTTGGTTTAGTGTAATTCATTAATTAAATAAGTTTCATAATTAATCAATTAAACCCAATCCCAAAAGCAAACATTTTTGGAAAATAAAATGAAAATACATTTTTAAAAAAAGAACACACCGAAAGTTAAACTTTTAAAACACAAATCCTATAATGTTCTGGCGCCTAAATTCACGTGTAGTATTTAAAATAACTGATTTTAGTTTTTAATATTTTTTATTTTTTTTTCGAGTTAATAAAAATGTATTTTAAAGAATAACTGTATTCTAATATTGGTTCCTTTATCGAGATATCAGCCATTACATGAAAACATATCAGCTTATATGTATTAGCAAGAGTTTTAATGATGGGTGCATTAATTATTTTAAAAAGTTGTCTATAAAGCTAAATTCGAACTCGTGACCTCTCACACTTATGGCAAGAAATATTTTCTCAGACTCACATCAGCTCACACTCAGGTTGAACTGAGACCCCCTAAGACTGAAATCATAGACCGTCCCCTGCTGAGGTGCCATACAGAGACCTTATACAGTGTCCCAGCCCTAATGATTTTATATAGCCGGGTGCTGATGTGAGAGTAATGATTTATTAATAGAGTGGGATTTAAGATTAGCTGTCTGATTACTCTAGCAGAGGCTCAGTTTATGTGTGCTGAGATTTTCTCAACTATTTCCGGGTGAAGCGTGGAGACAGGCTGCAAATGGGGGTCTCCTTTCAAGCTTGCTCAGATTCTTTCCCTGTTCATGCGACTCGACCCTTGGCCTTTGTCTCTCTGATGTGCACATTACCATTGCGGCACTCGAGGTCGTGACCCAGAGAGGAATACGGGGTGCAGATGAGAATCACCCTGAGCACCGACATATACACCTGTACAGAGAAGCTCATTTCTTTTTCACAGCTCTTACTTTCTGTTTCCCACGCACTTGTAGAAATTGAATTTCCACAAGAAGTTCTATATTCAAGAGGCTCGAGGTCTGAGATCACAGTTGAAAATACTTCTATTTTCTTTTTTTTATGTAAAAACACGTTTTTAAAAATTCTATTTAAAAAACATCATAATAATATCATTATATAAATGTAGAGTTATTTTTTAAATTTTCTATTCTTATTAAGAAATAATACTAAAGTGATTTATGGTCCTATTTTTAAATGATAAATTGGTAATTTATTTATTTATTTCAAGTACCATATTTTAAAATGGATAAATTATTTATCCAACCTAAATTTAATATTATTTTTAAAATATATTATTTAAATTATAAATTGTTTATTTTTTAATTTATTTATTTGTTGCTATATATATATATATATATATATATACATACAATATACGGTAAAACATGACGTTTAAGTTTTTTTGAATGTAAATTATTAATTTGCTAAAAAGTTAAATTAAATTAAATTAAATAAAACATTTTAATGTCTGTGAACCTGTCCCCCTGCAAGTGATACAACTTCAAATAGCTTCCTGGGGCTTTACCTAGCAGGTGTGTGAGTCTGTCCTGTTATTTCACTTTCTCCCTCTATCTTTTCCCTCTGTACTACCTCAAAGTGAGATCAGTCTGTAATTAAAAATGTCCAGTGGCGGTCATTACCAAATACCAGCTCTAATTGCCCCTTATCTGGGGTAATTACTGCCTAGTAGGAGAAAATGACTCCATATCATGTGGAGAGTGGCTGATGTGGCACTGGTGTGTGTGTATGAGTGTGTGAAGAGGTGGGTAATTGTGGTAAATTTATGTTGAGATGGAACGAGAGCTGTAAGAGTCGGGGGAGGTGAGAACGGATTGTAATACAGAGGTGACGGCTTAGCAGGTGCATTAATGCTGAAAATACACACACTTACTGGCATGCATGTTACGGCCGGAATACACTACACGACTTTCTCCCAGATGTACAGTCTGGACAAGCTGACGCCACTCTAAAATGTGCAGTTTTACTGTATTAAACATGTCCGGTGAGTATGCTGGCCATGCAAGAACTGGGATGTTTTCAGCTTCCAGGAATTGTGTACAGATCCTTGCAACATGGGGCCGTGCATTATCATGCTGCAACATGAGGTGATGGTCGTGGATGAATGGCACAACAATGGGCCTCAGGATCTCGTCACGGTATCTCTGTGCATTCAAAATGCCATCAATAAAATGTACCTGTGTTCGTTGTCCATAACATACGCCTGCCCAAACCATAACCCCACCGCCACCATGGGCAACATTGACATCAGCAAACCGCTCAACCACACGACGCCATACACACTGTCTGCCATCTCCCCTGTACAGTGAAACCGGGATTAATCCGTGAAGAGAACACCTCTCCAAAGTGCGAGACGCCATCGATTTTGAGCATTTGCCCACTCAAGTCGGTTATGATGACGAACTGCAGTCAGGTTGAGACTCCGATGAGGACGACGAGCATGCAGATTACCTTCCCTGAGACGGTTTCTGACAGTTTGTGCCGAAATTCTTTGGTTATGCAAACCGATTGTTGCAGCAGCTGTCCGGGTGGCTGGTCTCAGATGATCTTATATGTGGAGGTCCTGGGCTGGTGTGGTTACACGTGGTCTGGGGTTGTGACGCCGGTTGGATGTACTGCCAAATTCTCTGAAACGCTTTTGGAGACGGCTTATGGTAGAGAAATGAACATTCAATTCACGGGCAACTGCTCTGGTGGACATTCCTGCAGTCAGCATGCCAATTGCACGCTCCCTCAAAACTTAGCGACATCTGTGGCATTGTGTTGTGTGATAAAACTGCACATTTTAGAGTGGCCTTTTATTGTGGCCAGCCTAAGGCACACCTGTGCAATAATCATGCTGTCTAATCAGCATCTTGATATGCCACACCTGTCAGGTGGATGGATTATCTCGGCAAAGGAGAAGTGCTCACTAACTCAGATTTAGACAGATTTGTGAACAATATTTGAGAGAAATAGGCCTTTTGAGTACATAGAAAAAGTCTTAGATCTTTGAGTTCAGCTCATGAAAAATGGGGGCAAAAACAAAAGTGTTGCGTTTATAATTTTCAGTATAAATATATTTCTTTAGCCTTTTTGCTTTTTCTATTATGTAGGACAGTGTAGACTCAACAAAGGATGTGGGACATACAGAGTAATGGATCCGGGACATGACATCCCAGGCTGGACTCGAACCTGCGTCCCAGTGCTTAATTGTTAGCTGAAAAGTGCTAGGTATTTTGATCCATACATTTTTACAGGGACTGAGAGATCTTTGTGATAAAATCACAAAATATGCCTGTGAAACACCAATTTACCTGACACCCTCAGGGATCCGAATTGGGCTTTATTGTCACTATGGATGCCCTAGTAGCACTGCAGGGTTTTGTGTGGGGCGTTGGCAGGCTGTTTCAGGTCTACAGAGACACCCTTCTCTCCCTGCAGCATGAAGCAATGTTTTATCCATACATGAGTGCGCACTCTCTCTGTCTCAGCGATTTTGAGTCCTCTGCAGCTCTCAGCACATACCTCACCCTCTGAGGATGTGAGTGTGTACCTAGGATCTGGGGTGTCACTGTTGGATCGATGGCTCACTATGTCTGACAAGACTGTGTCGATTCAGCACACTCTGTAAACAAAGACCAAACAGCACACACACACACACACACACACACAACTCAAAATTCTTGAAATCCCTCACAAGGTCATTGCATTCAGTCGGGGTCCCAAGGGAAATGTGTTGAGCGCACCTTCCTGCTCTAACAGCGCTGCCTAAATCTGAAGACAAGCATTGAAAAAAAATACCTTTGGCAAATGGATGAAGGTTTTGTTAGAAATTATCAATTTATTAAAGGGGTCATATGATGCTGCTAAAAAGAACATTATTTTGTGTATTTGATGTAATGAAATGTGTTTATGCGGTTTAAAGTTAAAAAAACACATTATTTTCCACATACTGTACATTATTGTTTCTCCTCTATACCCCGCCTTTTTTTTGAAATGCGTCGTTTTTTACAAAGCTCATCGGTCTGAAAACGAGGTGTGCTGTGATTGGTCAGCTATCCAGTGCGTTGTGATTGGCCGAATACCTCAAGCGTGTGACGGAAATGTTACGCCCCTCACCATACTGATGATGCCGTGTCCCGGCCTGTTTGCAACAACAAAAAAAACTTCAAACGCCATTACCACGAGGCTTTGTTGATCCAGGGGATCATAATTACTGATTATAATGACTTATTGACTTATACTGTCTTTTTACGCTTTGCATCTTGCCGCGTAAACATAAAACCCTGTCTGCATTGGTGATCAGAGAAATGACACCCAACCAGTGCTACTCTACATTGCCCAAAACCTCGCGTTTTAATCATCGTTGGCAATCCTTTCAATGAAACGACTTCCAGACAGGAGTCAGAACTGCTGGCTGGTAGTCTACTCCTACCAGTATCATAAACAGTCCCTCCATAATGTCTGCACACATCGGGATATTTGTGTTAAACTGTCTGGAACAGTGTTGTAAATACAACTTAACCACTGATTTGTAGTGTTGTCCTCTTTTGGAAGACCAAACAATTAAAGTAGTTTCGCTTTCACAACGAAAGACAGCGTCTTCACTACATGGCGGCAGCGGCAACAATACTACATGAGAATAAATTTTACGCCTTCTTTTCTTTGCGTGAACATTTGGGTGGCTTTATGCAAATCTTCCCACATAGTGAGTAGACATGTGGGGGTGTGTTTAAATGAGGCGTTTTAGGTAGGCGTGGTTAACTCTTAACTTTTATAAAGAATATTTCTTTGGTTTTGAGACTTTAGTCTTTTGCAACTTTACAGATCTTCTTTATGCCCCAAGAGCTTGTAACACTCCAATGAGAAAGGAAAAAATGTAATCGCATCATATAACCCCTTTAAATTGAGTTATAAAAATTACTACATTTTTAAAGTAAACAATTTAAAACAAATTTATTATATAATTTATAATTACAAAAAATATTATTATATATATATTTTTTTTATTATTATTTTTATTATTTTATTATTATTATTATTTATAATTATTTTTAGCCTATTCATGTTTTTATAATATATAGTCTAAATATTAAAAAGTAAATACTAATTTAATTTAAATAAAAAAGTATTTATCTTTGACAAATGGATAATGTATTATTCAATTGTATTATTAAGATGTTTATTTATTTGTCAGTTGTTTATTAATTTTAAAGTTGCACTCTTAGTCCTCTGTGGTAACTGAAATGTAACTTGATCTTTCTTCATGATGCCTTGATTAGCTTATCATTTTTGGTTGTGTCTGGTGTTTTTTCTTTTTCTTTATTACAGTTAGTAATTTGCTAAGAGTCGGCTAAATGAACAAATGTAATATTAACATTATTTGATATGCCAAATACTCTGAAAACAGCAACACTCAGATCACAGATTATATCTGTCAAAAACAGCTCAGATAATGGATTTCCATAGCAGCAGAGTGATTAAATAACTTTGTCTATGCAGCACATATCTTGTCTGTGCACTACTACGATTTAAAAAAGAGCAGAGCATTGAAGGTACACGGATAACGTATACAGTTGCATCTTTGAAAGTGAGTGTGTGTGTGTGTTAATGATTAAAATGTGTTGGGTCTCTGTTCATCTCTGATTGATAACTGGTATCACTGTCTCCCCATGGGCCCATTAAGAACCTCTTGTCTGTGTTCCTGTCACATCTCGTGCTTCGAAAGAGCACATCACACTTCCTCCCCGGCAATGTCGGGATGGGATTAAACGATCACCTGTCCCCAGTGAGCGCAAATGAATCCGGAGACCCGATCCACTCCGGTGTAGTAAAAATTGCCGCACCTCAGCAGAATACTTGGCATTACTCAAATCAGTATCAGCTTTCGGTTTCAGCATCACTTTTGGCTTACAGACATTATGTCAATCTGTGATCCACAAATAACTTTTGTTGAAGGTTTTCCATGATATTTATGCCATTCAACTGTACGTGATACGCACCAAGAGAGGAAGTGGAGATGACGAGATGTTCCTCAGCCTCTTAAAAGATTTCAAGGTGTCTTACCTCTAATTATTTGTCCATGACAAATCAAGGATTTATTAAATACAAAAAAATCATGGGAAAAAGGACATGTCAGTGTGAAGAATTCATAAGTGCAATGTTTCTAAATGGTACCACAATAAAATGAATATGCCTCTAAGGGTATTTTCACACTAGATCTTATGGCGCAGACTTGATTCAGTTCAGTTCATTTGGTTCATGTGGAAACCAAAAAATTATGTTTGAAAGATGGCTCTACTAAACATAATAATACATGAATTGTCCATTTGTGAGGAGATTAGGATTGGAGTCTAGTAAATTGAAGCCCTTTGCTCATAAAAAATAGATTCACAAAAACTACTGAGCCAAAACCGAATCTCATCTTTGAACCATTAAAAATATCTAACATTTGATACCAGGGATGGCTGACAGTGTTTCAGTCTTCTATCTAAACTCCATGGAGTTTCTAAGGAAAAAAAATCAGTCACAGTCTCTAATTAAATTCTAGCATGTAAAAATGGATCTCTTGATAGTGCCAAAGACAAAAACCTCACTATAGTTACAACAAAACAGAAAAAACTTTTACCCAATCATCACTGCATATTGCGGCCAACTCTACAGTACCTAAAATCAAAACAAAAGAACTATAAACTAATTGTAGATTGATCACATTGGTATTCAAAACATTGCTCGGTTTGTTTGAGCATCCTGACCAGTCCAACATAGCAACATTGGCTCATCCAATGGCAGCACTATCTGTTTGATCGACCAATGACAAATGGGGGATGTTTTCAGGAAACCTGTTTAGAATAGTTACTGTTTTTGCTATAGTGGTTTTGGAACCAATAAAGCTAACACTATTTGGTAAAATTACACTGAAAGGGATGCGCTAAAATTGTGCAACCACAACTTATTGTTTTTTCGGGTCTCCATTTAGACTTGAACACATGCTCACACAAAAACCTGCATCAGTAATGACGATGAATAGCATCTCTCAGCGCTGTCTAGGGACATTGATCATGAACATTAAGCACGGAGGTCTGCGGTCTGGGAGAAAGCGGTTCACATGCTTAAATCTGTGACTAATCCATTCTAATTTGGCTCTATCTCCTGATAACTTCCAATACTGGCCGCTTTGTAGAAACAATTGGCCCTTAACACTGTATGCCAATATCCTTCTTCCTGAAAATGAGTCTTATAATTGAACATAGTCTTTATTAAAGTGATAGTTCACCCAAAAAAATTCAAACTATGTCATCATTTACTGACCTTGATGAACAGTGCGAAACCTGTATGACTTACTTTCTTCTCTGAAACACAAATGAAGATATTGAGAAAAGTCAGTGGGGTCCAATCTTGTTTAGACTCCAGTGTTCTTCAAAATATTTTTTTGTATTCAACAAAAGAAAAAAAAGTCATACAGGTTTGGAACATGAGTACATGAGGGTGAGTAAATTGATGAACTATCCCTTTAAGTGAAAAAGACAAAAACAATTGCTTCTTTCCAACAACACATGAGATAGCAGTTAAGTGTCTGGATTTGAAAGATAAATTACTCAATTAAGTTGTGTTAACAGCTGGTTGGTCCTCAAGTTCCACATCAATCATATTGATCAGACCGAATGGAAGAAAATAAAAGTGAATTCCAATGCAATGCAAAGTTGAGCACTCTCGTTTTCCTCATCAAATACGGATGGCCTGTGTTGTTTCTCATAAATGTCATCTTACCCATTCTAGTCATTAATCTCCATGAGGTCTCACTCAGTGACTTGATTTAGTGTGGTTTGCTGGCTTATGCCCCAACGGACCAGGGTTGGCAGGGTATGAGGTAGTGTGTTTGCGCCCGTTTCATTTGACCAGACCACAGCAGCAGCAGCAGCAGGGGTATGAGTGGGAAAACAGGAAAGGGTTTTATGATCGGATCCATAGCTGCCACTGGAATCAAAGACACACAGACAGAGGAAACATGGGCACATGGACACAAAGAGCAGACGCGCATTGCTAGCTGAGAAAGCCCAATCAAGCAAATCCAGTCTCAGAGAGAGCGCGTTCTCGCATGGTAGCACACCAGTGTGATATAAATGGCAACCTACTGGGCCATTTGTGCTCCTACATTTGATATCTAATAAACAAGAACAAATGAGACTGTCCTTCACACTCGAGGAACGAAATCTGACATCAGCGCACAAACAGCCCATTGACAACTGGGCTCGAATGCAGCATAGAAGAACGCTTGGAACTGTATGAAAAGGTTGATCTGTGGGCGAGATGATTTCGGTTTTGTCCTAATGGGTTCTTGTGGTATTTTCCATATCTTGAAGCTGGCAAACTATGCAAGAATTGCATAGTTCATTCCTTGAGTTTGAGGTTTGATTGACAAGGCTGACGACCAATGACTTTGCTTGTGTCAATGTGATTGGCTGAAAGCACCATCGGAATGAGTATGACCCTTGGCCAAGAAATCATCAAATGCCAAAGTAATTTCCATTGCAGCTAAGTTTATGCTTAACTGGTTTACAGGTCTTTATTTTGAGCACACAGCTGAAGGAACAAAAGGCAACTGTGCTGGTCAATGGGCTTGTGATGGCATGAAAAAGAAACAGAAATTATGTCAAGCCTAAAATGTATGCTAAGACACAGTAAAACCCATAAGAGGGTTCTCTAACTATGACCCCCCCCCCCCCCCCCCCCCCCCCACCCCCCCCCCTCCCCCCCCCCCCCCCCCCCCCCCCCCCCCCCCCCCCCCCCCTCCCCCCCCCCCCACTTCACCCCCCCCCCCCCCACCCCCCCCCCCCCCGCCCCCCCCCCCCCCCCCCCCCCCCCCCCCACCACCCCCCCAGCCGCCCCCCCCCCCCCCGCCCCCCCTCCACCCCCCCCCGCCCACCCCCCCCCCCCCCCCCCCCCCACCCCCCCCCCCCCACCCCACCCCCCCCCCACCACCCCCCCCCCCCCCCCCCCCCCCCCCCCCCACACCCCCCCCCCCCCCCCCCCCCCCACCCCCCCCCCCCCCCCACCCCCCCCCACACCCCCCACCCCCCCACCCCCCCCCCCCCCACCCCCCCCCCCACCCCCCACCACCCCCCCACCCCCACCATCCACCTTGTATTAAGTTATATTCACAGATCTATTCATAATGATAATTCAGTTGACAGCAAGATTAATCTGCAGATCTAGCACATCAATAAAGCTCTTAAAGTCGCCATTACTTTTAAGGAAGGCAAATACAAAGGGCAAATCATTCAGCAGCACTGTGTCCATAGCAACGGCAGAACCATCTAGCCTTCAAAAACGAAACATTGACCCCATATTTTCATTTTCTGTCACTAGAGGCAGTGAATGCAGGAAAATACAGTAAGAAGGCGAATCTTACAAAAACCTGTCAAAAACATGTCCGTGTCATATTTTAGCCCAAATGGAGAAGGAGGAAGGAAATTAAGTGTATTTTCAAGGCCATTAAGATTATTAAAGCATTATTTTTTTGACAATTAGGCACACCAATTTCTCAAAATGAATGAATAAAACAACTGTCAGGGGTCAGTAAGATTTGTTAATGCTTTTGAAGGTATTATGAAGAATTATGCTCACCGAGGCTGTTTATTTGATCAAATATTGTAAAATATTATCATAATTTAAAAGAACCATTTTCTATTTTGATATACATTTTTAAATATTTTCCTGTGATGGCAAAGCTGAATTTTCCCCCCCCCCCCCCCAGCAGACCTATAGTTCTTCAGGTCACTACCCTTCGGGAAATTAATTTTAATATGCGAGTGATGGTCAAGAAAACATTGTTGTATCAGCGTGTGGTATCAGTTGTGTTGCTTAATATTTTTGTGGAAACCATGATGCATTTCAGGATTCCTGATTAATTTTATTATTTATTTGAAAAACTTTTTTTTGCAACATTTTACATGTTTTTATTGTCACTTGAGATCAATTTAATGTATATTTGCTGAATAAAAGCAATGATTTCTTTCTACAGTAAATCATTGCAATGAACCCAAACTTTTGAAAAGTATGAAAAGTAAAAATATTTTCATTTAGATATTTTTTTTTATTTAGATGTTAAATTCTGATATTACATTTTTATTTAATTAATAAAAATCTAATAAGGATAATTTAAAGAAATGGCCAAAAACCAATGACCATGAACTATACAAGATGTGCTGGCCTAATTTTCAAGATATTAATTAAATAATAGGCTTTATAATCTTATAAAAATATATATTTTCTCATTGTATTTAGTTTTGAATTTTGCACTGAAATGCAATGTGGACATGTTTTTCATGAGATTCACCCAGGACTGCTGGTGAGATGCAGGTGGGAGGAGTCTGAAACAAGAGAGCAGAGCAGCTCGGTGGATGTAATCTCTGTGCTGACTTATCAGAAACACATTTGCTGAAGTAAATCGGTAAGCGTATGCAATCACATATATATGGGGCAACAGGCCAAAAAGCCCCTCTCAGCCTGTATGAAGCAAGCCTCTCCAGGTCTCCTTTCAACATGGGACCCCCATTTCATTCTCATTCGATTTTTCTTCACCTGTCATTCCCCCCGTCTATCTGTAGCCTCACAGAAAAATAATAAGACTTCCTCCCGCGTCCCTGAGGGTTGCGCTTGCGAGAGGGGTCAGAGCAGACCCCGCTCGTGCAAAAATCCAGCCTCTCTCTCCTTAGCGGGCTGTCAAGAATTTAAAAAATGGAGACAGGCTGAGAGAGGCTGAGGCAATTACTCATTTACAGTCTGTATAGACGTTACTGAAAGCTGCCTTCCCTCGGCTGCAAAGCAGCAAATGTGTTTCCAATTAAAACTCTTGTGTTTACATATTCTGCAATTTCTATTGTGTAATTGCAAGATTTATTGCAGGCCTGTTGTATTTCCTCTGGGGCGGAAAATATGGTCGTGAGGCGTGAATATGACACATGATTGGTGCCAAGCAAATTCGAGTCACAGAACTCTCTAAAAATTCGATCAGCGAGGCCGTGGAAGCAGGCCATATGTGATTACTAGTCATAAGATATAAATGAACGGTTTTGGACTGTGCGAGAACAAGTGGGTTAACACTGAACGTGATCCAGTTATAGTCGTCCGTTGAGGTCCGCTGCACCAGCACCCCTAACACGCTGTACATATGGCCATACGTAACTTAATGAACAACAACACGCCACATGGAAGGCATGTGATCTGGCCTTTGAAACGAACACCAACTCTAAATCTATTTAATGACACAAGAGATATGAATAATTGCAATAATGTCCTTGCGGTTTCTGTCCCCAGATCCCTCATGATGCATGCTGTTGTCCAAAACTAAGGCACACTCATGGCTTAGATGTTTCGGAGCGGAACTTGGCAAGCGCCGTTTGGATCCACGCATTTAAAGGCTTGTCGTCATGGTGATTTGTCTTAATGCCCATGCGACCCAGACCCCTGCATCTGTTTTCCTTTCTCTTCCCTCTCTCATAATCTGTTTAATTATTTAACATTAATCATTTATCATTCAGAACTGGCTTATTGAAGCATTTAGCAACATATTTAGCAACCTGAAGAATTTAAGGGGTCCCAACAGAATCAGGTCTGTCTCACTTTACAAGCACAAAATAAATAGTATCAATCCATAGCTCCAAAAACGAATTTAAGATTAAATAAAACATAAACAGATCATATTTGCACTGCCCACAAAATAGAAAAAGATGCAAATTGCGAAATAATGGCTCTTAAATGCACTCCTAATGATTTTGGACTAACAGTGTCCTCTTTTGGACAGTAGGAGCATTACAATTGGACCACCACTCATGATCAGCCATTTTGTAGTTTTAACATGTGGCCACAACCACTAAAACTCACACTGACGTTAAGCAGGCTTTCCAAGAAGTGGATTATTCTGACCACCACTGTATCCCATACAGACACTCGACAGTTGTAATGCGAGGCATGTGTGTGCAAGATGGGTCTGAGGGTCTCGCAATGCTCGGCACGACTGCGGTGCAGTGGGAAAAGGTTCTGTGTGTGTTACGGTATGCGGAGCTGTGAGTCAGCCAGAGTTCCACAGACACACACACACACACACACACACACACACAACAACACACACACTCTCTCACAAACAAACACACACATGTTCCCCTGAGAGAAAGAGAAAAATATGCCAGCAAAACTCCACCACAGTTCTCAGTAAGAGGTGAAAAGACAGATCAAGTATGAGAATACGAAGAGGTTCGCCTCTGTCTCCAGGCCTTTCTGAAGCAACTGCTCACACAACTGCTAGGAAAAGACTGATTAATGGTGAAGTGTGCCATTTCTGAGCCACCAAACAGAACCGCACAAAAATTATGATGGCCACATTTATCAACTGTACTTTGGACAGAACAGATCAACTTAAAGGGATAAAGTAACGGGGCCATTTGTTGGAGGACAATTTTGGAAGAATTAATTTTATAATAATTTATATACATTTTATATAATTTTATAAAAGCACTCTCATCACTTGTTCAAATTTGATTCAAACTTCTGTTAAAACGGCATTATTTGAGCAAGGTGTGATATTAAGGTTTTCATTATCATGGCAAAGTTGTCAAACTTTACACAGAAATCACATTTATAAAGACACACTGTAAATGTGCATCACATTAGTGAAACTACGGTAAATTGTTCGGACAAAAAAGTTCCACTGAAGGTCTATAAAGTCACTTTCAATCTAAGCAATTGTATGTTGGTCAATGTGGTGAATTTGCATGACCAGCTAAATCTGATTCAGAATCTGTGTGGAGAAATCTTTTGCCCTCACATGAAATTCTTGATTGCATAGATTCCAATTAAAAATACTGGATTTCGTCTGCCATTTCAATTCATTTTGTCACCAACGGCACATTTTATTTTATTTTTTAAAGAAAGGGAGAACAAATCAAAATTAATTTTGGTAGTAATCAATATTATGCCACAAATGTTTATTTTAAAACATGCACTCCACAACAATATTCAATATATATTACATGAATATAACAAAAAACAACGTTTAACAAAGACAGTATGCTATAAAAAAAAAATCTCAAAACATCAGACTTTAAAGGGGTCATATGATGCTTTTTTAAAGATCATTATTTTGTGTATTTGGTGTAACAGAATATGTTGACATGCTTTAATGTTCAAAAAACACATTATTTTTCAAATACTGTACATTATTGTAGGTCCTCTATGCCCCGCCTCTCTCAAACGCTTAGTTTTCTACAAAGTCCCTCCTTCCGACAAGCGCAGTCTGCTCTGATTGGCCAGCTGACCCAGTGCATTGTGATTGGCCGAACACCGCAAGCACCGGTGGGAAATGTAACGCCCTTACCATAATCGCCAGCTTCATCTTCAAAATAAATGTAAAGACAGTAAAAAATGTCATTTCGTTTCACCATCAGTTCAAGCCCGAAAGGGGAACAGAGTCTCGTGACAGAAACAGTGATGAAGCTATACCTCCTATCTCTCATCTCTCTCCTCTCTCTCTCTCTCTCTCTCGCCTCTCTCTCTCTCTCTCTCTCACACACACGATGCACAAAACTCTGTATTTGAACAGTCAATAGCAAATACTTTAACAAAACAGTAGCTGATTCAGAAGAACCAGATTGTCATAGAAAAGTCAGAATTACCTACTCTCCTAGGTTCACGAAACGGTCATACATAAAATGCATTGCTGTTCTGTTGTAAGTCATCTTAAAGATTCCTAAATGCATCTACTTTCGGAAGGCCAAATAAAGTGCTTTTGCTTTCTCCTAGAAACACACAGCGTCTCCCTGACATGTCTGCTTCAACACTAACTGCGGTTACTAAAACCACACCTTCTTTCTTTGCATGAACATTTAGGCAGCGTTATGCAAATCTGCCCACATAGTGACGTAGATATGTGGGGGCGTGTTCGAACGAGCCGGTTTAGGGGGGTGTGGCAGAGTCTTAACTTTGATCAAGACTATCTCTTTGATTTTGAGACTTTAGTCAACTTCAGGGATCTTATCTATGCACACAATCAGCTTGTAACACTCCAAAGAGAAAGGAAAACTTGAAATCGCATCATATGACCCCTTTAAGGGGAGAAACTGCAGGCAAAACACAATTTTTTCATACACCTGTCAATTTTGAGATTTTGGGCTTTTTGGCTTTTCATAAAGTGTTATTTCAGACAAGTGTAAAGAAAACATCCAAAAGACACTGTTACGGGCATGACTTATCTATTGTTCAATAAATTTCAATTACAATCACTATTTTTAAAAGGCCGTTTTTCGCAAAAAAAAATTGTTTTCCCACATGAGCAATAAATCTCCACTTCAGTAGCACTTACACACGCACCAAACTTTACATTTTTATTCCTGTCTATACTCTGAAGATTTTTACAGAGGATTGTTAATATAACTTTGTTGATGAATTCAAATGTGAAAATATATTGTTTTCTGGCTGTTCAAAGATTTTTCTGAAGTGACAAAAAGAGATACCCAAAATTCCCTCTGTAAAAACATTTGACTCTAATATGTCAAAAAAAAATTAAACAAGAATTTTGAAACTGACTTCATCCAGTGTTCAGATTTTTGTTCTAGAAATGTATGCAAATTAATGCATATTTCATTAAATAATGCCTAATTTGCATATTTAAACATAACATTTTAGAAAACTTGTAATACAAAAAATGTTTGCTATTATCAATGTAATCACTCAACTGGGTAAGTAAGGTGATAACTATCAGTTAATATTTTTACCCTATTCACACCTGCACTGTCTCGCCTTAAATGATGAACTCGGTTTCAACCTGAAAGGCCTCCAGTAAATAAAACCATCCCACCTTTTCTGTATTTACATACTTTGGATTCAACTGAGGAAACTCCTCCTAAACAGGCAGAGAGTTGTTATGTACTGCTCTATGGTGCTGAAAATAACATTTACACTTTACAGATGCTTTCATCCGAAGCGACTTACAAATAACCTAGATATGATATGATGTCAGGTGCATGGCATCCTGAACCTATTCCAATATTTTAATATTAATAAATACAATAGTCGTTCCGGCACCAGAAGTATTACTCTCACAAACAGGCTCAAGTTTCCTTTGCACAGCGGACTGTTTAGCTCACAGAAAATGCGTTCCAGGTGTTCATGTCAATATAGTTTTTCTGCAGTCTTTGTGTGCACTGTTTGACATGAGTGATCATACAGCTTTGAGATGTTTGAATCATCTCATTAAAATGTTAGATTTACCTCAAAGACCAGCTAAGCTGAATTTCGTCATATGCTCTTTGACACATTGCCTCTGTCCCGCTTCTTTGTTTGTATGTCAAGCCAACCGATAACTTGCCTGTCCACTGCATTTTAAATGTATTTTTCAGTCAGGATACAAACAAAATTGACCATACTGTGTATATTCCAATGGAAAAATGAAGAAGTAGAAGAAAAAAAGCTTTCACATGTCACTCAAGATCAAGGATCTCTCTGTATTTAATTTTTTTTTTCATGGACAAGAATGAGATTAAATGAATTTTTCACAGATGAGAACAGATGAAAGAGGGTTAGGAAGGGTTAATAAAAATGAATCAGCTTTTCAAGTTAAAATGATTAATTTGTAACAATTGCTCCCTTTAATATTCCAAAAATCCTTGGCTTTGCTTTTATAATCAGTCTTAGATAGAAAGAAGTGCATATTACATTAATTTTGACACAAAATGTCCTAGCAGATGTTAATATGAAGCACAAGCAACACCCATCAGTTCAAAAGAAAACCAGGGCCAACATAGCAAATCATATACAAACGATACCAAAGCAAGCATTTAGTGCATTGCCAGTCTTTTGCTTTCTCACATACATAATTCAACAGTTAGATAACTTACCAAATCAGATGAGATATGCCTTTATCCAGATGAATACGCTTCTTTACCTGAAACAATATAAAGTGTATCAGTGTATCTCATATCCCTGTACATTTGTTAAATAGTATCTGAGGTTTTTTATTTTTATTTTTACAATTTAAATGAACTCTGGATTATTGTAATCCTTGGTTATCTAGTTAAAATCTCACACTGTTCATTATACTTTACCCTGGTTTAGTAGGCTACGCTTGTAAACACGGGTTTAGCGTTTGTATTTTGCGTATTTATGAGGTTAGTAACACTGAAACTGAAATGTGGCCATTTAAATTCGCTCTGGTTGTCTTCTGACATATAGTACAATGATTATGTTTATTATAACGGCAATTAACCCTTTTGGCGTTTAACATGGGGTTAAACAGCGCGAGAAATTTCATCCGATTATACAGCACATTAATATTTAATGAGGTCAGGTCAGCGCTGAGGCTGTTTATGATTGGCTGAAAGTTGTTGATTGGTTTCCAGATTTAAATTATTTATACGGGTTGTAAAAAGACATTAAAACAAAGTGAAATAAGTAAACCTGCTGCTAATAGTTTTTTTTTTTTTTTTTGAGTTATATTACAGTTATTGAACATTTTAAAATATTGAATGAGCATCATGGTGTGTGTGTGTGTGTGTGTGGTGTGTGTGTGTGTTTTGTAAATAAATGTTATATTATGTTTAGTTAGCTGTCTATTATGTTTAGATTTTTCTTCATAATATATCTTGTTTGGTTTTTGGCTGACTGTTTTTGAGGGCTTGTTCTGAAAGTTATAACAACTCATGTAAATAATTGGAGAAGAGATTAATATATTATGGTAAGGCAGCACATCAAACTTCAGTGTCTTTCTCTCTCATTTCATTCCAATGCTGGAAAGGCCAAATAGCTAAATAAACAAAGTATTTGCTGATGGATCTGTGTAAATTTACATCAAGAATAGAATATGTTAAAGTCTATGACACACAAAAATTGCATTATGTAAAGGCCAAAGGTCGCAATGTACAATGTACAATGTATAAACAATCATTTTACAAGTACAACAATCTACTCAGTTGCCTAAAGCAGCATTAATGCTTGTCGATCACAATGACAAACATAATTTCATTTAATTCATTTAGAACACTGAAGATCTGACAGATGTAAAACATTCACTCATCTGATTTAAATTTGATTGAAAGATCTTCTCCCTGGATGTCTGGCCATCTTTCCAGGCTCCGCTCCAAGAAACAACATCTGGCACTATTCATCGCTTGCTGTGATTGCTTTGGTTCTGACACATGTCCGCCTGCTGACAGGAACACACTCTATGGTTTTAGTTTGTGTGACGGGCCTCCTGTCCTGGTCCGCTGACACTCGCAGCTTTTGTTGTCTAAGCATCCGTCTTTCCCGAGCTTTGATCATGGCACTGAAACATTCCAGCATGTTTATTGGAGAGTACAATGCAGTTTAAATATTCATGTCAGGTCAGTTTCAGCTCTTGGGCAATTCTGTGAGACAGACAGACTGTCAGACAGACAGACAGACAGACAGACAGACAGACAGACAGACAGACAGACAGATAGATAGATAGATAGATAGATAGATAGATAGATAGATAGATAGATAGATAGATAGATAGAAGAGAGATAGAAGATTATTGGACAGTCGCTGACTGCAGCAGATAGGTGTAGCATAACTCAGAGATTTGAGATCAGGGTGAGTGTGCAGAGCGTTATGTATCACCAGCTGTCTTTCATTCACTCTCACTTGTTGGTAATGTTAAACAGGGTTAGAGTGTGGGGGGTGTTGCACTCGCTCATATGTTCCGTTTTTCATGGTTTCCTGAGGAAATGACAGGAGCGGAGGGGGGGATTTTGGCCACAATAATCCACTTTATGGGCCTTGGACTGATCAGATGAATGCCCTGCAGTGTAATTGCATCTATGCATTGCAATTATATTGCTTAAAGCACACTGAGAAGTGCTTTAAAACACATTGTGCATGTGAATGAGCTGAAAACATCTCCTTATTCAAGTTGAATAAGTCCTCATTACACCACCCTAACTGAATTTGTCAGTAACTTACTTATAATTGATGACAGAACAGTTAGAAATGTGTGAGGCTGCAATGCCAGCTCAAGCGTAAAACTTCAATAGGCAGAAAACCACAAGATTTTCCTCATATTTGTTTGCAACAAGGAAAAAGCATTACAGATCAGATTTTTATCTGACAAGAGACAGAAAACTGGACAAATTTATGTGGTCAAATGTAAAGACAATCTGGATCTGGATATTATCCGGATATGAAAGTTATTATCTGGATATTAGTGGCTGCATGTCAATGGGTCTTTTCCCAAAATAAAGCACATGAGGATGGTGTGGATTTACAATTTAAAGTTGAAGACAAATTTTTGTCCTTGAAGAAAGCTTATTCATTTGTGTTTGTCTCTATCTACTGGCTAAAGTATGTCAGTACAAGCAGCCAACCAGAATATGTCAACAAAATAAGTTTATTTGAAATAGAATTTTTAAACAGACAATAAACATACAGCTGTTTCAAAGAAAAAACTCTCACACTCTAAAAAATGCTGCGTTGTTTCAACCCAATGTTGGGTCAAATATGGACTAACACAACTGTTGGGTTAAAAAGCTAATTAAAAAATGTAACCAACATTTAACCCAACAGTTGTGTTAGTCCATATTTGACCCAACATTGGGTTGAAACAACCCAGCATTTTTTAGAGTGTACTGCCCACAAAGGATGCAACAGTCTTAGGCAAAGAATTTATGAAGTGAATTCTTTATGAAAATACATGCACATTCCATCTACAAACACATAATTCAAATGAAAGATTACATTATTATTCAACTAAATAGATGGTTAAATTCATATTTACATCCACATACACTCTAAAAAATGCGGGTTAATACAACCCAGTGATGGGTAAATAGGGAAAAAACACAGCAATTGGGTTGTTTTGAACCAGCGGTTGGGTTAAATGTTTAACACAACCTTCTTGGTAGTAACCCAACCGCTGGGTCAAAAAAAAACAATTGCTAGGTTTGTCCCTATTTTACCCAGCACTGGGTTGTATTTAACCCAGCATTTTTTTAGAGTGTACAGACTACATGCAGCTCAGATGAGAGATTGTTTATTTGCACAATGTTTTTACTGACATTAGTATAAAGCAATTGAATTAGACAGTAATCAGCACAATAAAAAACAAGAATGTAACATTAAATCTTTTTATTTTTTCTAACCATTTTTTCCCCAAATGACATTGAATTTCAATAAGGCTGACGTTGCTGTGGCAACTACATTAAGATTTTGCAGCTGTGATTTGTGTTACAATGCAATGGAATGGTGCTCATTCTTCTCCTTCATCACATGATCAGTTCATGATGAGTTCATCAATTCAATAAAATCTTTTATAAGATAAGCTAATGGGAGGGATGGTAAATTTGACATTGTTCTCTCTTCTGACTGCCGTTATCAGTCTCTCTCAATTTTTTTCCTTTTATTGAAAGTCATGAAAACACTATCGTGGAGTTTTTCTTTTTCTATGTGAGCAAATGGGAATGAAAAACATATGTTTGTGGTACTCTACCATGCACTGCTCTTCAAGTTAACTCAACTATGACGACTTCCGCTGTTGAGAAACCCGGAAATGTGAAAAAGGTCCATTGGCAGATTTTACATTACACAGTATCTGCAAGTTGATATATAATGCAGGAACAACAACTGAAGAGATCCACTGATTTAAATTACACTTGTTTACTGTAATGCCAAAATAATAATAATAACTACACTGTAAAAAAAATCAAGTTGTAATTAAAATAATGATTATTGGATGTTTTACAAGAAGATATTATTTCAGTCTTTCTACTTCAAAATGTAATGTTTAATTCAATGTGTTACTTGCTATTTTTGTCATTATTTGGCAAAATGACTTGGAATTTCTGAGTGAAAATAATTTCTACACCAAATTTTTTTTCCAGTGTATATGATACAGTGGACATAATGGCTAAACAGAGATCTTTCGACAAGTTTCATATACTTTTTTTGAAATCAATAATAACGGTCTTCTTGACGTTGGTCCAGTGTATTTTGTGCTATCAGCAGGTTCCCACACCTGCTTAAGATTTAGCAGCACATTACATACATTTAATATGAGCAAATCAAAGCAAATATGTGGTAAATAATTTTTTTTATCTATATATATTTATCATGTACTAACGTAAAATTAGAGTGTTTTCTGAATGATTCTTCTGACATCTAAATGACTACAGGGCAATATCCCACATCTTTCAAGACTATTAGGATCATAAGGAGGCAATAACAATAGCAACATTTGTCTAAAAATGTGGCAAATGAAAGATAATAAAGCCCTTATATTAATGTAAATGGATTTGGTCATGCAGGCTGTGTTTGTGTGTGTTGGAGTGTCAGGAAAGGCATATAACGTTTCTGAGCCGTCAGTACGGGTCCAGTTTAATTCGCCTGTGCAGGCAACAGGTGAACACCATTCCACAAATCTGAAACACACAACACACACAGATGATAGAAAATGTATCAAAGTAGCATGAAAATAATAAAGATTGTTTTTTATTTGACTAGATAAGATGGCCATCAGCCACATTTTCATTTCTGGTGGACATCTGTCTGGTCAAATACGCATAATAACTTGAACTAAATGAGATACTGGCAGGCATCTAGCGGCAGAACATTTCATAAAAAGAGCTCCAACAATGTCAGGATGGATAATGAAACAAGTCTTGAGATTTAGCTTTTTTTTTTCAATTAGTTTAAGACGTCAAAGGAATAGTTCATGCAAAAATGTAAATTTATTGAAAATGTACTCATCGTCAGGCCATCCAATGTAGACGAGTTTGTTTCTTCATCTGAACAGATTTGAAGAAATTTCGCATTGCATCACTAGATCAACAATGGATCCTCTGCAGCGAAGGGGGGGGCGTCCAGATGCCGTGGTCCAAACAGCTGATAAAAGCATCACAATAATCCACGCCTCCATTCAATCAATATTTTGGACTGTTTTTGCTTATAAACGGTGCTTATCTGTGCATATTTCTCTCCTAATTCAGAAAAGGTGATTTTTTTCACTGAAGAAACAATATTACGGATAGAGGACTCAAATTTTTGTTAAAAACAACTTGATGAATTTATTTATTACAAACACACAGCTTTTCACTTCACAATATGTTAATTGATGTACTGGAGACATGTGGATTACTTGTGGATTATTGTGATGCTTTTATCAGCTGTTTGGACTCTTATTCTGACGGCACCCATGCATTCACTGCAGAGGATCCACTGGTGAGCAAAATTTCCAAAATCTGTTCTATTGAAGAAACAAACTCTTATACATCTTGAATGGCCTGAGGGTGTGTACATTTTTAGCAATTTTTTTATTTTGGGTGAGCTATTCCTTTAAAAGCACTGGTATTTTAAAAGCCTTGTGGCAATTGTTAAAAACTCTCTTCATAAAAAGCTCGCAGGAAGAGGGAAGCGGTGTTGAGTTACTATGGAAACCGAGGTGTAAGGCAGCCGGTAGCAGTGTTGTTATAATTGGGTCAATTATCATGCGTGGGAGTGTGTGTGTGTGTGTGTACACGTGTTTTTATAAAGGCTACAACGTGTAGGCAGATTCAGACCAGTGGTAACATAAGGAAGAGAGCATAACATTCATTTACACATTTCTATATTTCAAAACGGCATGTCACGTTTAAACATTGCCATGATGGCAGAATAATTCACAGCAACAATTTTGAGATTCACACAGGTGAGATCTTGGAGACTGTGGTACATTGTTTTGTTGTGAAGTTTGTGACAGCATAAAAAAAACACCCTGAGATATTCTTCAAGCTGTAATCCTAGGAAAAACAACTCAAATATATGTAGGAGATACAAATATAAGAATCTTACCAAACCTTTACAAACTTAGTCTACATGTTACAAAACATAATCTAAAAATACAGAGTGTTTCAGCATCTAGCCATGCTTTATTTTTCCTCTCTCCCTCTGGAAAACGCTGAAGACAAATTGGAAGCCAGGTCCTAGGATAATTTCTACAAAAATGAAGGAGCCTCATCCTACCCACAAACACAGAAATAAACCAGAACTGGAAGCGCAGCTCAACTCAAGTATTTCCTTGCCTTAATAATGTTTTACTATTATGGGAAAACCATATACTTTAAATTGGTTAATCTGTAGTTAACTGTTGGGTAAATGAGTATATATCCAATATCTATTACAAAGTGTAGATTTAGTAATATAGGTTTTTCATCTTTTCTAATTTGCAAACTCATTCAACATTCTTAAACCATTTGATATTCTTTCTTTAGAAGATATTTTGCAGAATGTCAAAGCTGCTCTTTTCAATACAATGATAATATGAATACTCTTAAAAAAATAAAAAAAGTTTTGCAATGAGGAAATTTACAAGAACCAGTGATATCTGATGTCAACTGGACCAAACCTGGTGCAAATATATCTTGAAATTCCAATGTTGAGTGTTTAATAACATAAATATACACAAGAGATTTAAAAATACAGAAAAATAATCAATTTCAGCAAATAATTACTACAGTTGAAAAGTTTGGGGTAGGTGTTTGCAGTCTCTTATGCTCACCAAGACTGCATTTATTTAGTCAAAAACACAGTAAAATTCTAAAATATTATGTTCATTTAAAATAGCTTATCTATTTTAATATATTTTAAAATGTTATGACATTTCTGTGATGGCAAGTTGAACTTGCCAAAAGAAAAGAAAATACATTTCTTTAAAACATTCTTACTGACCCCAAACTTTTGAACAATAGTGTAAATTGAAAGAATGATCTTTACACAAAACTGTCATCTGTCATTAGCAAATTTAGAATATAGTGCACCAAAAGACTATTTTATAGTGCTTTATGCCTCTTTTTTGGAACTTAAAAGCCCCAGTCCTCATTCATTTCCATTCATGGAAAAGAGCATCTTAGAAAATTTACAGAATACCTTCCTTTGTGTCCATTTTTCATTTTCAGCTTTAAAAAGCTTGTTCTTTTCACACAACTATCCTCCATGTCATAAAGCACTGAGTGAGAAGCAGTATTACTGCCAGCACTTCTAATGCTACTCCAGAGGAACATAAAGCCGGATGAAAGTGGGATTAACTGCATGGGAGAAAGGCACGACAGACAACAAACCGAGAGATGAGATTTATACGCAATCAGCAGACCTACACAAAAAGCTAGGGACAAACAGTCTTTTTTTCTGAGCAGATATGTTGACACCTTTGAAAGTTCTCCTTTCCAACAGTCTAGGTCCAGAGGGAGGGATACAATAGACAGGAAGAGAGAGGCCTGAAATAGATCGGACACATTGGGAGTCCCACAGCAGGCTGCAGGTAAAAGGTTATATCAGGTAAACGGTCGACACTTATTCTCAAAAATACAGATTTTGAACTGAACATATTCAATTATTTGCCTTATCCTGTTATGAAACATTTTTTGTCTCAAAATACAAAAGTTTAACATAATAAAATGCTATTTGGTGCTATTAGTTGTGCGTTTTTGTTCTTTTTTTGCCATGCAGCATTCAGCATGTGTAGAGTAAAACTGCTTGTTTCATGCCAACACATACATATAAGTCATACAGAAAGCATGACGTGGACATAAATTGACAGGAATAAGGCACATGGACATGCACACACGCACAGACACGAGCACAAACTCAAATGGCCAACCTTCTTAACGCATAGTGCTTCAGGAGTCAAACATTGGCACTAGCCAGTCAAACATCAGAAAAGTCTTCTTCCTCTTCTTTATAAAGGAGATAAATAAAGCAGGCAGTCAACACTGCTCCTACCAGCTACATGACACACACACACACACACACACACACACCAAAAACAGATAAGAACAATACAACCAAAAAGAAAGAGACACAGAGAGAAAGACAAACAAAACAGAGACACATGCTATAATTTAAGACAAACATTACAAATCCTTGAAATACAGTGTTTTCTTCAGACAATCTGAGAAAAATATGTTCAAGGAAAGACAAAGTGTCGATGTATGTTTTCACTTTTTTACAGCAGGGAAATAGAAAATCAGTTCATTTGCACAGTTCATGTAAATAAACAATTCACTCATTAATTTTAAAAAGGTAAGTCCTTTTCTGAAGTGAAATATTAAATTAAATGCTGCTTTATTCTTTAACTCTGCAACATAAGTCAGTGTAGCTTTTTATTAGTTGTTTTTATTGTCATTTAAATGCTAATCACCCTAATTAAAATGTTTTTTATAAGAAAAATGTTCTAATTGCAGAATTAATTTATACATTTATAAGATATTGATTTATAATATGTGATATTAACTTAAAGGGAGAACTACAGTTTTTAAGTAGTTTCTTCATAGATACACTGCTGCGATTACACAGAAAACATAAAACCAAGCAATTTGTTACAGTATGTTATGAATGTGAACCGATGCTCTAGACCCCTGCAGAGCAGCACTGTATTTACAGCCATAATGATGGTAATAATGAAAGATCACTGAAGAGGATCAATTTAATTAGCACTCCCTCTAGAGAGCAGCTTCAAGCTACACTGTGGCTTTTTACAGTAAAATCATTACATTAAATTCAACACAGGATTTATTTTTAGTCACCTATTCACTCCAGAGCTTCACATGTCCTGGATGAAATGATCACATGTCCAGCAGCTGAGACCTTGATGTTGGAAACGATGCATTAACGCTGCATATCATGAAGTCCTGACGTACTTACAGTTACAGTTTTATGCATCTACTTAAAACTTGACAGAAAAAAAGTTCAGTTGACTGTTAATTCAACTGACTTTGGGGAATTTATTAAACCCTTTTGACCTACTATATGGGACTAACATCCAATATACGACATAGTATACAGTGCAAAGTATAGACTGCGTCCTAAATACCATACAATACATAATGCACACTACCTGTACACACCACATATTAAAAACTTTTTAGTAGAACACAGTGTTCTAACAGCTTGTTAAAAGTTAGTGGACTTACATGGAAGACACTGATTTTATAATATAAACAAGATATAAACAAGTTTGTTTCGGCTAAGGGAATTTATTTTTAAAGGTAATTGCAATTTTTTTATCTCCCAATTCTCGCAATTCTGAGAAAAAAGTCTAAATTGGTAGATATAAACTTAGAATTGTGAGATATACACACAATTTTGAGAAAAAAAATTTGAATAGTGAGAAAAAAAGCTTCTGTACAACACATTAAAACATTAAAACCACCACTACCCACTAGAAAGACAAGAAGTGGGGATAAACTTCTTAAAAGTCTAATCTATGGTCATTATACATCCCTCCCGGGCTCAGAGAATCAATATGAAGTCAGAGCTAGAGTCACATTTCAGTGGTGTTTATATACAGAGTTTATTCAAAGGAAACAGATCAATGGGCCTCTGCACCCCTGCAGTGAATGCAGCACTCACACTGTGAGATCTGCACTTAAAGCTAAGAGCTCTTTATTTCTCTTTCTTTCATTTTCTCGAACCTGCATGTGGTCTCCACCTATTTTTACCCAGCGGGCAGTGCTCTGTGAGACTACCGTGCGCATTACCGGTCGGGGGCAAAAACAGAGTCCATTAAATGATTGCCCGCAGGTCATTGCATCAGCTATTTTAGTGAAGGCTTTCATGTTATTGAACCACATCAGAAGAACTTAATGATCCATTGTTCATACTGTTTCTCTGAGATATACTTCATAGTAATTGGACATACACATAAAAAATATATTGTAAAGTATGCAGGTTGTACAGTACATGTTGAGTTCAACTCAAAGTATAAATATACAATAAATGAATAATACCATATACTGTATATACATATGCATATGTTTGAGGTCACTAATTTTTTTTTAAACAACTGAATAATTTTATTCAGCAAAGACACATTAAATTGACCAAAAGTGACAGTAAAGACATTAATAATGTTCTATTTCAAATGAAAGCAGCACAACTCTTTCCAACCCTGATAATAATAAATGTTTCTTGAGCAGCAAATCAGCATATTAGAATGATTTCTGAAAGATCATGTGACACTGAAGACCGGAGTAATGACTGCTGAAGATTCAGCTTTGCAATCACAAGAATAAATTACATTTTTAAAATAGATTCAAATAGAAAAATACGAGTGTATTTTAAGTGTTGGCATTAATGTCACAATATTACTGTTTTTACTGTATTTTTGATCAAATAAATGCAGCCTTGGTGAATATAAGAGACATTAATATTAAATACCATACTGACCCTAAAGAACAGAAGTATATATATAAGAGTATATATATATATATATATATATCCCTTTGTAGAGCCTGACAGCTGGGTTATCTTCTACCTCAGTAAAGACTCATGTATCAGAAAGAGATGATTTCTCTTTTTGTGTTCCACATAAAAAATAAGTTAACACTCGTTTTTTTCGAAACCCCACCGAATGGTGAGACATATGGTAAATAATTTTTTTTGTGTGAACTATCCCTTTAACTGCACAGTACACCTGAGGAGGGCGGGGCTTACCTGTAGACAGGCCACGCCTATTCCCACAGCACCAATAATGAGCAAGTGATCTGCCAGAAACTGCTCCAGTTTAGTGATACAGCCACCCTGTAAGAGACCACAGCACTGTTAACTACTTCAGTTTAATGTATATATCATGTTCTTTTCTTTTCAGTGTCAGTGCCCATTTGTGAATGTGTCAATTGATTTATTTTGCAGACTGATGAAGAGTTACAGCTATATGGGTGATTTTTTTATTGAGTGATTTACGTGACAGTATCGTGGATACTGCCTCAACATATCAGTATAGAATAAAATTAATGGCCTACTAGAGGCCAGTAAAACCAGTGTCTTATTGTATTATGCATTACACCAGAGGACGGTTCCCAAAGAATACATACAGAGAGCTTGGCAGCCGTATACTGTAGTGTTACCTCACACTTTACAAGCTCATATATGTTACCAGTCACACCTGCTTTGCTCACAGCTGTGCTTTTTTAGTCTAAATGATTCCCAAGGGGCATATCAAACATGATGATATGGTTCACAGGCGTATTGTAGTTCCCACTGACAATGAGCAAGCATCTGAGCCTGTGGTGGCTTTGTCTGAAACCACCATACTACAACAGTACATTAACAAATCCCCTATAGTGTACTTGAATTTCTGTGTTTTGTAAAGCAAGTTAAGTACAGATGAATAAACACATGTTGCATAAATGTTGTGTGTGGGGGTTGATTTGAGGTTAACAGTCTCTGACCCACCTCCACCTTGTAGATGTTTGAGGGGTGGTCTCTCTTTCCACACTGAGGGGTGATGGTCTTACAACAGCTGTCAGGGACCAATCTTTTCTCCGCTTCTGGGGACATGATGTACACGCTGTGTGCCCAGTCAAAGGAGTTGTTGCTCCCGCAGCACTTGAACTAAAAGATGAAGGTGAGGGAGTTATGGGATTAATTAGGATCAGCGTGCAAAGTGGTCTGGTATTGTATGGGGTGTTTCTGCACTATTCGCTATCGTGCTTTCTTCTGTGGCACTATTTGTGAATTCTCTGCACGTTTTTTGTCTGCGCAGTACAGTGACTTGCTTCCAACAGAAAATGATGTTTTAGAGGCTAGCTATGTTTGTTGTGTAGTGCATTCAGTTTAAATTGTAAAAATGCTTAAAGGCTTCTGGTCGTCCAGAAATATATGAATAAAAAATTATAACCAAAATAAAAATGTATTTAAAAATATAAACATAAAAATGAGACCTGAAATAACACTCATGAAATCAAATAAAAACGAAATGAAAACAAAATAAATATATTACACTTTTATTTTTTAAATAAAAATCTGTAATAAAAATACAGAAATAGAAAAAATAGAATTAATAAAAATATTAAATTAAAATAAAACATTAAACTGAAAACAAATAAATAAAAATATACGAATAATTTATTAAAATAAAAATAAAAAATGACTGAATTTTCCACTTTGAGCCTGATTCATATCAATTTTCATGTTCCATTACCATCGCACAAAAAAACTGTAATCCAATTTAAAAATATTTTGTCCTACCCACATACTCTTGTTTTTGTCTCTAATCTAATTAAATAAAATGTTCAATACACTAATTCTGAAATTTGTGTGTACAGCAAAAACCAGAGGTGAAAAGGCCCAGGAACATTCTGGGATTTGGCATTTCTCACATCCTGCTGTAGTCTGTCCACAGAATGTGTGATGCTCTCTTTCCCAGGTTGGGCATAGTTCTCTGTCATCGTCTTGCTCAAGTGCTGCTTCAGCTCTTCACTCAGCTGTGAGAGACAGAGAGATGAGAAAGACAGAGAGAAATGAACAAAAAGATAGAGAGTGAGCAGTATGCAGTGTCATCTGTCAAATGCCAGTCATCTATGGTTCTACAACTAGATCCATCATAAAAGCAATTTGGAGTTGGTTCTTTAGATCTTTTGTTCTGTAGCAATATTGTCTAAAAGTGTGTCTATAAGTTCACTCACTGCCTGGTAATAAACGTAGGCCAGAACACCAGCCACCAACTCAATTAGAAAGATCAGAAGCAGACAGGAGAAGTACTGTAGAAAAATGTACAAAAAATTACACAACATCCTTATCAGAAAACAGGAAATCCAGTCATTGCCACTCTAGATACTCTATACAAATTGTAAAATACTGTTTTCTGTTATACTAATTATTAGATATAAAGTCATGTCAAGGGGATGTTCCATAAAACTAAAAATGTAACAAATGATAAAATAAATTAATATAAAAATTGAACTGCTAAAAAGGGCAAATAAACATACAAACAAACAAACAGAAATCTATTTAAGTATCAAAACAATACAATACAAAACAATATAATTACATTTTAGCCATTTTAGATTAAATTAAATTAATTAAATTAACTATTGAACTAAATGCTAAAATGTCACCTATAAACAATAAACTTTCACAATCACAGTAACTAAAAATCTTTTGTTCAGAAAATGATCAATTTGTAATTAATTAGTTTCATTTGCCTTTGTCTTTATGAAGCATAATTTTAAATGGATTTCCTCTAAAATAAACTATCTTACAACAAGGTTGTTTATTCACACATCAACAATCAACATTCAAAATGCTTCAAAATGTAACCATATTTTCCGTCATAGGGATAAAGTAAATAAAATTGGTTTCTAAGAAATTTCTTGCTCAGAGCTGGCAGAGGTGGAGATGCCTGACAGATGAAAATAGAAGACACAGTCACCTTTTCCTCTGAGAAAAATAAAACAATAAATGGCTAAACTGAATAAGCCGTTTTAGTTTAATGTGGGTAGGGCTGCAAAAAGGTGGAAAATTTCCAGTACATTTCAGAAATATTTCAGAAATTTTGGAAACTTTCCAGGATTTTTTGGAACATTCCAGGGATTTTTGGAAAGTTTCCGGAAATGTACTGGAAATTTTCCACCCCTTTGCAACCCTAATTGTGGGGGAGAGAGAGTGGGTGATAACAACCCCGAATCTGCCTTTGAAGACGTTTTCAGGGAAATATTTCTTGTGGCATAACTGAAAACAAACCATCCAACAAACAGAACAATATTTCAAGATTATACATAACTCAAACTCACCATGTCTTTCTATGAACACACCAATTTCTATTTTAATTGTAAAGGGAGTACTGAAGCTGAACTGAAAAGTCAGTTTCCATCACTAATCAGCAGAATAAAATATAACCAAAGAACAGAAATATGTGTATCAAATTATGCACAGACTGTAGCCCGAACCACAGAATCAAGAGATGCCACAAAACAGGAAACAAACTGTCTGTAAAAGTGGATGTGTGTGAGAGAAGAATAAATTAGAGCAAACAAACACAAACATACTGTACACACACACATCCATACATGCCGCAATTCTCATTTAGAGGTCGAAAGAAAGGACAGGAAGTCCGATGTAATTTATATAAACACCAACACGAGCACTGAAGCAAATTAAATGAACTGATTCAAGTTTATTCAAACAAAACAGTGCACCGAACAGCTGTTAACCACACGGCAGCTGTCGCGTGTGGACATTGATGCATATATATGTTTTTCCCAGAATGCAATGCACTCAGATCAGACCGGCAAAGGCAGTGTCCTCATTACTAATTTCTAGCGTGGTGGTGCTCCTCAGTAGATTCATACATCTGAGTGAGAGTGGGCTATAAATAGCACTGCTGCAGTGGCAGTCACAACCTTGTTGTCTCTTTCTCTATTTCGAACAAACACAAGGTACTACCTTTTTAAAAAAATGGTGAGAAAGCAGATGCCTGTCAGCTCATTTGTCACGGCTGCCATGGAGCCCGTTCTGCTTTGTATGGACACTCTGTGCCGCCCCCCTGACTAACAAGCCACAATAACTGAGAAGACGCTGGAATCTAAAGCAATTAGTGGTTGGACAATGGATAAATTGGCGCAACTGATAACATGTTGTCCTCTGATTCATCTCCATCCCCTCACCGTGGACAGACAGCTCTTCTGCTCACGTATGACGGCGCAGCAGCCCAAGAACCCCGTGACCATCACCAGCCCTCCTGCCAGGATCAGGATGTAGGCGGACACGGCGAAAGTACTGGAGGCCAGCAGGCTCAGGTACTCTCCTTTATCGACCAGTGTCCAGATCCCGACACCCATCACCACCCCACCGCCCATCTGAAAGAGAAAAATACATCTCAACATATCAGAATGCTTCTTCTAATACACAAGTTTAAAGAGGTTACATAAAATGAAATCAAACTCAAAATGTCCTTCTTAGTCCAAAAATACTATTTATTGTATGTAACCCACAAAAATGGCTTGTTCCGAACATTCAGAACTTTATGATGAATATGAATACACATGACAGCACACATTTTGAACCTCTTACAACAAAATGTTTGCTTACTGAAGAATGGGGCAGCACAAAAAATGGCCTGTAATTCTAAGGGTCAGGAAGAGAGTGGAAAAATTATTTTATGAAACAATTTGATATTTTAATTTACACTTTAATAACTATATATATATATTTGATTTTTACACACTTAATTTTAAATTACATTTTATCTATAAAAATATATATTCACCATTTAACAATGCTATTTTTGACTGTTTGGTATTTAACAAGCTCTCATCTGCCTGGACGCTCCACTTACACCTGCGTAGATAGTCCCAATTGGGTGTAGCAAGTTTATGTTCACTCCAAATTGCTCCCAAATCTTTTTAAAATTATATGCAATAAAAACGATTAATCTAGTCTGGTCTTGGATGGCCTGAGTGTGAGTAAATTTTGAGCACATTTCAACTGAATTTTAAACATAATATATCGATATACACATTTTAAAATGAGTAGTTTTGACTGTTTTTTAACAATGTGGAAAGTGGAACTGAGGGGGAAATGAAAATGTGATTGATAAGCAATAACAACAGCAAAAAGATCTTTAAAAGTCTTCCATTTAAAGACATTAAATTAACAAAGACATAAAAACTGTAGGGTTGGATAGATAGCGAGGACAAACAATGATGAGAAGGTAACTGGAGTTAATTCTAGATATCAAACTGAAACTCCTGTTTCAAATGATAAACAGTTATTTCATAGTTTGACAGGCTTGTCATTATTTAACCAACTCAAATAATCATTCATTCACCCTGAGATTTCAGCACAGGTTAATTATCCACCTGTGTGGTGCTGTGCAAAGTAAAGACTTCATTCATCTCTATGCATACACACACTCATTTATCTGTTTCTCAGATCTATCCAATTCGGAAACTGAGGAAAATCCAACAAGGCTCCTCCCTTCAACACTTCCAGCTCTTTCCATGATACTCTCCAGTGCCAAACTCAAACAGCAGCTGTCCCAGAGACCCATTGTCTCTTTAATGCTCCCTGAGCTGCTTGCATACCACACACAGTGAGGACTTGGAGTTTGAGGAGGAAATTTCTTTACAAAAACTCTGTATTGAATGAATCACTAGAGTATATACTGAATATATTTCAGATGTTAAGCTTTAAAGGAATAGAATAACTCAAAAATGAAAATGAGTCATTACTTACTCACCCATGTCAATTCAAACTTGCATGACTCTTTTTTTCCATGCAGCACAAAAGGTGAATATAATGAAAGTGAATGAGGACTGTGTGTGAGATATAGACTGAAATACATATGGACCAATTTTATGATATTTTATGGTGCTTCTTTGTCCTTTTTAACTTAACAGCATTTAAAAAAGTACAATACAGAACAATATTCTGAATTTCTCTATTTGTGTTCCACAGAAGAAAGTCAGTCATACAGACTTGGGTGGACTATCTGTTTAAATAAGTGGATTAATGCACAGGGTTATGCATTCTGGTTGAAGGTGTGGTTTCTGAATCATTTCCTGGATTTCTCTTCTTTTTTGGTCTAGGATTTACAGAAATCCATCTGACTGAAACTGCAGTAGAGATGTAATTCAAGATTAACAAGTAACAAAGATGAATTCAATTCAATAATGTTTCATATTGAGAAATACTTTTTCTCAGACAGCAGGTTTGTCTTTCTCCACTCAGAACAACTTAGAAAACACATTCAACTCTAGAGGGCACTGTACTTGTTGAGCTAATACACAGGTGGGTGGGAAGAGAACAAGAGAAAGGAGATGATTGGAAAAGACTCAGATTTAAAAAAGGTATGAACGTCACGGTATTTCATTCACATACACACTTTTTCTTCCCACCCTTTGTCTTTTGTCTCTCACTGCATCTGATATTTCATAAGAATTCTGCCTAAAACAGAATATGGAAATATTCTCCAAACATCGTTTCTTGCACGACAAAGTGAAACAACAGCTTAAAATCAACCGTTTATCTTTAAACCGTTGCTTCAGAATACAATTCCATAATCCGAAATAATGAAAAAGTGAAGAAGTCAATCCCCTGTTGTCCTCTCACATCAAAATATTTGTTTAGAACTGTTTTGGACTGTTTTCACTTGTAAACGGTGCTTGATCTGTGCATATTTCTCACTTTATTCAGACGAAACAACTTGTATGGATAGAGGATTAATTTGAAGTTAAAATACTTTAAAAATGGATTTTCACTTCACAAGATGTTAACTGATGGACTGGAGTCGTGTGGATTACTTGTGATGTTTTGATCAGCTGTTTGATTTCTCATTCTGACGGCACCCATTCAGTGCAGAGGATCCATTGGTGAGCAAATGACGTAATGCTAAATTTCTCCAAATCTGTTCCGATGAAAAAACAAACTCATCTACATCTTGGATGGCCTGAGGGTGAGTAAATTTTCAGCAATTTTGAATTTTTGCATCTAAGACTCACCCAGAACAGGAAGTTGAAAACGAAGAGGAGGTACTTGAGACACACTGTGATCCAGTCATCCTGCTCATCCTTATACAAGCTGCCCATCTCTCCTGTTGGTGAAAAGAGAGAAAAAAGAAGTGCTACAGAAAAGTAGTTCTCATGAAGCGGTGGTTGTTCACTCTTTGCGTATTTACGAGGCAAAATGGGAAAAGGACAAAGAAGAGGAGGTGGGCAGGAGCGTAAACAGGCTTTTGGAAAGATGGCAGTCAAACACTGTTCTTTTCCATGACATGTTAATTAACAGCTGTGTCCCATGGGTTTCTGCCACAGACAGACGACACGCTCACGTCTCAAGGCCTAGTCTGGAGGCGGTGCATGTCAAAACAGCCGCCATGTATGGGCGATAAAATTAGGGTGTTTGGCTTGTAATGGTTGAAAACACAACAAAACTACACACACACCAACCCACACTGCTGGTTTTAAAAACCTTGAGAACAACAAATGTAGCTCCAGATTAGAAAGATGACACGTTCTGCTCCAAAACACAAAATTAGACTGCAGACTTTGGTTTATATATAAAAAAAATCTCTGCTATAATGGATTTTATAGTCTGGATTTTCTCTGTAAGGCCTATTGATTTCTTTTGGATACTGAGGCATAAAGAAGCTGTTCAGAATAACTGCGGGGACATATTGATTTGCTGATCACGTGTTATAAATGTATGGCGAAAGCCCTCGACGTGTGTCAGTAGTAATCACTTAGAGTGCTTTTTCTAAAGGGTTATCTACCTGTATTAAGCAGTGAATACATATTAGTTATCATGGTGATTGACTCCAAATGCAGAACTTTGAATTTGAAATTAGGATTTAGTACAAAATAATGTTTTATTCATTGCATTTGCATTTATTATTCACCTCACTGTGAAGGTCTGCCTGATAAAGACAAACTATCCTCTTGTCCACTCTGTTGACAGACCGATGGCGTTGGCTGGGATTTGGGACACATGCAGGCTTTGTGTCGTTATGGGTTACCACAAGTATTCAAAGAAATGTTTCAAGAATTTTATGGAAGCTTGATCTTCTTATTTACTCCCTAAATACGATGTACTTTAAAAAAAAAAAAAATTTTTAAAAGCTGTATTATTAAACCACATATTGATTTACTTCAAAAGAAATGTTGCATTATTAAAACATTTAATAAAATATTAAACTTTAAACCAAACCAATGGATGTTGTTTTTTCTTTAGAAAAAGCTGTAATAGTATTAATATACCATAAAAATTCCTGAGCACTACTACAGGCGTTATTAAAAGGGAACATACATTACTACTGGTCATCCTCAAAATGTATGTGACATGCAGGGACTTGTAACAATATCTCACTGTAAAAGTACACACTGCTAGGGGAAAAAAGCTGGTTTGCTGGCTCTGAATGGTTGTAAAAGAGGTTCAACACAGACTACCAAACCATTGGTGGGGGTTTAGATGTGTTTTGTTTTTTGGGTTTTGTTTTCAGCAGAGTACTGTCTTCTTGAGTATAATGGACTTTCACTGTCAAGTTTGTTACAATAAAGAATTGAAACAGTTTAATAACCCGTTCAAAACTATATGAGTCCCATTAAACTTTTTGTTATTGGAACCGTAACAGATTTTGACCGTAGCACAGGTCTTAGGTATTTTTTGTTACATTCGTAAATTGTTACAGATAGCATCACGTTATTTTAAGGTTTTAAAGGAAGTGAAAAGTACTTTACCTCTATTTAACGGCGTTTCACTTCGCTATGTTACCTGCTGCTACACTGTAAAAAAAATTCCGTAGTTTTTACAAAATAATTTTGGCAACTGTGGTTGCCAGAATAATTCTGTAAAAAATACAGAAAAACTGTAAAACTGTTTTACAGTATAAAACTGTAATTTACGAACAAGAAAATTTGAATGTAAACCAGCAAATTCAACAATGCACACTGCTACTAAAAATCTGTTTTGGTTCTTTAACATAAATTGACAACCACCACAATAATGCAGGTGGTAAAAGAGAAAGACACATGAAGAATCAAAGCTCATCACAAGTAGCTTCGCCACAAGCAGAAGTATATACTAATATATAGAAGGTGCACAGAGTCATTCATGCAAACACAAAACACCATCATGGTAACACACATTATACTTAAATAATGCATTAAACTTTCATTAAACAACAGAAGATGTAACATAAAGCCCAAATATGCATAACTAATAACAAAAACTATAAAAAAACATGATTATTTAAACAAAATACTTTCAAATGTGGAGTGTCATACAGGGAATTCTGGGAACATCAGTTTACAGTTTTTTACTGTAAATTATACATTGATTTGTTCTTTTTACTTCTAAAAACTAAAATTTACAGCATTTTACTGTAAAATTAATTAAATGTCTGGTTAGATATTTTACAGTTTTTCCCTGTATACGGGAACTTACTGTTAACCTATTAACAGTTTTTTTTCCATAGCATTTTTACAAAATGTTACAGTTAAAATTACACTTATTTTTTACAGTGTGTGTTCAGGGGAGTTTGCTGTGGTTTCCTCGCCGGCGAGTGACACGTTGACTCAAAAAGATAAAACAAACAACAACAACAAAAGCCACGGATGCTTTTCATTTCTGAGCGATGTGAATAGCGTGAGAAATGACTCTTCTGAGCATTTTAATTATTTCAGTTCACATTATTATCCCCCTTCCTTCTTCAACACAATACATAGGCTACAATGAAAGCAATGGTGGTTGTCCCGAGAAAAAAAAAACGACGTGTTATGCAGCCGTTTCTTTCTTTCCTCCCCCGGACTTTGGCCTTATAGTTTACAACAAAACGCATCAAGGTTTCTCAGTTGCGTTGATTCTGCGACACTTTTCGAGCTCACGAACGTAAACAAAATAAAACTGCGTGGTGTGATGCACACTTTATTTTTTCTAGAACCACCTGCTCTTATGTCGCGTTTGGGACAAACACCAATGTCCCTTTCCATCGCACAAAGAGAAAACATAGCGTGTTTACACTTACCTTAACAGCAGATAAAGCTCGTTTTCCCCAGTGAGGCTTGTTGCTCCGGAGGCGTGTGTCTAGTCGGCGGGGGTATCGGAGGGTCAGCGCAGGATGTGAGGAGGAAATGCAACTACAGCCCGCCCCTTCATTTCATGAGATTAAATACAGCAAGCTGTTCATCTTCAAAGGCTGCTCGTGGACTAATAACTGTTAGTAGTGCGTTTAAGATAATTGCTTTGGCCATTCTCTGACAAAAAAAAAGAAACATAGTTCTTTTTCTCTCCTGGGGTTGAATTTGTAAAATTCATGTGAATGTGAATTTGTTGAATAATAAATTCATATTTCAAAATGCATTTATGCAAATTGCTTACAAGCAGCCAATAAATAAATGCATAAATAACTTTATGTCGTTAAAAAGTATGAACATGGCTAAAATATGGCTAGCTGTGGAACAAGCAAAATAAAATTGTAGTATGAATTATTAGTAATTAATTAAAATAGGGATTACCATATAAAATGGAGAAAATGTATATTATATTTGACTCGCTCTTTATTATATATTTTATTAAGATATATTTTAACCAGTATCTTATATGAGTTCAAAAATCATATTATAATTCATGGGGAAATGGGCATTCCCTATGCAAACATTTGTTGCAAACATGTTTCTTATTTTAGTAATAATTTACATCTTTTTTAATGTTGCATATGTGTTATTTTTTTATGTTTATAACATTATTTTCATTATGCTAGTTTTGAGAAAGTACAGATTTGTCATAAAGGTACTTTTAATTATATAAAGTACCTACATCTGTCAATGTCCCCAAGATGAAAGCAAGGACAAGGCAGGGACAATGTAAAATGTGATTCCCAATGGACTTCAATAATTCACATTCACAGAATCTTTCACATTATGGAAATAATCCTGACAGTTTCTCAATGCACGCAGCTTGACTTTCTGTTGACTCTCCATTTGATCTCAAACACCAGCCTCAGTTGTTCTCTCTGCCCTTTTGTGCACAGAAGTTCCTCTGTGTGCCCTTCTCTTTCAAACCTCAATCCTGGTAACCTAATAAAGTCAAAACCCCATTAGGAGAACATAGGCAGCCATAGGCAGCGGACATAAGCCGCAGTCACCTGTCTGTGACACAGTTTTCCATCTGAAACAGCATTAGAGAGGAAAATGTTATCCATCATGTCTGAATTAATGGAAAGAGTCTACTGAGAGAGCGAAGAAACCATTTAAAGTGCGAAATGTCATTGCTAATCTGTATTCTGGCTCTGTTAGGGCTCCTAATGGAAATGAACACAAACAAAAGCGCATTGAATTTGAGATTAGAGTGCTGCATCTTCTATATGTTTTTTCCAGATAAAACATCTGTTGATCGACAATAGACTGCAAAGTTTTCATTCTGGGAATCAAATCTGAGTCAAATCAGCTGGAAATCCAGGTACAAGCGGTGACATGAGGGACAACAAACATACAAACATCGGGAAGATGGCAAGAAAGGATGACATTAACAATGCAGCAGATGCCAGAGAACTTTGAAAAGGAGCTCAGCCTATTGAACTGATGTTTATCCTTTTGAATTTGTCTCATTGTGATTCCTGCCTGGTTCTGTCTGGTTTTGTCTGCCGCTCGCCTGTTATTTCATTGTTGTGTCCTCATGTCGTCCTCAGTTCTAAGCTATTAAATGGCACCTTCATGGTTTGTGTGTATATGTGTGAATGGACACATGAAGACGGCCTTCAGGGATAGTGAAAAGGACCAAGAAAAGGACAAAAGAAACCTACTGACTCACAGACCATAAATGTAACTGCACACACTTCCTCCATGAAGTTTCAGAAAAGGCTTTCATTTAGCAGACCGACTGCAAGGCCGAGGACGATCCTTCTGTTTCAAGACCACTTCTACACACAGATAAAGACATTCAACCAAAAAGCAAACTGTTTCTGTTTGGTCATTTCTTAAAGGAGTAGTTCACCCAAAAATAAACATTTGCTGAAAATGCACACATCCTCAGGCCATCCAAGATGTAAGAATCGAATTTATCAATCAGGACAGTTGTGAGAAAATTGCGCATGCCGTGACTGTGGCCGTCAGCATGAGAGTTTCACACAAGTTGCTACAACACCTCCACAATCTCCACATATCCACACGACTCCAGTCCATCAGTTGATGTCTTGTGAAGCGAAAAGCTGCAGGTTTGTAAGAAATACCTCCATCATTTAGGCATTTTAACTTCGGTTGGGGTGTGAACTATTCCTTTATGAGCAAGATAACACAACTGAAAGAAAAAAATATGTGCGATTAAAGGATACTTACTTGACGCAAACAGTCTCAATGCCAGAAACGGGTTTCTGGAAATTAAAAAAATAATTAGTGTTTTGCTGTTTGCTGCCCACATTTTCTCCTGTATGTGTTTTAAGCGTGCATGAATGTGTGTGTGTGTGTGTGTGTGTGTGATTGGACAGTGTATGGTGTTGTGGTGCTGTGTGCGTGTGTGGTATTACTCAGCATGCGTGGGCATCCGTCCTTCAGTGTTATACATGAGCAGCCCATGTGTTGGAAGTCCTCTCAGCAAGATACAATAGACCGTACCTTTATTTCAGTCTAGTAGATCACACCATGAGCTCCATTACTGTGAGTGCTCTGAAACCAGCACTGATTGAGTTTGTTTATTTTGTTGACATTTTCAGTACTAAGAAAATATGATTTTCATAGCTAATTCCACGTTTTTGGATATTTGGAGAGGATATTGATCTTTAAACTCATTAAGTATGTAAAAGTGTATGTTTGTGTGTGTGACAGGAAGAGAAAGAGTATATGTTCTGGCCAGGACTTCCTCCCACATTAGCTCCAGGGATTACAGAAGCAGATGAGTGGGTGGCATGTAAAAACATGGAGCCGTTCGACTCCAAATCTAGAATCCCTCACCTCTCTTTGTATACAGACACATGTGAACTCGCTCCACTGTGGGCTTAGATCGGCACAGGCAACAGCTGCTGGTAAAGTTTCTTCTGTGCTAACCATAAATAAATGCAAAGAAAAAAGATTTAGTAAAATGTTTTTATATATATTTATGGGGTCGGTCTTGTGTGCTGCAGTCTTTTTATTTTTTTTGCAGATTCAAATAAGAACATTGAAAATAAAATGTTAAAAATGTTGTTGATCAAGTGTCAATATTAGCATTCTAAAGTCTTAAAAGTTCGTTGCATTTAGTTATGTTTTATATCTGGAGTCTCTGGCATACCCAACATACTGTAAGTAATGCAATATACATTTCATAAACATTTTATACAAGTTTTTAAGTTGAAATTTTGCTGAAAGGAAATTCAGGCAAGGAAATTCTTAAAATCTTAAAACTATCAACCTGCTATTTCACTATACGTATTTTTGTGAAATATTTAGCCTAAAAGTCCAGACAGGACGTAAATGGCGTTAGAAACTCCGAGGTCATGGGTTCGATTCCCAGGGAATGAACGGATAAGATGTAGCCTATACTTTGATTGCAGTGCAATCACTTTGAATAAAAGCGTCTGTAAATGAAAAATTATACATGCTTGTCTGAAAAGGTTCAGCCTTGAAATGGACTAAAACGTAATCGGCCTTGTGTCCTTTATTTAGAGAAAGTGGAGGTGCGATACTTGTGTGGGAGGCACTAATTCAGCTACTGATATCGCTCCATTCTGCACTCGCTGCGCTCGAGTTCAGTCAGCACAGTCTTTCAACTCCAACTTTCAGCGTGATCCAGACGCACTTGACTGACCGCAACGCGACGAATTGGCCAACTAGGATCCGACGACATGTTATGAACTGAGAAATAATGGATTAACATGTTAAACTGAAATAAAAGATGCATTCTGATCTGTCAGACTCCATGTAGCGCGGCGATGCGCAGCGGCAGGTGATGTGGAGGCTGACGCGTCGGGGCTCAACTGGTCTCCAAGCGGCGCTTAGAAACTGTGGAAGAACTTTTACACGATTGGCTTTCAGTAGGAATCAGAATCATGGAATTGAGGGACTATCCACTAAGTCATCATGACAATTTCAATATTAGTTTCTATTTAGGCATTTATTGTTTATTAAAAACAGCTGTGCGAATTAACAAATGGGCCGTTTTAAAGCGCAAACCTAGTATTGCTTATTGAATTACGTTTTAAAACTTTTCTAGTACATTTAGTGACAACACTTGCCCTTATCGAGTTAATCCGGATCCCGTTGGCTCGTATGGGACTGAGGCACTCATCGCGGTGCCTGCTCCTGCGGAGAAAGATGGCGGAGGCGGAGAGCTCGGAGGTAAATCAAAGATTCCTTAAGTCATCTATAATACATCAATGCTCGTCCGAACATTCATATATCTACTTCTAAATCGCTTTAGATTCATTCTAGTCGCTTGTGTGTGTTTAAGTGCATGATTGCGTAAAATGACGCGCTGGTTTGGAGGTCATACAAATCAGTGCCCGGTGATGTGTAGGACTATGCAGACTAATAACCACCGCGATCCGAGCAGAGCAGAACACGTCCAATTCACGGAATAACGTCCTGAAAACGATCCCACAGACCACACCGAACGCTAAATAGAGAGGTTTATATTAATATTTAGGTTGCGTAAAGATTAGGCAGTCAGACATCGGATGAAACCTCAAAGGCAACAAATTATCCTATAATTTTGTACCTAAACGATAAAATAAGGCGATCAAGTCGTGTGCTTGCTGAATTGAGCAGTCATTGCTCTTTTATGTAGTCTATTGGGTCATCGCGAGACGGCTGAGCGCTGTCCTTGGTGCTGCAGTATTTTGCCCCCCTCCCCAGCTAATTAGCATATTCACCTTTGCATACCTGATTTTAATGTTGACGTTTGTTATTAGGTCACTAAATAACACAAGCCCTGAATAGCAAGGTGAAGAAAAATCACAAGACATAAAAGTGCCCCCATTCCATCTGCTTTGTTAATTGTTTTCAGTTTTTACAAAATTGTCTAATTTTTCTTCTCAATTGCTTTTGACCTTTGTTCTATCTATCTATCTATCTATCTATCTATCTATCTATCTTGAAAAAAAACATTTGCAGAAAAAGGTACCTTTTGTCCATCTGCTTCATTAACTGTTTTTCACACATATTTTTTAGAACACTGTCTATTTTTAATTGCTTTTTTGGCATGTTTATTTATTTATTTCATATAAAAAAATCTATGTACAAATCCGAATCTATCTATCTATCTATCTATCTATCTATCAATCTATCTATCTATCCATCCATCCATCCATCCATCCATCCATCCATCCATCCATCCATCCATCCATCCATCTATCTACATATCACATTGAATGATACCTTGAAAAAAATCTAACTTAAAAAACATTTGCAGAAAAAAATCCCTCAGTGCAACAACACCAATGTCATGGGTTTGATTCCCAAAGAGTGCACAAACTGATTAAAGTCGGAGTAAGAGTTATTTTAGATAAAACTGTCTGGCAAATGCGTCCAGTAAGTGGTGATGTATGACAGTGAGCCTATTATTATACTATTGTCTTGACCAGCAGCGCCAGCAGCAGCAGCATATTTCCAGTGCTCCCTCATCCAAGTCCTTACAACCATCTCCGCTACCAAAGCCAGTGACGTCCGTTCATCATGTTCCTCATCCTCCACACACGCCGCATGTCTCCGCGCTTTCTGCCTGTCCGGGCCGAGGCAAGATGGCCAAGCTACTCAACCCGGAAGAGATGACATCACGGGACTACTACTTTGACTCCTATGCCCACTTTGGTATTCATGAGGTAACTGGAGTCCATCAAGCATAGTGAAGTATGCTAGTCTAACCTAAGATGAAAGTGTGTTTTTATATTGTTCATCTCTGTTGCTTTAAGGTAGAAAAATATCAGAAAATTGTTTCTGCTATAGAACTTTTATCACATGCAGCCGATTGTAAGAACTTAAAAAAACACCTTCTAACCTCATTCAAGAAGAACTGAGAGAACACCTTTGATACCGGCATATTTAGAGCATGAGGGTCAAACTGTTGACACAGTTCTTGATAACAGGAAAAAGAAGGATGAGAGTAAGATAACAAGATGGAGAAAGGGAGAAAGAAAAGGAGAGAGAATTAGAGTGGAGGGAGGGGGGGGGGGGGGGGTTTTTTGGGGGGGGGGGTTGAAAGATGTGCATTAGTTAATCCCAGCAGGCTAAATGGAGACCTGTCTCTATAAAAAGAATCCTGGAGACATTACGCTTTGTGCCCTATATATTGTCCTCCACAGCCCAGTCAAAAAGAAAAGGTGAGGAAACGAGGAATAAAAGTCATGGACTCAAATTCTCAAACCTGCACCAGTAAAATATGTACAGCCATACTCTACTGATCAAATATTTTAGGGTCAATTTTAAAACTAATTGCATCAGTCTGACTAAAAGTAGTTTTTTTCCTCTCTCAATAGGAAATGCTAAAGGATGAGGTGAGGACACTGACCTATAGGAACTCCATGTACCACAATAAACACATCTTTAAGGATAAGATAGTTCTAGATGTGGGCAGCGGAACCGGAATCCTCTCCATGTTTGCTGCCAAGGCAGGAGCCAAACATGTATATGGGGTGAGGACTCAAATTACTCATTACAAGTGTGTTTACTGTTATATACAATAGCTTTGAGTTAGAGGGCAACATGCAGGCATTACTACAGATCTGACTCTTTTTTTACACTCACAAACAGGGTGCGAACTACGGGGGAGCTAGGGGGAGCTCAGCTCCCCTTAATAAGACATGGGCTCCCCTGAAAACGTGATTTGTGAAATTTTGGGGGGTCTCAAAAAATATTGACAATGTGTTATTTTGACGTGCAATTTCAGTTTTGTGTAATGTGATCATCGTGGATTATTATGTGTTAAATTGCAAAAATATCATTCATTCATGCATGACGGCGATTTAAACCTAAATCACTTCAATAAAGATAACTATACATGCTATTCTTGTCATGAGCATCAAGGTGTGGGGGCGCTGCGGTGCAAATTCCACTCATGTTTAGTACATGTTAACTCAAAGATTCGTAAAAAATATATAAACGTTGGACTCTGTGGTCGATTCTGTGTTAAGGTAAGGCATGTTATTCGCAATTATGTGTTGTGGCTGGGTTGTTATAGGTCTGCGTGACTCTCAATGTCTTAGGCCTAACTGAACGGAGGAATTATATGGTATTCTTCTGTAGCCTGACGACAAGTAACTTTAACCGTTGTTCATGTGAACTCAAGAAAGCATGCTGCTTTGGTTATTAGACTATTGTGGGTGGCTTTGTTGGTTTAACCTATAATTAGTGTCGATAGAAGTGTACAGGTGCATTTCAATAAATTAGAATGTCGTGGAAAAGTTCATTTATTTCAGTAATTCAACTCAAATTGTGAAACTTGTGTATTAAATAAATTCAATGCACACATACTGAAGTAGTTTAAGTCTTTGGTTCTTTTAATGTGATGATTTTGGCTCACATTTAACAAAAAAAAAACAATTCACTATCTCAACAAATTAGAATACATCATAGACCAATATAAAAAACATTTTTAGTGAATTGTTTGTCTTCTGGAAAGTATGTTCATTTACTTACATGTACTCAATACTTGGTAGGGCCTCCATTTGCTTTAATTTCTGCCTCAATTCGGCGTGGCATGAAGGTGATCAGTTTGTGGCACTGCTGAGGTGGTATGAAAGCCCAGGTTTCTTTGACAGTGGCCTTCAGCTCATTTGCATTTTTTGGTCTCTTGGTTCTCATTTTCCTCTTGACAATACCCCATAGTTCTCTATGGGGTTCAGGTCTGGTGAGTTTGCTGGCCAGTCAAGCACACCAAACACCATGGTCATTTAACCAACTTTTGGTGCTTTTAGCAGTGTGGGCAGGTGCCAAATCTTGCTGGAAAATGAAACTAGCATCTTCAAAAAGCTGGTCAGCAGAAGGAAGCATGAAGTGCTCCAAAATTTATTGGTAAACGGTGCAGTGACGTTGGTTTTCAAAAAAAAACAAAACAATGGACCAACACCAGCAGATGACAATGCACCCCAAATCATCACAGACTGTGGACACTTAACACCGGACTTCAAGCAACTCCGGCTTCTCTGAGCTTCCCCCCCCTTCCTCCAGACTCTAGGACCCTGGTTTCCAAATAAAATACAAAACTTGCTCATCTGAAAAGAGGACTTTGGACCAATGGGCAACAGTCCAGTTCTTCTTCTCCTTAGCCCAGGTAGACGCCTCTGACGTTGTCTGTGGTTTAGTAGTGGCTTAACAAGAGGAATACGACATCTGTAGCTAAATTCCTTGACACGTCTTTGTGTGGTGGCTCTTGATGCCTTGACACCCAGCCTCAGTCCATTCCTTGTGAAGTTCACTCAAATTCTTGAATCGATTTTGCTTGACAATCCTCATAAGGCTGCGGTTCTCTCGGTTGGTTGTGCATCTTTTTCTTCCACACTTTTTCCTTCCACTCAACTTTCTGTTAACATGCTTGGATACAGCACCTCTGTGAACAGCCAGCTTCGTTGGCAATGAATGTTTGTGGCTTAACATCCTTGTGAAGGGTGTCAATGATTGTATTCAGGACAACTGTCAGATCAGCAGTCTTCCCATGATTGTGTAGCCTAGTGAACCAAACTGAGAGACCATTTTGAAGGCTCAGGAAAGCTTTGCAGTTGTTTAGCTGATTGGCATGTCACCATATTCTAATTTGTTGAGATAGTGAATTGGTGGGTTTTTGTTAAAGGTGAGCCAAAATCATCACAATTAAAAAAAAAACAAAGACTTAAACTACTTCAGTCTATGTGCATTGAATTTATTTAATACACGAGTTTCACCATTTGAGTTGAATTACTGAAATAAATTAACTTTTCCACGAAATTCTAATTTATTGAGATGCACTGTACTGGCTCTAAACTGTATAGTGAGTTATACAGATAGGCTTGCCTAAGAAGTAGTGCATACACTTGTAGCTGTTATGTATCTTTGTAAGTCATTGTAAGCCCTCTTTTGAGGTCTCTGATTCTGTCCAGAAAACAAATACATATACGCAGAAACGGTTCACAGGTTCATAGATGTTTAAAATGTAAAAATGTATTTAGTTGGCAGATAGTAATAACATTTATCTTAATTTTCATAGATTTTCCATTAAAGCACACTTGGGCTTAGGGTAAGCAAGAATGAGACTGTTCAAGCAGAAAATAATGGCTTGAATACACCAAAATGCAAATGCAATATGCATAATACCAGCAGGAAACCGGAGTAGATGGCTGTGCTGATATTCAGACCAACAACATTATTTTGGTTTAGAAACAATATTGCCAGTTGTTTTGTCTATTTTTACTCTGCCAACAAAAACAATTCCAAACACAGTCCAAGAAGAATTTCCCAGCAACACACAAAATGATGTTCCTTGAATATATTGGTGGTTTTGAGCGATCCGGTTGAGTAAATGATTCAGTGACTCACTCAAAGACAGCAGTCATTGATTGTCCTGAAGAAACGTTTTTTCAGCAAACGGTGAGGTAAGATTCAAGAACTAAAGCATACAGACCTTAGCCACTTGTTTTATTCCCTGAATGAATCAGTTGTTTGCAACAAATCGGTTGAATGAAAGATTCACTATAACTCACGCATAAAGCCATTAGTCCTGTTGGGTTTCAGAATAAATCAGGGTTGTGAAGAATCACTTGGTAAAGGATTCATGATGAACCTTAAAAGACAGAGGCACATTATTTAGTTCTTGAATGAATCAGCGTTTTTGAATGAATCGGTTGAATGAATGAATCATTAACTCACTCATAATGACTTTTCGCTACCTACTGGCATAACAATGTAATTTGCAAAAAGAGTCAATGAAACATCATTGCCACTAATTCATAGACTGACAGTCAGCCTGGAGCATGCAAACAAAGACACGCAGATACATACAGTATATTCCACAAAATATTTATAATAATTCTTAATATAAAATCTCAAGTTATGCATGAAAAACTGGCTTGAGTCGGCTAGCAGACCTCTAATATGGTTCATTCGCATACATATCACTTAAGAATAATGTAATCATCTTGATAGTTATGCTAATATAACTAAGCTAATTATCTTTTTTTTAATAGATTGAATGTTCCAGTATATCAGAGTATTCAGAGAAAATCATCAAATCAAATCACCTGGACAATGGTAAGATTTACAATCCGCAGCTCATTCCTGTTAGGACAAAGCACAGTGTTTAGGTCTGATCTGTGTTCATGTGTGGAATAGAAGAGTCATACATTTTCCTGTTGGCAAGAGTAGTTCCATAACACAGGAAACAGCATGGTCACTTCCTGTAGCTGACACCCTCCTCTTGTGGTGTGATGGCAGAAGTTATTTAGTTGTCCACAGCAGCTCTCATTAACACTGGAGAGCAGCAGGCGAGTGAGAAGCCTGAGTCAGCGTGAGAGAGGAGTCACTGGAGTCACACACACACGCACACACCACACACACACACACACCACAACACCCTCTAAACTGCGGGGTTGTTTCAACACAACTTTGGGTCAAATATGTACTAACCCAGCTGTTGGGTTAAATTTTTAAATAAAAATGTTAACCCAAAAGTTGGGTTAGTCCATATTTGACCAAAAATTGGGTTGAAACAACCCAGCATTTATTAGAGTGTACACACACAGGCATGGTAATTGAACATTGGCAACTTGCCTTTTGTAAAATGGGAAAAATGGTGAGGATGGGAGAAAGGAAAGAAGAGAGAGAGAAAATCATGAAGAAAGCCATCAATCAATGTAGCTTTATATTGCCATTCTTTTTTGTGCCTAAATATACTGGGTTTATAACCCATTTGATTTCTGTGACGCATTTATGAGTGAAACAAAAAATGTGGGATGAGACTTGATTTTATTAATTAGGAACTGCTAAATAATGTAAAACTCTCGTTTAGAGTCATTTTATTAGGATAAATGTTATTGATTTAGAATAAAATCTAAACATATTTAATATTTAATTGTAATTTAAATAGTATAAAATCAGCTCATCCATTTATATTTTATAATTTAGGTAGTAATTATAATAATTAATACAATGTGTTGTTTTATGACCATGTATTATTTATACTAATCTATTAGAATTTATATAATACAAATAATAATAAAAAAAAATATTATGTTCATCAAATTTTTGTGCATTTTGCCAGTTATACCATCATTCAAGGGAAGTGGAGGAGGGACGGAATTGCCGGTGGACAGTGCGACATCACATTTCGGTGGATGGGCTACTGTATTTTTACGAGTCTATGTCAAATACTGTCATCTAGCAGAGACAAATGGCTGGTTAGTGTGTGTGTGTGTGTGTTGGCTGTCACAAGGCCAAGGTTATGTGACTAATTAGAATGTGAAGCATGTGTCCATGCTGAAAATTATCATTTATAATGGGAATGAGTGGCTAGTCATTGGGCTGCTGATGAATGTCTACCACTGAATGACAATTTGGTCCAGAGGACAAGAGGCTTGTTAAACATTTTTATGGAATCATTGTGTTAGTGCCAGGGCATTGTTTCATCCTAGGGTTATTTTTATGGTGCATTGAACAGGAAGGAAAAGAAAGAATGATGTGAAGTCACTGGAATAATAGGAATATAATCACGCATATGCCAGGAACACGTTTTTGAAGATTAAAATATTTTATGAGGGTAGTTTCAACAGTGTCCTGTGGTGTGACAAGATATAATTAATCTAAAACCATTTAAAGAGTACATATTACTAATAGATTAATTAATAGATCTAATTTAGATACATATTATATTATGTGTTTTATGACCTATCATTCATACTACTACTATTACTACTACTTCTAATAATAATAATTGTATTTTGTATTTCTAAAATGTAATTTAAAAATACAAAAATATGTTGGACATGCATCAACTATCCATTAATCTTTTTCAGTGGTGATCTGTAGATTCTCTTTCCTGTCGTTTTTCAGAAACCTGGTGGTTTCATGTTTCCAGACAGAGCGACTTTGTATGTGGTTGCCATTGAGGATCGGCAATACAAAGACTTCAAAATCCAGCTGAGTACAATACACACACACACACACACACCCACACGCACACACATACCAAGACTACTGATTCGCAATAGCTTACTGTATTAAATGAGCATTTAATACTTAACCTGTTTCTTGTTCTGCTATGTAGATCAATGTGATCAGTGGCTCATTTAGGTACCTTACTTTTATTTAGCTTTAAAAAGAATTGAAAAACACTAGAAAAAAATCCTGTTGGGCTCCATTACTCCCCCGCAGCAAGAGGTTTGCTTTTTCTCAATCCCTTTCGCTCCCTCCTTCTTGTTTTGGATGGAAGTGTGAGATTCGCCTCGGCCTAACGCTCATGTGAGGGGATGTAATCAAATGCTGCCAGACACAGAGGAGGCAGGAGTCTATTTTAGGGCCAAATGAAGACGACCAGACACAGCCAGAAATATTTTCTACTTTTTCAGACACATATGAGTTTAAAATGTCTTAAAATATATATTTTCTCTATGCTTGCAGGGTGGGAGAATGTCTATGGTTTTGACATGACGTGCATTCAGAACGTTGCTATGATGGAGCCCCTGGTGGACATAGTAGATCCTAAACAAGTCGTGACCAACTCCTGCCTCATTAAGGTACCAGTATGTGCTCTATATGTGTGTATACGGGAGCATGATCTGAACTGAATCATAGTACTGACTGATAGGCTACTTTGGAACACATGTAGCGTGGGTGTTACATAACAGAATAATTTGCAGTAAAGAGCGCCTGATGACAGCGTGGTAACGTGTGTTCAACTCAACTCAACACATGCACAAACACAAATCATTCATTTAAATTAGCTAATAGAAATTACTCTTCATGGGATATATAATGCTAATAATACCATCATATAGGTAATTTGAAGCCTTACATTTTGTTGTAATAAAGTGCTTTGTCCTATACAGTAGGAAAGAAAAATCACAAACGAGATTTCTTTAATATCTCAATGATTTCTCCTAAACAGGAATGAGATACAATTTATAATATAATATAACATAAGATAATATAATAGAATATAATATAAAGATAAATAAAATACTATAATATAATTAATATAATTAATATATAATTTAAATGCCAAAAATTTAAAAATTCATTTAAATAGGTTTAATAGTAAATTAGTGTTTTAATACTTTTTTTAAAATGTTTAAAATAGGTTTAATTTATTGCATGTCACATCACAAGACACTGCTTAAATTTTAGCCTAATTCTGTTAAAAAAAGACCACAGTAATCTCACATCTCAATGTCTGAAATTATGCTCAATCTTATCTAGAAAGCAAAGTTTAAATATAATCAGACCTTAGTATTAATTCTCAAAGTACCTGATATAAGCTATCTTTATTTCTATATTTCTATATCCGTAACTCTGTAATCTTACTGTATTTCAACAATTGTCTCATTTTGTCTCAGAGAAACATCTAAAATAAAATTTATAAATTTAAGTTGGTCTTATTTGAGAATCCTGAGCTCTAAAAGAGCAAACTATGAGCAATAATATCCTTATTTTGCATGAGCAAGTTTATGATCTGTGACACTGAAGACATTGAATGTCAAATATGTCAAAAGAAAAAGAGACAATGTAGGGGACAGAGAGAAAGCTGGATAGCCGCCAGCAATAAACAAGAAAGAATGAAAGCGAAAGAAAGAAGAACAGAAGAGAAGGCTATGCTTTCAACGAGGCTCTGAATCACCTGGGGGATCAAACTCTTTGAAGAGGAGAATGATTTCGGCCTCTTTGAGACGTGTACTAAATGAAAAGTTTAATTGAACAAATGAAAGGGTCGATGCTGCCACTGATCTGTTGTTCGCACAAAGAGTAATAGGATCTTTGTTCACCAAGGCTGATGCTTGTGCCAACTCCTCTACTTATACAGGCACCAATATGGCCACATCCAAACAATAATGTCTTTGAAACCGGATCTGTTGTGATGTGTGGGTTAAGGCTATATGACATAAACCACATTACACTTCAAGCTTACAGTAGATCACAGCTTGAGTATCTCATAGCCTATCATCAAAGGAGTTAGTGCAAGTATGCGGGTCCATCATAATCTCTACATAAACAATCTCTATGCCAAAAAGTGTGAAACGTGACATATCGCTTTCAGGAGGTGGATATCTACACGGTGAAGCCAGAGGATCTGACGTTCACCTCGGCCTTCTGCCTGCAGATCCAGAGGAATGACTATGTTCATGCTCTCGTCACGTACTTCAACATTGAGTTCACCAAGTGTCACAAGAAGACGGGCTTTTCTACAGGTTCAACCGTCACTTATTCTGTACCTTATTATCACTTACAAATTAATCTGGTACTAACCGAGTCGTACGTTCCCTTCAAGCCCCCGACGCTCCCAGCACTCACTGGAAGCAGACGGTGTTTTATCTGGAGGATTACTTAACGGTGCGGAGAGGAGAGGAAATCCTGGGCAGCATCACCATGAAGCCCAACGAGAATAACGAGGTGAGGCTGTGAATGGAGATGGAGAGAAATCTAATCTTTAAAACAATGGTTCTCAACCTATTTGACCCAAGGCCTCCCATTGTCAAAGACAATATTTGAAGGTCCTCCAAGATATTTCTGGTACTTCTGCTGTAATGACAAAGCTGTTTATTTTTAAGCTTTTTTAATTTACAGAAACTTGACAATGCATTAAAATAATTCAAATTAAATAATTATTAATAATTAAAATAATTAAATTATAGATTACTGAAGTGAAGGTTCTCAGGGTGTACATTTCTACAAAGATGTAACAGATTTTAGTTTGTGATTACAGGTTTTTAAAATTCCCGTTTTAAACTATTATTCACAAATAGCCATTTCTACTTAGAAATTTAAATATAACTAGAAATCGATATGATATTATACAAATGTACCATGACCTGTTATGATTTGACTAATTGACATGACTTTTTCAGGCTAGAATCACTTTAAAAAAAAAGGAATTAAAATAAGAAACACATGTTCATTTTAGCTGCTTATTTTAAACCATTTTAGGCCATCTTGCAAATAGCAATATCTTCCCAATAAAATATTTTAGAACTTGACGTAACTGGAAAAAGCTTATATTTATTATAAATTTTCCCATTACTTTTGTTTTTTTTACGATGTGTATTCATGGACATGTTCTTTTTCATTCTAGAAATCCCTCTTTTAATTTCTCATTCCAGTATAACAAATTAAAATATGAAATACATCTTCATTTAGCCATTATAGCTTTTTTTTTAGCTTGTTTTAAAATCATTTAAAAATGTTCCATGACTTCCAAGATTTTATTAATTTCTGAGAAATAGATCTTCATTTTATTAGTTTTAGTCTATATTTAGCGTTTTAAGCCATCATGTGGCCCCCTTGGAAGTGTGCTGAGATTCTCTAGTGGGTCCCGGCCCTCTGTTTGAAAACCACTGGTTTAGAAGAAAACAAGAAACAAAATGGCAAAAAAGTACTGAAGTAGCCAAATTTGATTTCTTCCAGCGTGACTTGGACTTCACCTTTGAGCTGGATTTCAAAGGACAGCTCTGCGACGCAGCCATCTCCCACGACTACAAGATGCGTTAAAACTGGAGCGGCATCCTGAGTCAGGCCACCGTTTCCCAGGGAGATTCGACGGAGAGACGGAATGTGCCTCTGTCTGGATCAGAGAGGCTGCTGAACTGCAGGACCCCTCGGTGATGTCATCAGTGCGAGTCCAGCACTAAAAGCAATAGTGTCATCACGTGTCACCTTCTAAAATGCACATAGAGGATAGACTGTGAAAACATCACTCTGAATGTTAATGAGCCTGAGAATGTCAAAGTTTGTGTTTATTTAACCTTATAAGATGTTACCGAACGGCAATGCCAATGTGAAATCGTACAATAGTGCCTCATCGAACAAGGCTTCAGTTTGGATGCATACATGAAAAGAGCATGAATGGCATTTTTTCACTTCATATTTGATGTTTTGCTTATAAGTGCTTTTATTGTGCTATATTTATTGGGTTAGTATTGAGTTGTTTAATATAGTGACCTCTGGCGTGTTTTCTGCCTTTGCTTTATTTTAATTTATTCAGGATTCACTCAAGATTTCACTTCAAGATTTTTCTAAAGAACCTCTAAGAGCAGCTACACTATTTTAAATCATTCTCATCAAATGTACAAACTTTGTTATTTTAGAGTAACATAATGTGACAGTTTTAACTTAAGAATAATTTTGGTTTTGTGTTCTCGTTCAATTGTCAGGTCATTGTCTGTTGGAGCCACCGATGTTTGCTCCTTTGTGTAAAACAAGACGAGCAGAGCAGTTCAGATGAAGACAACGAACGAGGCATGACATGTTCGACACTGAATCCAGCCTCAATAATATATCTGAAGATTTTAGTGCTTCATGTTGTTGTCGACAACTGAACTGTCTCTGCACAGCAACTGAAATGCTTCTTGTTCAAGCAGTGAGGTTTTACTGGCCAGGTTGAAATCCAGGTTTCATGATGCTAGCAAGACTTCAGATGGGTTGAATGAGGCTATTGCAATGCTAAATAAATGGGAAGTAACAAACAATCACATTTTTCTTGAATGACTCTGTTCTCACTCATTTGGTTGCGTGGGATAAATTGGCTGAACTGCATTTGTCACAGGCAGCTTGACTGAACACGTTTTCCATAAATGTATTGTGATTGACAATTGGTATCCTTAACAAATAGAATATGTACAAAGGTCTTTTAAATGAGGTGTGATGAAGTGTCCTGAGACTAATATACTTCATCTACAGTTGCACACACATCAGATGAACACAGATATACAATGCTCTTTGACAAATGGACATGAAAAACCTTTTAACACATTACACTATTCATTTTTGATTCAAGTATAAGTGAATTTGTCCTCTTTCAGCCTACATCAAATTATTTACATTGAATATTCCAAGAGTGGTTGTCGTGAGATATGTATGCATGAATATGCACCCATATGTGTGTGTGTGTGTGTGTGTGGTCACTAGCAGCAGGTTTTCTTCTTTAATGGTTGATCCACCAGTCTGACCGTGTTTACCCATACTCTGTCTTCCTGTCCCTCAGGGACCTTAAGCATTAATAAAAGAAAGAAAACAAACAATAATAATATAACCACTACTAAATACGTTGTTGTAATCTCAGTGTTCATTAAAATACGATAAAAAAATACATATATATATAATTTTTTACTAAATATTTTTTTGTGTATACAAATACTCTTCCATGTAATATATTCAACAGCTGAAATTGTCTGATTATAGTGGAGATACTGAGATATACTTAGCATTGGGCTGGTCATGTGATCTCAACATGGCTACCACCAGGCACATTTAGTGGGCCTTTCAAAGTAAATAAACTACATAAGTTTCACACAATCTGCAAAGTCGCATTTTTGATCGCACTTTGAAGATACAAAAGAAAACCGCAAGCTTTCTGGTTGACATCTGATCATGTTTGCTGTCGGGGGGTTTAGCTGTCCAGTTTTATAACTTTTGTGGGTTGCAGCTGGGCTGAGTGTTTAAACACACACAGCTTAAAAACAACAAAACAAAAAAAAAAAAAACAATATGTCAATGCTTGAACATGTTGCATTCCATGTTTTTGGTTTTACCTGGCCAGATGTATCATGGCCTTCAGCACATTAGCTCCAGTATAAGCACTGCACTCGTAGAACATCAAGTTTACTTCCTATCAAATATAGCAAATACTATTAATCTTTGCTTACTGTGTTGAATAAGGTGATGTTGGGTAAAAACAGAGCATATTAGGTATTATTAATATTTGACTATGATATACTGTGTGATTGACAGCATAAGAGACGTCCACACCTCTGCTAGCATATCGGCCTCCTTTGTCTGCACTTCTCTCTCATTCTCCTTGTCCGATTTGTTGCCAAGGAGCATGACGGTTATAGGGTCGCCTACGGCCTCCTGTATGCTGGTCAGCCAGGGGCGGACTGATCTGAAACTGTCCTCCATTGTGATGTCATAGATGACCACCACGCCATCTGCCTTACGGAAAAACTGCTTGGTAATGCTGCGATACCTGCAGGGCACAGTGACATTGCTTTTTATTAATGCTGGATGTTTATCATCAGTGACAAGTGAGATTATGTTTTGATTATGCAATAGATTACTCTAGACAACAAGGCTTTTAGAGCTGCTTAAAAGGATAACAGCACATACTGAGGAACAAAAATAAAGAATATAAACTGAAGCTGAATCTTTATGTCTTAAACAAGATGATATTAATTATATGAATGCACAACTTGATCCTGTTTGTGCCATGTAGGTATCAGGGGCCTAACCTTTCTTGGCCTGCAGTGTCCCATAACTGAAGAGCCACATGACTGTCCCCCAAATTCAGTGTCCGCACACTATAGTCAATTACTGCAGCAATGTATAATATATCTAAGATATATACAGTGGGTACGGAAAGAATTCAGACCCCTTAAATTTTTCACTCTTTGTTAAATTGCAGCCATTTGCTAAAATAATTTAAATTAATTTTTTTTCCTCATTAATGTACACACAGCACCCCATATTGACAGAAAAAAAACAGAATTGTTGACATTTTTGCAGAATTATTAAAAAAGAAAAACTGAAATAAATATCACATGGTCCTAAGTATTCAAACCCTTTGCTGTGACACTCATATATTTAACTCAGGTGCTGTCCATTTATTCTGATCATCCTTGAGATGGTTCTATCCTTCATTTGAGTCCAGCTGTGTTTGTTATACTGATTGGACTTGATTAGGAAAGCCACAGACCTTACAGCTCACAGTGCATGTCAGAGCAAAATGAGAATCATGAGGTCAAAGGAACTGCCTGAGAGCTCAGAGACAGAATTGTGGCAAGGCACAGACCTGGCCAAGGTTAAAAAAATTTCTGCTGCACTTAAGGTCCTAAGAGCACAGTGGCCTAATAATCCTTAAATGGAAGACGTTTGGGATGACAAGAACCCTTCCTAGAGCTGGGCGTCCGGCCAAACTGAGCTATCGGGGGGGAAAAGCCTTGGTGAGAGAGGTAAAGAAGAACCCAAAGATCACTGTGGCTGAGCTCCCGAGATGAAGTCGGGAGATGGGAGAAAGTTGTAGAAAATCAACAATCACTGCAGCCCTCCACCAGTCGGGGCTTATGGCAGAGTGGCCCGACGGAAGCATCTCCTCAGTGCAAGACACATGAAAGCCCGAATGGAGTTTGCTAAAAAAACACCTGACGGACTCCAAGATGGTGAAAAATAAGATTATCTGGTCTGATGAGACCAAGATAGAATTTTTGGCCTTAATTCTAAGCGGTATGTGTGGAGACAACCAGGCACTGCTCAATCACCTGTCCAATACAGTCCCACCAGTGAAGCATGGTGGTGGCAGCATCCTGCTGCGGGGGTGTTTTTCAGCTGCAGCGACAGGACGACTGGTTGCAATCGACGGGAAAGATGAATCGGCCAAGTACAGGGATATCCTGGACGATAACCTTCTCCAGAGTGCTCAGGACCTTAGACTGGGCTGAAGGTTTACCTTCCAAAAAGACAATGACCATAAGCACACAGCTAAAATATGAAGGAGTGGCTTCACAACAACTCGGTGACTGTTCTTGAATGGCACAGCCAGAGCCCTGACTTAAACCCAACTGAGCATCTCTGGAGAGACCTAAAATGCTGTCCACCAACGTTTACCATCCAACCTGACGAACTGGAGAGGATCTGCAAGGAGGAATGGCAGAGGGTCCCCAAATCCAGGTGTGAAAAACTTGTTGCATCTTTCCCAAAGACTCATGGCTGTATTAGATCAAAAGGTTGCTTCTACTAAATACTGAGCAAAGGGTTTGAATACTTAGGACCATGTGATATTTAAATTTTCAGGGGGGGGGGTTTTTCTTTTTAATAAATCTGCAAAATGTCAACAATTCTGTGTTTTTTTTTCTGTCAATATGGGGTGCTTTGTTTACATTAATGAGGAAAAAAAAAAAAAAAACTTAAATGATTTAGCAACTGGCTCGCATATAACAGAGGTGAAAAATTGAAGGGGTCTGCTAATTTCGTACCCAATGGATTACCATATGCACACAAAATAAAGGCATAAAAATACAGCTTAAAAACATGCTTCTTATTAAAGGGATATTTCACCTAAAAATTCTGTCATTAATTACTCACCTCGTGTTGTTTGAAACACGTAAGACCTTCGTTCATCTTCAGAAAACAAATTAAGATATTCTTGATGAATTCTGAGAGCTCTCTGACCCTACCATAGACAGCAAGGTAACTACCACGTTCAAGGTCCGTAACTTTACAGTTGAACCACTGATATCACACAGACTACTTTGTCGATCATCTTTGTACTTTTCTGTACCTTAAACGTGGTAGTTACCTTGCTGTCTATGGGAGATTCAGAGAGCCCTCAGATTTCATCAAAACTATCTTAAATTGTGTTCCGAAGATGAACAGAGGTCTTACGGGTTTGGAACAACACGAGGGTGAATAATTAATGACAGAATTTTCATTTTTCGGTGAACTGACCCTTTAAATCAAAACCTGCAGTAAGGTCAAATGCCAACTAGGAGGTACTGTTGTGTAATATTTATGTGTGTAACATACAAATGAATTGATTGAGACTAAATGGCTAAAAAGCTCCAGTTTTGTTTGTTTGAAGATGCCTTTTGGTTTGATTGTACCTAATACAATGAAATTCATACTTTTTAATTGTCCAGATTATTTATGAATCCACTACAGTTCAGTGGTGAAAGGCTATAAACTCTGCAGAAAGTGAATTGATGGTGTTTGACAATCTGCCGTGCAATGTGTGCCAGGGTTTAAATGCAGGGAGTGTGACTTCTCAAGCCCTTTCATGTGATGCTGCCTGCTTTAACAAATCCATCTGATATAGCATAGTATGCTTTAGCTAACACACGTACACACATTTAAACACAATGCACTAAAAAGCCTTTAAGGAGTAACACTACGCACAATATTGATGCACAGACTTTAGATGTCGAAGGTTGCAAACTTTGGTGAATCAGTGGCCATATAAATCATAACAATTACCAAAAGAGAGAGGAGTAATCCATCTATCTGATCAAATAAAGCAAACTTAGTAAAAGGGCAAACAACTTGAAGGACCAACATTGTATTTCCTGAAAATCCCTCATTGCAAAGTCATGTGTTAAATCATGTTTACTCACTAACTTGAGCAATATTAAATTGTGAATTGCACATAGGAGTAGGAGAGCAACTCACCCACAGTGGCTGCGGTGGCAGAATGAAACTGTCCATCACAGAAGCGTCGAAGCAGTGCGGTTTTGCCAACACTGGAATTTCCCACCAGAATGACCTTAAAGAGGCGCTGAGGGGATGCAGCAGATCCTTCTGCAGGACCCTGCAGCCGAAAATACCCAGAGTGACCTCTTAAAAATAAAGTTTAAAGCTAGCTGTGTTGAAAAGTGTGCATAGTAAAGAAAACACTTTTACACTTTAAATGGGACATAGTCTAGTCCAGTGGTGTCCAAACATGTTTTTGAAGGGCCACTGTTAGCTTCAACCCTATTTATACACACATGAACCAGTTAATCAGTGTCTTCAGACTCACTAGAAACCTCTAGGCAAGCGTGTTGGAGCTGGTTGGAGCTAAACTCTGCATCTTCAAGATCTCTACATGCAAACATTCTGTTATGATATTCAACATCTTTGCATATGAGGTTACACTTGCCTGCTGAAGGGTCTCCTTTCCAACAGGCTGACCCCGGGCAGATGAGGGCATGTTTCCTTTGATCCATTTCTTCTTAGACGGCTTCTTCGCCCTAACTGGTGGTGGAGAGTCAGCAGAGGCAAGGGAGCTTGTCTCTAGATTGGCCTGACCTTCTTTTTTCCCCCTTACTTCTTCTTCCTCACTTAGCTGATGCAGAAGAAGGTGAGGGTCTCCTTGCAGCAGGTGAGGGAGGTGGTCCTCCTCAATGGATATGACTCTGCGTAGAGGCCATCCATCCAGTGGCACATCCTCCACATCCACCCCAACATTTACACCTTCTGAGTCCCCAGCTACTTTTTCAGAACGCCCATCCACCTCCGGCTTCCCATCATCCCCTGTGGTAAAGGGTGAACAGAGACCGTTTGCTAAAGAGGAGGACTTCCTGTTAGAACGCTGAGTCACTGCCTCTTTATCAACTTCTCTGAAATGACAGAGAGAGAGGTGAGAGAATAAATGTTTCCATGTCATTAAATCATATATGTAGGTATTCTAATAGAATATCCCTGTTGAAAAAAACTGCATATGCTGGTTAGGTATGTTTTGAAGCATGGCTGCTGGTTTGAGCTGGTTTAAGCTAGTTATGTGCTTATGGTGCATGGTTCAGTTCAGACAGCCTTAATCTTAACAACGCACCATAATCTCCAAGCCGAGAACAAGTGATAACAAATGCACAAACTGAAACAGAAACTATAGTTTGAAACTAAGTAGACTAGGCAATATATCAGCTATATGAACTGCGCACATACACTAGTGTTCAAAAGTTTGGGGTTGATAAGATCTCTTTTTAATGTTTTTGAAAGAAGTCTCTTATACTCACCAATGCTGCACTTTTTTGATCAAAAATACAGTATAAACAGAAATATTATTGCAATTTGAAATAAGTGTTTTCTATTTTAACATTTTCAAATGTAATTTATGTTTGTGATGGCAAAGCTGAATTTTCAGCAGACGTTACTCCAGTCTTCTGTGTCACATGATCCTTCAGAAATAAAACTACATTTATCTTATTCTTATTATTATCAATGTTGAAAATATGTTGAAATATTTTTGTGGAAACTGTGATATTAATTTTTTTTTTTTTTCAGGATTCTTGATGAATAGAACGTTTAAAGTTCAAAAGAACAGCAGTATCGAAAAAAAATAGAAATATTTTATAACATTATAAATGTCTTTACTGTCACTTTTGATCAATTTAATGTGCCCTTGCTCAATAAAAGTATTAATTTTTTTTTTTTTTATCTTAAGGGACCCTGAACTGCAGAACAGTAGTGTAAAAGCACAGACAGCAGTTTAAAAGAATGTTTTTACCTTTGTTCGATCTTTTTCGTTAATGATCTGTTGCTCCATTTCTTCATATAATCTGCAAATTTCAGTGTCATGTGTGGCTGCTTTCCTGTGCAATGAGACAATGGTGTTCAATGTTAAAACATACATTTAGCCTAATGCAATCAAAAGGTAAAGATGTGGCACAAACAAGCTTTCACATAATATTACACCCCAATTTCAGTATTTACATAAGACTTAAACATAAATAGGATCATTCTCATTTTATGTTGCATAACATATCACCTCCTGAGAGCGCTCTCCATCTCCTTCCTCTCTTGTCGTGCTTCTTTGATTTGATAAGTGACACGGGCCAGGAACTCTTCAAAGTTGGACAAGAGGTGAGGCTCATCTTTCCTGAGCTGAGCCCACAGGCTGCGAACCTCACTCGGGCTGAAATGAAGAGAAAACTTTTAGTACTTGTAGCAATATAAAGCGTAAATGTAAAGCATTTTTTGCAATGCAATGTGCAGAGCATAGTGTAAAACATCAGTACTGACTCTTCAAACACATTGCTAGCACCCAAGCTCTCCATCAACATGCAGAAATGTCTCTCTTCATCATCATCATCATTATTGACGCTGTTCAATCCCCTGAACTCTGTCAAGAGCTTCTGGAGTTTTTGAGAGGGGGCAGTCATTAGTTCCTCAGTTCATGGGCTCTGTCCATGACGAAAGGTACTGGGGAACAAACATAGAAACACCTTGGAAAAGTTTCATTTGCTGTGCTAAAAATATTGTACCAAATAACAAATCATTTTTGAAATGGTCCCCTTTCTGGAAGGAGATGATAAACATACTAAATCCAGAGGAAAACTCTCCCAGCGTCAGGTATCCATTTTTGTCAAGATCTAGTGAGTCAAAGACGCTCTTGAGTTCCTCAGTAGTAAGTGGCAATTCTTCATGTAGCCTCTAAGATAGAGGAGAAATAGATAGGAAAATTACATCAACACAAGTTTCTGCTATCTAGATATTCTACCAGCCTATTATGAACATTGTACATAAAAAAAACACTTTTAAATAGGAGTGTAAAAATGCAACATATGCACCCTAAATATTTAGAACCAAAAACAAAACTCTGATGGCCATAGATCGGATAAACAATACTAAAACAACATTTGAATAGACATAGCTGTTTGGATAAATAAAGCCATGACAGATGTGAATAAAATAAAATAAAAAAGTGGTGAAAAATGTCCACTTTAAGGACCCCTGCTTTACCCTCATATCCGTGCGTGTGATGAAGCCCTTTCCCTCGCTGTCACAGATCTGGAAAAAGTCCTCTGTTTTGTCCAGCATAGCAATGTGTCCCCATCCTGCCTCTTTAGTCACACTTTTCCTTTGCTGCAGCTGCTTGTCATCCTGGTCTGAGCCACTGTTGATGACACGTGTTGATCTAACGTGTTCAGTCTCTGACATGATTCCAGCTTGCTTTGACCGTCTTCAAACAGGTCAGGATGAAATGCAGGCGAGAGACATGACAGCACAAACGGGATGGACTTTAAAGCTAGATCCAGTATGACGAATTCTCCTGATTAATTCAGAAGACATAATGCATTGTTGTCTTGTACTGAGTCAATGCTGTGGGTCCCAGCTGGAAGTGCATGAAAAAGCACAACACATCAGCATGTCAATCCCTTGTGTCTTTAGGAATGTTAAGACTTCTTGAAAAGTGAAATGCAGATTACTGGTGTATATGTGTGTGTGTGCAGCGGGAAACAGATTTACAAGCCTTGAGCTTAAACTTCAGGCTCACTTCAGCTTTGAGTGAGAACTGTAAAAACTAAACATTTAATGTTTAATTGAACATTGACGACTTATCTCTAGCATAAAATTATAAACGTGATAAATGCTACGAGTATAAAATTAGTTGGATGGTAAAGAAAAAAAACTCAAATTCTGACATACATATAAATTTTGTTATATTTAGTTCAATTTAATTGCGTTTATTTAGATCATGAAAAGTGATTGAACATTTGTTAGTGAGCATCTGCCTCAGTTGGAGACATCAGTCAGCAGACCTGTCACTTTTTTAGCTTTGATGTCCCACCAACACAATGACAAGGGGGGAAATGAAGAGGTTTCTGTGGTGACATTTACTGTTTGAACAGAAGTTGAACTGGCTACGGTTTGTAAGAAGGGTTATCAAGTATTTTCGATTTATATTTAAGCATAAACCAGTTAAAATGATTCTGCTGAACCAGGTTGACAGAGAGATAAGGTGACGCACATCTTGCTCCTCTATGTTTAGTAATAAAAGTTGAATGCCAGTGCTCTGTATAATTTGTGACATTAAACTAAATACATGAAATACTGAATTCATGAAGCTTCAAACTAAAATTACATGCAAACGAAGTTCTTATAGTGAGAAATTCGTATAATGAAAATACAGAATTACAGCTCTTACCTGAACAATAAAACAAGTATTTTATTCTTCCAGGTCTGTGGCTACAATAATGTTAGTATTAACTTGTTTCATTAAATCCAGTAAATGAGTGAAGTTTGTGGAGAGAGACCGTTAATTCTCGGAGAGGAGGAGGAACTTGTTCAGCTCAAGGTCAGAACAGGACGTTTCTATAGTGACACAGAAGTATGGGATGAAATGAGTCTCAAATTTACTAACAAATGCATGCACAATTATCCTTGAACTTGATAAATGTTCCAAATGTATCGTACTATCCACAACCAAATGTCTGTCAGCTTGTGTCTGTAAAATTCAGAATTACATGAATGTGCAGCGGTTTGTACAAATAGAAACAAGGACTGAAATGCTCCAGGAAAGCTCTTTTCATGCTGAGCTAATCAAAATGACCACAGCTGATCACAGATGAAAGTCAAATGGCTTTGTGTGCCATTGAGAAGGTGATTCACTAAACCTGATTGAGTTTACAAGTCATTTTTAGTAATATTTTATATTATAAAATTTTTATTTCTTTTCTGAATGTTGGTGTATTTCTTTCACTTGGATGTTACAAGTTGCACTGAGCAAATACAGCTGGATGAAACAAAAGCTTTGTCCGTCTTCATTTCAGGCTGCAAAAGCAACAAAATGTGATCATTTTAAAAGGGTGGTGATTCTTTTCTATACCAACTGTAGATTACACCAAAGATAGATATAAACTATACAACTATAGACACTATAACCATGTATAGATGCTCACAAACAGGCAAGAGATTTAAAAACCCTGTGAAATTCTCTTATTATATTATATTATATTATATTATATTAATATATATTTATATTATACTTATATTATATTATATATCTTAGATTATATTCGATTATTACGTATGTTTATTTACACTAAACATATTGCATAATAATACTCTATGTAATTAAAATGTATTAATAAATATTTATTATAATGATGATGATGATTCTACTTATTCATATTTTTATTATTATTATTCTAATGATTTATATTCAAATAGTTTTAAGTCATGCTGCAGCCACCTTTGTAGGATTTGTTGTTCTAGGGAAAGATTTTAACACAAAACATTTTCACACAAAAAATCATGTTCTTTTTTTTTTCATTTAAAAAATCCAAGAAGTTTTATCATTTTTATGAATAGAGAAATTAACAATTTATGTCCAGATAAAATGTTCACCAGTGAGAGGCTCCCTCATGTGGTGACACAAGACTCTTGTTTGCTCGTTTTTACAATAAGTGCTTTGCTGCCATCTGCTGGATGAATTACTCAAAGCAGTATGACTCCCACCCACAAAAACCTTGATATGATGCCAAAAGAATATCTTTGGAACAGAAAACAATGTTTATTTACAAATTTTGTCTGAATAGCCCTCTATTTGTTGTACACAAGTCTAGTTCATTTTATAATATCTCAGCATACTATTTATTGTGTTCTTGGTTAGAACATCATAACACTGTAGTAAAATCCACTTAATATTATGGATACAATGTAGTTCATTTAATGAAAATAACTATCAAATGTTAAATTGACTATAATTTATATATTTATAGCATCTGTCCATGAAATAAAGTTTCAGTAAGTGAGCAGTCAGTCATCAGTGCTTGTATCTGCTGTGTTCAGGTTCAGGTTTGATGCTGAATATAAGCTGCAGTGTTTCTGTATCAATCTGCTTGTTCGTGTTACTAATCGCACACTGACGAGGACATGAAACGAGGTCTGTCCCGGTGAAGTGTCTCTTCATGCCGGAGCGGAAGTCCGCTTCCTCCGCGCTCACACTTTAGTGATATATATGGTGAAAATCAGAAAAGCGTCCTCTGATTTGTCACTGAAGTTGTTTGATGATTTCCTCTGTTCTGTCTAATAAGGTATCAGTGAGTGTCATTGGCAGCTGTGAGTCTCTCTCTCTCTTTAGGGGGCTGACAGGAGCCAGTTTCTTCAGTGTGTTTGAGGGAGCAGAGGAGAAACTTGCGCTGACAGTCAAACAGATGGTGAGACGAGCAGAAAATGATGGAGGGATGCCTGACACTCGTTTTACTCTCCTCCATATTCACTCTAACCACATCTGGTAAGTACACAAATGGACAGTAAAGAGTTTAATTTAAATGTATTTTTAAATGAGCAGTTAATCTATGATGGCTTCAAATCACTAGAAAGTGAATAGATGTCTGTGCAATATCTAGAAAATAAGATCTTGATTAAGAATTACATTTTATGAATGATTTGAGCTTTTACATGCATCCAATTTAATGATAAGATTATTTGTCATTTTTTTCTTTTACAGCAGTAGTTGTACAGTTTGAATTTACTATTTTTTTTTGTATCTTGATTTAGCTGGAATCTGCTTATGCTAATTCTGTTTTACTGCTACTGTTTAACTGTTGTTAAATCTCTTTCTCTCTCTTTTATGCACAGATTTTGATACTGTTAGGTTAGTTGGTGGTAACAGTCCCTGCAGTGGTAGAGTGGAGGTTCATCATGATGGTCAGTGGGGAACAGTGTGTGATGATGACTGGGATATGCCTGATGCTGCAGTGGTGTTGTAGAGAGTGGGATGTGGAGGGCGTAGAGGCTTGGGTGGTGATCGTTTGGACCAGGGAGTCAGGACAGATAGGATGGATTGATGTGGCTGTACGTGGATCAGAGTCCACACTGAAGGACTGTACATCATTAGGATGGGTGGTAGTAACTGGGTCCTCCTGAAGACGGCTGGAGTCCAAATGCTCAGGTGAGCGCTCCATACATCACCTGTAAGCACAGGATCAAACTTTCATCATAAACATCCTATATGACAGTTTTAAAATATTGTGGTAATTGTTAGTCCGAGAAACTTCCGATACATTGAATTGAACTTAGTAGGTTATTGGTCTAAAACTACTCACTTTCATCCTGTTTACAAATCCGTTAAAGAACTTGCTTATTGTTGTAGTCTGTATCAAATCTAGTGAAAGATGGTCTTCTCTGTGGTGTAAAAAATCAGAAAACTTTAAAAACTACGGTAAGGTCAAGACTGTGCGGTCTACTGTGCTCTGGAAGAGTGGAGAGGTTCTCTGTGGTGGCATGGGCTTTGTGTTCAGTGTGTGCGCTTGCCTTGACCAGAGGCATGCGAGGTGTGTTAGCCGAGCTGGAGTGGGCACATGCTACAGGTGCAGGGAGCAGATGCTTTGGCTAAAAGGAGACGTCAGATGTGGACCCAGAGATCCGTGCAGAGGAGCGATACACATTCAACGGCCTACGTCATCATCAACCTCACCATAAAATACACTGCACCCTGAAAATGATGTTGGACTGTATGTTCGGTAAAATGTTTAACTGTTCTATTAACAAATCCAATTGTTAAATACTAACCTAAAGGTAATTGTTGATCAGTAGCTCGGAGTGGACTGTAATCTGTCACAAAATAAGACTGAAGAATTACCATATATCTCTGTCTCTTATTAGATCCAAAAGCTCTGTTTTCTTTCTCCAGGTTACAACTGATCTTTTCGGATGGTAAACGGTCAGGACTTTGTTCTGGAAGAGTGGAGTCCGTTCTCTTAACTGGTTCACAGTGGTTTGATGCATGGGGATATGAGATCTGCCAGTTCTCCTCTGTAGCATCTGACTTTTTGGATGCTGTTGGTCTGTTGTGTTCTCATACTTGTTTTTAGAGTTAATTTGGAAAATCTGGGCTGAGTTTTTTTTTTTCCTTTTCATTAAACAACACTTCATAATTTTCATTCTTCATGGAGCTTCTATTCTATTAGTCTATATTTTTATCTGCCCCTTCGGCTGGTGGGTGTGATATTTGTTATGTGGGGCTTACATCACTGTCTTGAAGAGGGTCTTTGTGTGTGTTGTGCTTGGGGACGGGAGTTGTCAGTGGGACTATGCAAAGGGGGTGTGGGGGAGGCGGCGGCCCAGTGCATGTTAGCATTGGGTGTGTGTGTGTACCGTGGGCCCTTTTGAACTTGTTCTAAATTTTGTTTTCTATTTATTTATTTGTGCTATTTATGTTTAAGTTTTTTCAAGTTTGTAGTTGTCCAGGTACAGCGGGAAAAGATGGATGGGGTGTCGTGAATAGAAATCAAATGTAAAATAGCACTGCTAGTCTCACTGTAAAATCAAATAGATAGTCAAACCAAAATTATTCAGACACCTTCAACATTTCTCACATTAACACAGTTTATTCGCTATAGTTTAGAAAAATGTAATAAAATATGACAAGAACTCCGAGTTTGCTTAAACTGTTTCTAACACCTTCATGATGGTTTAATTCCTAACCTTTATATAAATTTCTTTAAGGTATTCACTCAACCACAAATTTCATACCGGTGGGTTTATTTCCATATTTACAACTATCAATCCTGCAGGCCCGGGGTGGGGAGGGGGGGGATGGGGGCTCTCTAGGAACGAGGAGACGTAGAATTAAACTTCAACACTCTTTACTAATCATCCAAAATAGGAACAATTCAGGGCACAACATGGCCAACAAACCGAACAAGTCCTGGACCGTGACAAATACTTTTTGACCAATACCAGCCAATGCTGAATTTTTTCGTCTTTATCAATAAAGCCCACACCCTTACGCAAACAACAACATTGTATTTCAAAGTTGGGTGTGTTTGGTGTTGTTTTTATTCGTTGGTTGATGGTAGTTTGGTCCCAATTTTTTTTGTAAAAGTTATGTTATTCACTGTTATGGGATATATTTTTATTATCCTTTTTACATTTAGAGTTTGTTTATGTGGTTTGATAGTGGCATACATAACTGCTATCCTTTATTTCCTTCGGGCCATCGTAGAGTGAACAGTCTGAACCATTTTATTTTGGGTGTGGTGGGTGGTAATCTGTTTGTTTGGCCTGGGGAGACTTTGTGGCGATTAATTCTGTGTGAACAGATTACAACAAAGTAATTAGTCAAGAGCAGTGAGTGTGATTTTCTTCTTAGGGTTGGTGGGGGATTAACATTAAAGACACCGACAGCTGCTAGTAAATTAGGTGCGGTCACTTTTAGAGACAATGCATCCAATATAATAATACACATCCAGTTTCTTTCTCAACTGTTTACTTTCACCTTTAAAACATAACCGACAGTTTTTTCGAGGATACTCTCCAAGACGGGTATCTTGATATAATTGTGTATGTATTTGTTGTTTGTACAAGAGCAAGAAGAGGCACATTCGGTGTTCAAGCGGGTTGAGACGCGTCTCTCTGCGTGCGCACAGAACACCGCGCGCGTGTGCTGAATTGGGCTCTTTCATTTTGTATTTGTTCGTTCAGGTGCAGGAGTACGCGAAGGAGAGCTCGTTTCGGTGTTGCTGTCCGTGAGACGCGGCTCTCTGCGCTCTCTTAACACCGCGCGCGAGTAGTCAGTTGAGTTTACGGTTCTTGTGCTTGAATTCTTTAAACTCTTTAGAATGTTTAAATTAGCAAGGCTTAAAAACAGTGCAAATGATAAGCTTTCATGATGATGCGCAGCCAGTCGGTTGAGATCGCCGGGGGGCCCCCCCTCAGCCGTGGGCCCCTATAATCGTCACCACCTTTCACCCCATTACCGATGGCCCTGACTGACATTATGCTAATGGAAACTTTATTCAAAATACAATATTTATTCCCTATACATTTCAGAATGATGATTTATGCTTGTGTCATTTAAGTTTCGAATTTACTTATATAAAGTATAATATTGATATAAAGCATATTTATTATATAAATGTTCCTCTGTGGTCATTAACACATTTGCAGTATTTTAGTAAAATGTCACATCTTTCACTCAGATTCCTCTCTGGCCCTTCATGATGGTCTGGTGCGGTTGTCTGCAGAGAGACAGTGTGAGGGGGAGGTGGAAGTTTTCATACATCAGGTCTGGAGGAGAGTTCTGCTGGACTCCCGGAGTCTCACTGAATCCTCTGTGGTCTGCAGACAGCTGGACTCTGGCTCTGTGCTGAACTTCTACGGCTCCTCTCCATCCAGTCCTGAACACAGTCATGAGTGACGGGCTTCCAGTGCTCTGGACAGTGAAGCTCTCTGGGCAAACTGCAGCTAGCCACAACCTCCTCAACGCAGCTCCACCCACAAACAGCTGTCAATCACCTGCTGGTGAGAAAAAACATCTGGGGCAGATCTCCGTTGTTCGTGGCAATAATGTTTTTTCGTATCCTGCATTCCGGTCGCGGCCATCCGTGGTGGGTTCTGGGGGAGGACTGTGCAGGAGCTGGGGTTTTCACAGCGCTATGGGGGCAGTGTGTGACGACTCGGGGTATTACAGATGCTCATGTGGTGTTGCAGACAGCCTGCAGTGTGGACTGGCCTCAGTAACCAGCAGGACCAGCTGGTTGGTCCTGGTTCTGGACACATATGGGATGGCTGAGGTGGGTGGGAGGGGAATGAGCGCCCTGTGGGCGCTGATCTCTCCGGCTGGGGGAAACTGGCTCTGTAAACCAAGAAGGACGTAGGGTCGTGGCTAAGGTAAACAGCATGCTGTGCTTTTTAATCTACAGTAAAAATAATATAACGGTTTTCGAAATAACATTTTAACACAGCCACCATCCAAATGAAACTGCAGGTTTCAGTTTTGGTATTGTAAAAATTATATTTTTATCAAATGTACATAGATGTTAATGTTTTAATGCAATCCTTTTCCATTTAGAGTTTAAAGAGATCAGGTTAACTGAGGGCTGTGAAGGGAATGTGGAGGTTTTCTACAATGGATCCTGGGGTAATGTGTGCTGGAACCAGATGGACGGAGACACAGTGAGTCTGATCTGTCAGGAGCTGAACTGTGGAAGATCTGGGGTTTTGTCTGATTCTACAGCAAGAGTGAAATCAGCTCGTAACTGGCTGGATAAAGTTAATTGTCGACCACATGATTCATATCTGTGGCAGTGTCCATCTTCACCCTGGGGACAGAATGACTGTAATAATAAGGATGAAGTGGCCAAAATCACCTGCTCAAGTGAGATGATATTTAAATGATGTAAAATGGTCTCAGTAGTCATGTTTCTTTAAACACAATGTTTATATGCCGTGCGTAAACTAATGTTTAAGAAAAGCTACACTTAGCTGATGGAAAGAGTTTAACATGATTTGTGAGGCTTAAATGTTGTTTTCACACTGATATGTTTCACTGAAAGATGTTATGTCCCTTGTATCCTAATGTTCAGTTCTCTTCATGTTTTAATCTCAGAGGAGGAGAATCAGGAGTCACGGACTCGTTGACAATGTTCTATTCCCATATCCACCAGAGACATGTCAGGAGTTTTTGACATATTAATTCGTACCGAACCGTTTCGGTACGCATGTGTACCGCACAAATACAGTTTGTTTGTTTTTTCTTCTTCTTCAAAATTCAAATAATAAATGGCGTTTTGACCGTCTTTTATTTGGCATGACAGATCGCTGTATAAACGCCTTAGAGAGCCGCTTCTGGGACGGTTCAGAAACGTGCTGGTACAATCCCAACACAAGCTCTGACTAGAGCGGCCACGATCAGCTCCAGTTCCCGTGTCTGAGCCGTGACGCACCGCAGATTTGTCCAGAGCGGAGCGTGAGTGAACTCGATCATTCCTTCCTCTCTACTACTAGTTTTAACGCGAATAAACATAACTGAACATCTCATGCCTCATGTAATTGCTCAAACAGTGTTTCAACCGCGGAAAGACATCAACAATATAGCGTGGAAATAAAATGTCACGTAGCATTTAATTTACCTCAGCAAGTCATCAGTGTCCACAGCTCGTTCACTAGAGGGACATGCAGGGGGTCTAGCGAGAGCATCTTTGCGAACTATTACACCATATGCTCATTATATTTTACTAAACCTGTTAGTCTTAATTATTTAATGTACAGTATGTTTAAATTAATCTGTTTTGAAACATGCTATGACAGCCATTGTGTAATTGGATATATTTTAACAAATAGCTTAGAAATTGTGTTATTTATAAGTTAATTTAAAAACTGCATTTTGTGCAATTTACATGTTTGCTCCCCCCTTTTTTCTTTTTCTTTTCTTTCTTTTTCTTT
>JADLZN010004419.1:0-27741 GCA_018155175.1 Sinocyclocheilus anophthalmus
TTTATTATAAATTTAAACTATAATTCATTTTAATTTAATTGTAAATGACATGCAATTAAGTGTTCGAAAACATTACATTCATTTTACACTTAAGTATGCTCCTTTAAAGTATGTTATTTCCGTAAGTACACTAAAGTATGCTAAAGTGTACTTCTTGTTCCACAAGGAATGACTTAAATGTGAAGGATCCTTTGGACTCCCACCTGAGACTTCTCCACTGAAGCGGTATGTTTGTCACACATCGGGCTGATCTCCATGCCTCGCTCTCGCTCTCGGTCACCCTGGTGAAAGAACTCTTCCATAATGCGGTCCGTCCATTGCCGGTACAGATCTAATGGCTTGGTGGGATTGCTGAGATCGGCGCAGTGAACCATATTTCGTTAAGACCTGTGTGGACATTGTGAGACAGACATTGAATGATATTGACTTTCGAAGAAGAAAAAAAAAAAAAAAAAGAAAAAAAATTAGTGGAAGACACATATGTTGTTGAGGCCACAAGCCGCACTCACCTGTATCCTGTCTGTATAGTTATCAAGAAGCAACTCTCCTGAACTGGTCACCTTCTTGGTCTCGACCATTGTCTTCAAGTCAGCCAGTAAGCTCATGTGCTTGGACATGTCTGTTGCTAGTACCTATGGAAAGATTTGGAAACTTAGGGTGCTGTAGATCATTTGCTTTCTGTAGATTTTTGGCTTTTATGGTCTGTTTACGCATATATGTGACCGTGGCCACGTTTTCATTACATTGGTACAGGCATGTATTGCGGGGGTTCAGATTTCAATATTTGGTGAGTGTCGCTAAAAGTTAATGCTCTATCTTGTTGGAAATATGCCCTACACCAAACCCAACCATAAACCTACCCGATAGTGTTAACGAAAGAAAAAGTGATATAAAAATGCATTCATATATTAACTTCTTTCTACACGAGTTTGAGCTGTTTTGTATGGAAGCCTGTTTCCGCCACTGAATAAAAAATAAAACAAGGTAATTGCAACTTTTTATCTCATAATTCTGACTTTTTTTCTCAGAATTGTGTGAAAAAACGCGCACTTCTGACTTTTTTTTTTTGCAAGTTTAAAAGTCAGATGGCATTATAAAAAACTCACAATTGTTATTTATAAAGGTTAAAGTCACCAATAATGTGATTCTTCCAAACTTAGCTTTCAGTTCCGTTTATGAGATTAAAATCGATAATGAAGTTCTACACGATATGATTGATACTATATTACATATTGTGACCATGGCCCACAAAAACCAGTCATAAGATCTATACATAATCTGAAAGCGAAATAAATAATCTCTCCATTGCGTATGTTTTGTTAGGAGAGGAACTATTTGAAAATCTGGAATCTGAGGGTGCAAAAAAATCTAAATATTGAGAAAATCATCTTTAAAGTTGTTCAAATGAAGTTCTTAGCAATGCATATTACTAATCAAACATTAAGTTTTGATATATTTACGGTACGAAGTTCACAAAATATCTTCATGGAACATGATATTAATATTCTAATGATTTTTTGGCATAAAAGAGAAATCGATAATTTTGACACATACAATGCTTTTTTGGCTATTGCTACATATATCCCCCAGCGACTTAACACTGCTTTTGTGCTGCAGGGTCACATTTGCATCAGTTTGATCTAAGTAGCCTATTATGTTTACATGAAGCACGTTTAATGCAATATTACCTAAATGTCATTATATTGGCATTATGATGTTTGGTGTGACCGTAATAGTTTTGCAGAGCTGTAAAGTAGTGTGAGAGATGAGTGTAAAGGTCAGTGTGTTGTTGTTGTCTCCAGGGCGTCTCAGTCCTCCCGCGTGTCCTCTGAGAAAACACAAAACCAACCGGAAGCCTCGGACCCCGTTCAGCACGTCGCAGCTGCTGGCGCTGGAGCGGAAGTTCCGTCAGAAACAGTACCTGTCCATCGCAGAGCGGGCCGAGTTCTCCAGCTCGCTGAGCCTGACCGAGACTCAGGTGAAGATCTGGTTCCAGAACAGACGAGCTAAAGCCAAGCGGCTCCAGGAGGCCGAGCTCGAGAAGATCAAGATGGCCTCTAAACCGATGCTTCCTCCCGCCTTCGGGATTACATTTCCATTCGGCACTCACGCTCCGGCTTCATACACGGCATCGCCTCCGTTCCACAGACACTCGCTGAGCGTGGCTCCGGTGGGACTCTACACACACATGGGATACAGCATGTACCATTTAGCTTAAAGGACGACCGAGTGCATCTGATGCGACTTTCTCTGCATCTTCAGCGACTCTGCTCCGACAAAAGTGGACCTGCTTTACTCTAATGGAGGCATTGCACACGGCCTGTACTGTCACAGAAACTTATGCACACAGATTTGGTCAAAGGTAGGTCAGGTGAAAACAGTCCGTATCTCACACTTGCATTCGTAGCGATGCGTTTATGATTCAAACTCGCCTCCCCCCCCAAAATTTTTTTGGGTTTTTTTTTTTTTTTTAAACGATAGCAAAAATAAACACCGACTGTTGTTTAAATGATTCCCTTCGATAGGGATCTGAAATGTAAAATATTGTACATTTGGACAAAAATACCATTTATATGATGAATATATTTGTTAAATAAATTAATGACAAATGGTCTATTCTTTGTTTTCTCCTTTGTTTCGCAGAAACATGGTCTAGATTGTGAGAGGGATTCTAAAATACGTCCCAAAATGGAAGCAAAATATTTCCTAATTTGATGATGACTCAATGCAAAAACCATAAAATCACCCAAACAAAATTCCTAACTCCTTCAAAATCATGCAAAGCAGATTAAAGAGTCGCTCATATTTTTGTTTGCTTTATGAGGCTGGCATATGTCAATGAAATTTAAAACCACTCAACAGTTCTACTCATATTTAAACTATATTTTAATTTGTGGAGCCAGATTAACATCAGAGGTTTCTTGCTCCGCACACATGGTAATGGTAGATAATTTCTTACAGAAATAAATCCCAGTAAAATGCAACAGGAAAAGAACAGGCCGTCTTTGAGTGTGGTGGTGAAAGTGCGTTTAACCTGTCGTCTATCATCTGGCCGGAGTGTATTTCCACAGCTGTTGCTTATTGCTCTGAAATAACCCACTTACATGCTCTTGGCGCCGGACCTCGAGGAGACCCGCATCTACTAAACCGTGTCTTGTGAGCAGTTCAAACAAGCGAGCGAAACTAAAGATTGCACTTAGACCTGAAATTACCTTGAATGATTTGACTGGAATCCTCTTATTGAAGGGATGAAACGACAGCGAACAGGTTGTGAGTTTGGAGCCCTGCAGCACATTACAGAGCAGAGGTTACAGCATCGAGAGCCATCAAGACAAGCATTCACTGTGCATAGCCTATCACTGATGAATTCTGCATCCATTCATTGCTGATAACCTCAACAAATCTAGTTAAAATGCCAGTATTAACCTATAATGTATTAGTATTATAAGAATAAATGTAATCATTGAAGCTGGGTCACATGTTGGCTTGGTGCTTCAAACACTTGTAATCATTCTAGAGATGAGCACTGAAACGAGCATGCGATTTTCAGGAAAAACGCATCTATGAAATATCAGAATTGATATAGTTTGTGTGTGAAAAATGGCGAGGGCTGAAGAGATTGTGCTGGGACTGGAGTCAGTGCTCGGTAATTAATAAAAGCTCTAATGACAATAAGATGAGTATCACACGGGTGAGCGCGCGGGCTGAAAGCCCACAAAAGATCTGAAGGGAATCTGTCTCTGTTCAGAAGAGGTCACTCTCTCTCTCTCTTCACGCCCCGGGCTAAAGGAGACAAAAGTCACTTGTTTTTATCATCCAAACTATCACAACGGGACGTTTGCGAAGAGAATCGGGCTTCATTTCACTGGCGCCACGTCTGTCTTTCTCTCTCCATTCAAAGCAGAGAAGCGAGCTCAGACCTTTAGACGCATGCAGAGGCGCTGCTAATATAACCTATAAACCAGTCTAAACGAACCTAAATTAGGGTTAAACATTAAAATAATGAAACCATAAATTAAACTTTTAAATAATAAATTAACCGCACAGTCGTTGTTATTTACATTCACGTGAAAGAAATTAAACATGCACGTAATCGGTGCAAATGCGTTACAGATTATGTAGATTATGATGAGGATATATCGGTTGTTCTTCTTTCCTGTTTATAGAAGGTTAGGGATTTTTTCAACGTTCCCATGACATTTCAAACTTCATAATGTGTCGGTACTGGTGCTTATTTTATTTGCTTATATTGACAAATTACATTTAAAAGAAAAAAATATATAGATATATTTCTTCCGTCCTATTAAACTCCGAATTTGGCATTTCTGAAAATATTTCTGAAGCAGCGTCTGTTTAAGAGAGAGAGAGAGAGAGAATATTTGAAGACCCAGTATTAATAGTGCATTTCCCTGGAATATATTACGTCAACTAATTGCAAAAATATTGTACATTCACTGGAATGACACACAGTGGGGAAAAAGCAATAGCGTCTGGAAGAAGTGTCCATGAAACAAATGCGGCATCGAAAACAATTATTTTGGTTTCAAGTTCGCATCTGCATTAAAAGCTGAGGGGTTTGATTTGGCCATAAGTTATAGCGCCCCCTCACGGTTCATGCAACTAAACTATTTGCAGGATATGTACTCAACATTTAACGGCAAACCGTTTGTTTATAATAATAGAAAACCATTGCTTCAAGCGTTTTTTAAACCGGCGTACAGTTTCAGGGGTTTATTTGACACATGAGCTGACACACAGGCCCTACATTGAAAACTGAGACCGTGAGAAAAATACATAAAGTTCTGGCATCTGCTTAAATAAAAGATCAGTTTATATAGACATGCACTGTAAAACCCAACTGGAAAATAATAGGCCTATAATATTAACAACATACAGATTAACCCAACCACACAATTGTATCATTATGACAATAACTTCTCTCTTTATAACCCTGCGATGGTGGAGGTTTACATCGTGTGGTGACAACATCTCAAACTAAATGACTACATTAAAGAAACATTAATTATTTAAGAGTGATACATATTTACTGCAGTGTTCGTTTTATAAGTGTGCGCTGAACAGGAATTGTAGATATTTTGGCTTTCGTGGCAATTCTGTTTCATGATTTTTGTTTTCATGATAAGCAAGAAACATACATGCCCATGTGAATACAAGATAATATGATTCTGCCAAATAAGATGGAAAAAAAAAGGAAAAATCATCAAACACACACCAATGCATGAATATCAGCACGATCGTGCATTAACGTGTGCAATTAATCAAATATAGTTTGTGTAATATTTAACCAACACGTTTCACGACACGAGCATGAGATCATCTACAGACACGAGATGTGGCCTGCTCCTCATCATGCTACAGCCTCCATTCTGCAGTTATTTACCCCAGCTAACTGATATATGATATGATATGATATATGGCTAACATCCATAGTTTTCCTTAAATATTTAGCAGACCTATTTCACATTTCGTAAATAAGTGACCTTAAACACATACACATCTGTGTCCCTGCAGCACAAAAGCATAAGCAGCACAGGTATATTTGTAGAAATAGCCAAAAAAAACATTGTATGGGCCAAAATTATAGATTTTTCTTTTACGCCAAAAATCATTAGGACATTAAGTAAAGATCATGTTCCTTGAAGATATTTAGTAAATGTCCTACATTAAATATATCAGAACTTAATGTTTGATTAGTAATATGCATGGCTAAGAACATCATTTGAACAACTTTAAAGATGATTATCTCAATATTTAGATTTTTTTTTGTCACCCTCAGCTTCCAGCTTTTCAAATATGTGCCTAGCCTACAAACATACATCAATGGAAAGATTATTTATTCAGATGATTTAAAAAAAATGGACCCTTATGACTAGTTCTGTGGTCCAGGGTCACATATGCTGCTGGCTGTCCTTTCAGCACGGAACACAAATAAATAAACACATATTACAACTATTAATTAAAAAAAAATATTTGAACATTCTAACTGAAGCTGCATTTTTACGTCCGAATTAATGCTTAATAATAAAGTTGCATGCTATACAATCACAAAAATAATGCATATAAAAATGTAAATATGTAAAATAACAACAATACAATTAAAATAAATCAATGCTGCCAAACCACTCCAGCACAAACTAAACCAAACGCCATCATCATTACAGACTGAAATTAATGTCTTCGAGATTACTGGTGTTATTTTGAAGAACTGTTTTCTTATTAACTAATGAGATGGCTATAAAAAACACAATGGAACCGTAAACATGATGGAAATGTGCCCGAAACGCTCGTAAATACAGCGATTATAACACTTACGCTGTAAATAAAGCATTTTCTGGCTCGTTTTAAAAGCGCTTCATTTAGCCAACCACATGTTTTCTGGCGCGTTGCTCGCTCGCAGCGTTGTATTATTCAGCCCTGCGGTTTAACAGCGTGTTTGCTGCCTGCATCAGAAGTCGATTACACTCACATCAGCGCGTTTCTTTACTCTTCTGCAGGCTGAATGGGTTCACGGCTCGTTCGGGTTACTGTAGCTGCAGAGACCCAAGCCTCGAGCATCTGATCGGTTATCGATCGCTCATCAGATGATCAGAGGGAAACATCGCGCTAAAAATGACTCCAAAGATCCCCTGTGTTGTTCTTATTATTGGGATTTATTTAAAGCTGGAACGGTTTAAAAACCTCGTTTAAAAAGGTGCAGAATTTATTATTTAAAACCCGTTTTTAAATCTCATCCGTTTTTAGATTGCTCATAAATTTCAAGTCACCGTTATTTATACAGCGCTTTTTACATGCAGATTGTGTCGAAGCAGCTTTACAGCCGTTCTCCTAAAAGATCTGCTTCTCAGCCATCACGCAGCAGCAGGAGGGAAATAAATACTGAATAACTTCAGTAATGTGCGTATTCTCTCGTCACAGAAACAGCACTTTATTTCTATCAAGTGTGCATCATCCGAATTTAAATGTTCTTTAGTGCAATGTTCAGCGCCTTAAAACGCAAACTGAAAACAGTCGATGTCAGAGGAAAACACACTTGATCAGACTGGCATGACTCTGGTCAGAAGCGCTCGCTCGCTCGCCAGAGGACGCCGTTACACCGCGAGCGTCTCAGCACGCGCTCTCCTGCAGCTGAACTCCTCTGAAGCCAGCCCTCGGCACGAACTGATAATCACACACAAAAGCACAATGCAAAGGCTTTGGCGTCATTCAGAGTCAAATCAACCAAAATTCAAAAACTTCCCCAGCTCAAATGCTGATTTTCCTGATATTTTTTCCTGAAGACAGACAGATGTGAAAGCCAAAATATTAAATGTCATAGACGTATATTTACGGAGTAATCCACTATTTTTGTAGAGGTAACCAAACCATACCGGTCCAAATTGACGTCCAAAAGGAAAGTTCATTAAGACCCAATATCTAAAAGTGCATTAAGATGCATTACATGCATGCAAACTTTGGAGAGAAAATAAATTTAAAAAACCTTAAAGTGCCATTTCTCCATTTTTGAATGGTCATCATTGGCACATAATGCAACAAGATAGCTAGTCAGCAGATTTGACTAACAGAGCTATCAGTCTCGGTGTCATGTTACATCCCCTTTTTAATCGAGGGGTGATGGGGGAGTAACACACTATTAAAGAGGAACGAAAACGTATCAGTAAACGCAAAAACCGAGTGAGAGGGAGTTGGCTCTATCTGCAATCCCAGCACTCACACAAGATTTTATTTACAAATAGTTCTTCATCCAGACTACCTGCCAGAAGGGAATCTAGTTAACCTCCAAGAAAATAGATACAAATAAACAACAGAAATATTACTTGACTTCCTAACTAGCAAAAACTGGAGAAAATGAGAACAAAAGAAAGTGGCACCCCACTCCCTACTGCTGCAGCACTCAAACAAACCGGCATACGACTCGAAGCGGTGCACTGCAGCCAGAACACATGCAGGCTTGGTTTTAAATTGAAGCTTAACACAAAGCTGCGCACTACAGCCGTGACACCAATAGTACGCTTAAGACACAGCAACACACTCGTGCTCTTGGGAGAAGCAACCTCTCACTGGCTCACGCTCTTGTTCTTCTTAAATACTGCTCCTCTTGACATTCACAAGGAGCAGCTGGTAGATCCAATCCACCTAATATTAGGACAGAACACAAAGAAAACAGAAAACTAAACTCCCAGCAGCGCCGTTGGGTCCACTGGCAGCACCTCATTATTACATGCCCTATGATAAAAATAAAATTCATACCTCTAGAACTAACAATATTATCTGCCATCTTTCCTGAAGTCATGTGAGTACCTTGAATTGTGTGTGTGTGAGTGTGTGTGTGAGGTGTGTGTGTGTGTGAGTGCGTGTGTGCGTGAGTGAGTGAGTAAGTGTGTGTGAGTGAGTAAGTGTGTGTGTGTATTGAGTGAGTGAGTGAGTGAGTGTGTGAGCGAGTGTGTGTGTGTGTGTGTGGTGTGTGAGTGTGAGTGCGAGTGAGTGTGTGTGTGTGATTGTGTGTGAGAGAGTGTGTGCGAGTGGTGAGTGAGTGCGTTTGAGTGTGAGTGCCGTGTGTGTTTCATGTTTTGCGTGTGTGGTGGTGTTTGTGTGTGTGTGTGTGGTGAAGGGGGTGTGAGTGTGTGTGCAAGAGAGAGTGTGTGTGTGTGGAGTGAAATGCTAACCTGGCTGCTGTTTTTATAGGAGTAAGAAATTCTGCCAGTATGGAATACAGGTTATAAAACAGTCACTGTTAGTGTTTTACCTGTGCTTTACCTCAGGTTCTGCATGACATAAAAACATCAGGACTCGATTCAGATGCTGAGTAATCCTTCTCGCAACTCGGAGCAGCACAACATGAAACAACACAGACTCACTCACCATTAGTCTAGCCTTTAACCAAGCCGCCGATGAGAGTCACGTACTGCATGTTCCAGAAACAATCACCTGAACCGTGAATCATGTGACCGCTCATGCTGCAGATGTCGTTAGATATTTAATTGATCTTATTATACTTCTGACCATTGCATGCAAATTTACAAAGAAAAACAATTTCCCTTTTCCTTTCAAATTCCTTAACCTGTTGTTCATGTAATGGATGAAAAATGCTGAATTAAAATATTTTAACATACTCTTGGTATTTATTTTTGTATGCACATGCAATGTATTGAAATCAGCACATACCCTGCTCAAATGCAGTGTTTCTGGTTATCACTGTAAAATTGTTTTGCTTGTTTTCTGACAAAACTCTAGAATGTCAGCTAATGTGGTGACATTACTCCGCCTACTGGTGTCTCATTTATATGCATACTTTTCCTGTCAAACTACCTCCTTTGATTATTTTACAATAACTGGTTTGTTATTATTCTGTCCCCATCAAAGTGCACTGATCACTCACCGGCTCATCATAACTTTCTCTGGTTGTTCATCTTGTAACTTGCTCTTTATGTGCTGGTTATTTAGGCTGCGCATTCTGCTAGCCTTCTGTTCACATTTTTCTCTTCAGCTGTAATTCCCGAGTGCCAGTGAACTCGGGAAGAGAACAGGTCATTTGTTCCATCTTCTCAGGAAACAGGACAAGGTTGCCAATGTTCCAGGCATTGTTTCCAGATCTGCATGCTCAGTCAAACCTGGAGCTCTCAGGACAATGCTTGCCATGAAAATAAAGCCAAATCTCTGTGTGAAGGACGGCTGATTCATATCTCTCTCATGACAGTCTGTTCTGTAACTGATTTAACGAGTCGCTCCACACGCAGACACAGACGAATGTGAATCCACTGCCAAACCGAGCCGAGAAGGAGCTCATGTTTGTCTCCAGGTGCTTCACTGCTGCACACATCATCTCAGACTGTTTTCATAAGAACTTTGGAAAGAAAAACACTCATAATTTACCCAAAACGTAAAAATATATTTCTAATAAGAGTTTTCTTTCTTTCTTTCTTTTGCTTGCTTACTGTTGAAATTTTCTATCAATTTCAGTGAAAATTGTTTCTAGACCAATTTTGTCTCAGTGTACAAAAATCACACCGACTCGTTTGTATTTTATTAATAAAATATTTTACTATTTCATTACTGAAAGTTACTTAATATATGACAGAAACGCTGTGATTAAAGGCTGAGTTGGTGAAGAGACGCAGAAGAATTGTCAGAGTGGTGATGTATGTGATATATTGATATATTGTGACAGGACTAAATGAAGAAGCTGTCTCATGCGTGTAACTGAGCGCCGAGAAGAAAATCATACTAAATATCTCACTTACATGTTGCGGTCAATGAGCCAAACATGCAGCCATGTAAACAGGCCACTGCTTTATTACTGAACGGATTGAGATGAATGACGGGCATTTTGCTAATTTCCTGTGGAATGTTTTTCCCTCACTAGTGGAATGCATGGAAACACACACACACATACACACTCTCACACACACACACACACCCACATACACATACACACACACACACACACATTCTCTCTCTCTCTCTCTTTCTCTCTCACACACACTCTCTCTCTTTCTCTCTCACACACATACACACAAACACACACACACATACACACACACACACACACACACACACTCTCTCTCTCTCACACACATACACACACAGATACACATTAAAAGGGAACCTCACCTAGAACTGGGCATTACCAGCCAAAACCAGTTCTTTCAAAAACACCATGTTCAGCACAACACTCATACACACACTTTGTCTTTCTCTCTCTCTCTGGCTGTAAGTGCTTGTTTAACATGTTTGTGTGTAATATTAGGGAACGCATTGGTGCTGTTTGTGTGTTTATGTCAGGCGTCCTCTATCAGATGTTCCAGCCGGTCCTCTGAGTATCTCGGACTGATGTTTCCTGTTTCCAGAGCCTCACAGTCATCTGTCAAAAACACCAGATCCTACAGAGAACACACACACAATGCATCTCTCGCAGTGACACAGATGCAGAAAGCAGAGGCTTGTTTGTGCTCTGAGGGCGTCTCATACCCGATAGCAGGCGCGGGTGATGATGGAATAGAGGGTCTGGACGCGGCGCTTCAGGAGCCGAATGCGTGGCCTCTCTCTGCAGTACTCAGTGGGCAGGTTCTCAGTCACATACAGGAAATCACGCAGCTTGGATGTGATGCAGGAGTTCTGCAAAACACTAGAGAATCTCACCGACCCGAGGATGCAGTGTTCCCCCCCCGATCATAGATGGTTGGTGATCCATTAGCCAAATTCACACACACACACACCACACAAACACACACACACACTTGCACACTCACTCACTCCCTAATACACCCACACACTTGCACACTCACTTCACGCACTCCCACACACACACACTTGCAACACGCACACACACACACACCACACACACTTTCACACCTCCTCCCACACACCCACACACACCTGCACACGCCCGGTCACCACTTGCCCACTCACTCCACTCACACACACACACACACACACACACACTCACACTTGCACACTCACACACACACTCACAGACACACACAAACACACACACAAACACAAAAACACACACACACACACACACAGCCACACACACACACACACACAGACACTCACTCTCTCTCTCTCTCTCACTCACACACACACTCACACACTTGCACACTCACTCACTCACTCACTCACGACCCACACACACACACACTTGCACACTCACTCACTCACACACTCACTGCACACACAACACACACACACACACACTCCCTCTCACACACACACACAAACACACAAAAACACACACACACACACACACACAGTCACTCACACACACACACACTCAGTCTCACACTCACACACTCACACACACCACACACACTCACACACTCACACACATTCACACTCACACACACACACACACAACACTCACACTCACTCACACACACATTCTCACTCACTCACACACACACACACCACCCCCACACACCCACCAGACCTCACTAACCACTCCACACACCTCACACACACACATTCACACACACACACAAACGCTCTCTCTCACACACACACACACTTTGACATACACTCACACACACCCTTGCACACTCACACACACACTTCACACTGGATCCAAACACAGCACACACACTCACACACACACACACTCACACTCCACACACTCTCACACACAACCACACACACACACACGTGCACACACACACCACTTGCAACACTCAGTCCAAACACACACACACACACCCACTTTGCCACTCAGTCACAGACACACACACACACACACACACACAGACCACACACTCACACATCACTACACACACACAACACACACACCACACACACACAACACAACACACACACAACACACACACAACACACAACACTGCACACTCAGTCCAATACACCCACACACACATCACACACACACACACACACACACACACATCACTCGTGCACACACACACACACACCACTTGCACACACACACAAGCACTTGCACACACAGTTACACACACACACTCACACACACACTTGCACACTCAGTCACATACACACCCAAACACCCACACACACAGACACACACACACAATAAACTTTGAATTGAACTTCATCAAGCTTTTATACTCAGTGCTGATAGATTACTTACAAATCACATTATGAAATTGTAGTTAGTAAAATGTCATCTAGGCTATATAATTTTAGTAATGTATTCTTATTACCTTTTTTTATTTACCTTGTTTTAAACTTACCATCACACGTAACACATTGACAAAAAAATAGTAAAGAGAAAGCATAAATTCAATTTTTTGGATACAACTCAGAAAAATTGGTATTACACATACACTACCTGGGTCGTGAGTTGATAAAAAGTGCATAATTATGAATAATTTACAGCCCACTGGTGACTATGTGTAATCATGTAACGGTAATCTAATTATGATCATTTTAAAAATGTATAATCTAATTAGAAGTACATCATTTTTGGAATCTGATTCTGTAAACCAGATCACATGTAGTCAGTAACTGCCCCACACTGCCTGTCCTCAGCAGAAGAGAAGCCTGCAGGGTAGTGCTGGATTCTCAGCTGACAGAAATGCTCACTCACGTGCACGTCTACAAACATCTTCGGCAGGAACTCAGCGCATGTTTTCTGCAAGAATTAAAGTTTCAAGTTTATACAGGACCATAACATAATCACACCCCAGACAGCACACGCAGGTCTGCTAGAGGTCTGTTAAAGATCGCTTCATCAGGAAAGCATCTGCTAGGGTCTTTCAGATATCCTTTTACACCTTTTCTAATCATAAACCTCCTAAAGACATCTAATAGACGTCTGATAGGAAACATACAGTAGATGTATTGCAGACGAGCAAACACTCTAATAAAGATGTAACAGGTACAGGCACCAGCATAAACCCTCTTACCGTGCGACTATATCGATGTATGTTGTCCAGATTGCTCATGATTTCTTTGCTGAGCTGCAGAGCGCGCGAGTAACAGGTCGGCGGAGCGCAGCTCGTGAAGCAGACCAGAGCCAGAAGAAAGCAGAAAGCAGCGAGTCTCTGTGCACTCATGTCTGTCTGCTGTCTCTGCCCAGAACAGCTGCTCTGTGCGACGCTGAGCTCGAGCTCTGCCCATAGCCCCCCGGTGACGTCACGCAGACGCTCGCGATCAGTGGAGTGTGTATGAATGTGTATAACAAGTGTGATTGTAATATTATGTGTCTCATACATTCGGCTATTACTCAGTTAACAAAAATATGACCTAAGGATGTTCCTATTGAGTTACAGTTCTTATAAATATTTCAAAAACGTTTTCTTGTTTCATTGTATCACTTTGCAAACCAGTATGGGAACGTTACTTTTGAATGTTCTCTTCTGAACGTTCTGAAACAAGTAACACAGTAAAACGTAACATCCACCAACAAACAGTGCTAACGATAGCATTATTAAAGACCAGGTCACTTTAAACAAACGTGTGACCTCGTAACTTGGAGAGAAGCTCGCCAGAGCGTTAGGCAGAGCTCTGAGGAGAACTGTTAGCTGGGAGTTATAACTCTACACAGGCTCGTCAGTTATCAGTCATGTATTCAGCACGTGATGTGTAAACTCAATCTGGCAATGGTTCGCATATTTCTGTGAGTTTGAAGAGCAAAGGTCGCCCTCTCGCGGTCATACGCTCTGAAAAAAACTATAGAAACCTTCACAGAAATTCTAATGGTTTTCACTACAAATACCACAAACCATCAACTTCTAACCATTAAAACCATTAAAAATGGTTTTCTGTAGTGTGTTTTGGGACATATTTTGGGACATATTCCATTAGGATTTTTTGGTTTTAACAAGCCACCAATAGAAGGCGACCAATTACCAGTAGAGACCCACAGGGTCCATTACAGTTTCCATTAAAACCAATACAGTTTTCATTATAACCAGTAAAACCATTACACCTTCTGTGGTGGCTTCTATTGTTTTTTTGTTTGTTTTCAGCAGGGCTGCATCATCCCTGCATCACTTCAACAGCCAATGACATCCAAGTAGGCCACTCATGACATCTGTCTCTCTCTCTCTCTCTCTCTGCAACGCCTGCAACGCGCACACACACACCCACACACACAACAGTTGTTCATTCCTGAGCACAATCGGGCCCCAACACATCAAATGTTCACACAGAGATGTGTGTTGTCTGTGTGTGTTGGTGTGTGTGGTGTGTGTGTGCTAGGTGTTTTCTGCTTTCTCTTTTAGTTTCCTTTGACCACTTTCAGATTCTCAGAGCCATTGGGAAGGGAAGCTTTGGAAAGGTACGAGTCTCACAAGAGTCTAAGTGTGTGAGTGTCTGTGTGTGTGTGTCTTGTGTGTGTGTCTTGTGTGTGTGTCTTGTGTGTGTGTCTGTGTGAGTATTGTGTGTCATCTGTGTGTGTTTGTGTGTGTGGTGTGAGTGTGTGTGTGTGTGTGTGTGTGTGTGTGTATTTATACAGGTCTGTGTGTGTTTGTGTGTGTGTGTGTTGTGTGTTTGTGTGTGTTTGTGTGTGTGTTTTTGTTTGTGTTTGTGTTTGTGTGTGTGTCTGTGTGTGTATGTGTGTGTGTGTGTGTGGGAGTGTGTTGTGGTGGTGGTGTTGTGTGTGTGTCTGTGTGTGTCTGTGTGTGGTGTGTGTGTGTGTGGCTGGTGTGTGTGTGTGTTCCTGTATTGTGGGTGTGTTGAGAGTTTTCTTCTGTGTGTATGTGTGTGTGGTGGTGGTGCTTGCAAGTGTGGTGTGTGGTGTGCTGGAGTGTCTGTGTTGTGTGGTGCCGGCGTGCGTGATGCGTGTGGGGGTTGAGAGTGTCTTTGTGTTGTGTGTGTGTTGGTGTGTCGTGTTGGCGTTTGTGTGTGTGTTTGAGTGTCTGTGTGTGTGTGTGTGAGATTGTGTGTGTGTGTGTGTGTGTGCGTGGTGTGTGTGTGTGTGTGTTGATTGGTCCCTGTGTGTGTCAAGTCAAGTCCCAAGTCCCTTTTTTTATATAGCGCTTTAACAAATACAGATTGTGACAAAGCAACTGAACAGCATTAATTAGGAATATTGTGTTTCAATAATGCAAAATGACAATAGTAAAACACTCATTTTTCAGTTAAAGACAGTTCATCGTTGAATTCAGTGATGTCGTCATCCAGCTTAGTTCAGTTTAAATAATATCTTTGCATTTATGTCAACGATAAAGCTGGAAATGAAGTGGCCCCAACTAAGCAAGCCAGAGGAACCAAAACCCCATCGGTGACAGAAATGGAGAAAAAACCTTGGAAGAAACCAGGCTCAGTCGGGGGGTGGGGGGCCATTTCTCCTCTGACCAGACGAACCAGCATTACGGAAAAATCAATTTAAGACGTAAGAAAACAGACGATGAATAATATTAACAACAATTATTATATGATGCAATCAAACTAATAGCAAAATGTGGTAGTTCTGTAAGTTGTTTCAGGGTTGGCTTCATCTGAGGTCCTATAAGGGTTGGCATCATCTCTTCTCAGGTGCTCTGGATCCAGACTGAATCTTGTGTAAAATCCTAGTTTACCACGGGATGTTAATCCCCGGCAAAAACAGAGAAGACCAAATACAGTTTTGTGTTTGTGTTTGTGTGTGTGTGCGTGTGCGTGTGTGTGTGTGTGTGTGTTGTTGAGTGTCTGTGTGTGCGTGCGTGGGTGCGTGCGTGCGTGGGTGTGTGTGTGTGTAGTGAGTGAAGTGTTGAATTGTGAGTGGAGGTGATGAGTGAACTGAGCTCTATCTCTCGTCTCTTTCTGCTGGAGGCTGTAATGCATTAGCGCTCTCTTCTCTTTCTGTGTCTGGAAAGCTGCAGGCTGGTGTATTATTTTGAGATATTTTTAGTGGAAGAAAATTAAGCTCATGTCAGTATCTCTCATTTCTGCATGTTTGAATTCATTTTTGCCAACAAACAGAAGCTTCCAGTGTTCGTGTGTCACGCATGTTAAATGCATCATGTGTGTGTGAGTTTAGTGATGTATGACTGATAGAAGCCCGTCTCTGGGTGCTATGATTATGTACGCCATGAAGATGTACGCCATGAAATACATGAACAAGCAGAAATGCATTGAAAGAGATGAAGTCAGAAACGTCCTGAGAGAGCTGCAGGTCATGCAACATCTCCAACATCCGTTCCTCGTCAACCTGTGGTGAGCCACACACCTGTCCTCTCCATCGCCTTCACCTGCTTCATGCTGAGACGGTCATATTTCACACAACGCTCTGAAAAGCTTTGTCATTGTTACTGTAGAAACGCTACACCTAGTACCAACTAGTTAACTGTTACCTTATATGGTGCATATGTGATCAAAACATTGCATTGTATGTCATTTTTATGTAAAATATCATCACATTTATGCTTTTTGCTATTTAAAAACTATGAAACTATTATTATCATTTCCAGTGAAAACAGTAATCTGAGTGATAAAGTCACAAACAGACTCAACTTACAGCACTAGTGATAGCTGACTCTGAAGTGTGCATCAAGCTGATTTGAAACAATCTCTACTGTATAAAGCGCTATAGAAATAAGTAATCAAGCAGCAGCAGGGTTGAGGCAGACTCGCTCCTGTCTGCAGGTTTCAGGACGAGGAGGATCTGTTCACGGTGGTGGATCTGCTGTTGGGTGGTGATTTAGGCTTCCATCTGCAGAAGAAGGTTGGCTTTAACGAGCAAACGGTCAAGCTGTACGTCTGTGAGCTTGTGTTAGCGCTCGATTATCTGCAGCGCTCGCACATCATCCACCGGTGAGAAACACACTCCACACACATTAGAGATGCAACGATTGCAATTTTCTGGGCTGATTTTGATTTCCAATTTTTTTGTAAGTGTGACCTGCCGATACCGATTTTTGCAGATTCCGATTTTCTTTCTAAAAATATAATTGACAGCATATACAAACAAAAATCTATACTTTTTAATGCAAAAAAAATTATTTACATAAAAAATTATTAAACATTAAATTCCCCCAATCTGGACAAAGTTACAGATGTTCTCTCACTTTAACAACAACCAAAATAAAGTGTTATGTGACTAGAAAAGAGGTAGAAATAACAATTAACTGAAAAGGAGTTGTATGTAACAGAACAGATGTCATTTCCCACTGTTTCTTAAATTGTCATTTTTTTCACTGACCTTATTAAATCTGTCATCTTTCACATCAAGATGTGTTTCAATTAATTCAGTTAGAATAATAAGAAACTGTAGCGTTGTTACCATTCAAATGAAATTAGTATTAATAAACTCCATCTTTCCACAGAAGCTGGCATCGAAGTGGTCCATTAATTGTGTTTCCAGACTGTGTGCTGAAGCTGAGGCCTGCATAAATGCATTGACACGGCAACATTTAGAATGCACTGCAAGATTTTATTAAGATCTCTTTTAAATATTTTTTAACATACCAATAAGAAATGTGGGGAAATGCACGGATATTATTTAATATAACCAACCATATGGCTATGATTTAATTGCTACTAGTGACTTCTTCAAAATATCTTCTTTTGTGTTCAACAGAATAAGAAACTCATGCATGTTTTGGAGCGACTTGACGGAGAGTAAATGATGATACGTTTCTTGGTGAACTGTCCCATTAAAATAACCCAACTCTCAATCTATCTGAATTAAAAAGATTAATAAGTTTACTGAAATCATATTTTTGTATTCCCCTACTGTTAACTGCTGATTTTATATTACAAACTTTCAAGATGTTTGTCTGGTGTTTCTCTGTGTCTCTGCTGTTTGTCTGGTGTTTCTCTGTGTCTCTGTTGTTTGTCTGGTGTTTCTCTGTGTCTCTGTTGTTTCTCTGTGTCTCTGATGTTTGTCTGTGTCTCTGGTGTTTCTCTGTGTCTCTGATGTTTCTCTGTGACTCTGATGTTTCTCTGTGTCTCTGATGTTTCTCTGTGACTCTGATGTTTCTCTGTGTCTCTGATGTTTCTCTGTGACTCTGATGTTTCTCTGTGTCTCTGATGTTTCTCTGTGTCTCTGATGTTTCTCTGTGTCTCTGATGTTTGTCTGGTTTTTCTCTGTGTCTCTGGTGTTTCTTCTTCTCTGTGTCTCTGGTGTTTCTCTGTGTCTCTGATGTTTGTCTGTGTCTCGGGTGTTTCTCTGTGTCTCTGTTGTTTGTCTGGTGTTTCTCTGTGTCTCTGTTGTTTGTCTGGTGTTTCTCTGTGTCTCTGTTGTTTCTCTGTGTCTCTGATGTTTGTCTGTGTCTCGGGTGTTTCTCTGTGTCTCTGATGTTTCTCTGTGACTCTGATGTTTCTCTGTGTCTCTGATGTTTCTCTGTGACTCTGATGTTTCTCTGTGTCTCTGATGTTTCTCTGTGTCTCTGATGTTTCTCTGTGTCTCTGATGTTTGTCTGGTGTTTCTCTGTGTCTCTGGTGTTTCTCTGTGTCTCTGATGTTTGTCTGGTGTTTCTCTGTGTCTCTGGTGTTTCTCTGTGTCTCTGGTGTTTCTCTGTGTCTCTGTTGTTTGTCTGGTGTTTCTCTGTGTCTCTGTTGTTTGTCTGGTGTTTCTCTGTGTCTCTGTTGTTTCTCTGTGTCTCTGATGTTTGTCTGGTTTTTCTCTGTGTCTCTGGTGTTTCTCTGTGTCTCTGATGTTTGTCTGGTGTTTCTCTGTGTCTCTGTTGTTTGTCTGGTGTTTCTCTGTGTCTCTGGTGTTTCTCTGTGTCTCTGATGTTTGTCTGGTGTTTCTCTGTGTCTCTGGTGTTTCTCTGTGTCTCTGATGTTTCTCTGTGTCTCTGATGTTTGTCTGTGTCTCTGGTGTTTCTCTGTGTCTCTGATGTTTGTCTGTGTTTCTCTGTGTCTCTGGGTTTGCTCTGTGTCTCTGATGTTTGTCCCTGGTGTTTTTCTCTGTGTCCCCTGGTGTTTCTCTGTGTCCCTGAGTTTGTCTGGGTTTCTCTGTTGTCCCCTCTGATGTTTGGCCTGGTGGTTTTTCCTCTGTGTCCCTCCGTTGGTGTTTCTCTCTCCCCGTGTCTCTGGTGTTTCTCTGTGTCTCTGGTGTTTGTCTGGTGTTTCTCTGTGTCTCTGTTGTTTGTCTGGTGTTTCTCTGTGTCTCTGTTGTTTCTCTGTGTCTCTGATGTTTGTCTGTGTCTCTGGTGTTTCTCTGTGTCTGATGTTTGTCTGGTGTTTCTCTGTGTCTCTGGTGTTTCTCTGTGTCTCTGATGTTTGTCTGGTGTTTCTCTGTGTCTCTGATGTTTCTCTGTGTCTCTGATGTTTGTCTGTGTCTCTGGTGTTTCTCTGTGTCTCTGTTGTTTGTCTGGTGTTTCTCTGTGTCTCTGTTGTTTGTCTGGTGTTTCTCTGTGTCTCGGGTGTTTCTCTGTGTCTCGGGTGTTTCTCTGTGTCTCTGATGTTTCTCTGTGACTCTGATGTTTCTCTGTGTCTCTGATGTTTCTCTGTGTCTCTGATGTTTCTCTGTGACTCTGATGTTTCTCTGTGTCTCTGATGTTTCTCTGTGACTCTGATGTTTCTCTGTGTCTCTGATGTTTCTCTGTGTCTCTGATGTTTGTCTGTGTCTCGGGTGTTTCTCTGTGTCTCGGGTGTTTCTCTGTGTCTCTGATGTTTGTCTGGTTTTTCTCTGTGTCTCTGGTGTTTCTCTGTGTCTCTGTTGTTTGTCTGGTGTTTCTCTGTGTCTCTGTTGTTTGTCTGGTGTTTCTCTGTGTCTCTGTTGTTTGTCTGGTGTTTCTCTGTGTCTCTGTTGTTTCTCTGTGTCTCTGATGTTTGTCTGTGTCTCTGGTGTTTCTCTGTGTCTCTGTTGTTTGTCTGGTGTTTCTCTGTGTCTCTGTTGTTTGTCTGGTGTTTCTCTGTGTCTCTGTTGTTTGTCTGGTGTTTCTCTGTGTCTCTGTTGTTTGTCTGGTGTTTCTCTGTGTCTCTGTTGTTTGTCTGGTGTTTCTCTGTGTCTCTGTTGTTTGTCTGGTGTTTCTCTGTGTCTCGGGTGTTTGTCTGTGTCTCGGGTGTTTCTCTGTGTCTCTGATGTTTGTCTGGTGTTTCTCTGTGTCTCGGGTGCTTGTCTGGTGTTTCTCTGTGTCTCTGATGTTTCTCTGTGACTCTGATGTTTCTCTGTGTCTGATGTTTGTCTGGTGTTTCCTCTGTGTCTCTGGTGTTTTCTCTTGTGTCTTGATGTGTCCTCTGTTTCTCTGATGTTTTGTCCTGTGTCCGTGTTTTCCCCTGTGTCTCTGGTGTTTCTCTGTGTCTCTGATGTTTGTCTGTGTCTCTGGTGTTTCTCTGTGTCTCTGTTGTTTGTCTGGTGTTTCTCTGTGTCTCTGTTGTTTCTCTGTGTCTCTGATGTTTGTCTGTGTCTCTGGTGTTTCTCTGTGTCTCTGTTGTTTGTCTGGTGTTTCTCTGTGTCTCTGTTGTTTGTCTGGTGTTTCTCTGTGTCTCTGTTGTTTCTCTGTGTCTCTGATGTTTGTATGGTGTTTCTCTGTGTCTCTGATGTTTCTCTGTGTCTCTGGTGTTTCTCTGTGTCTCTGATGTTTCTCTGTGACTCTGATGTTTCTCTGTGTCTCTGATGTTTGTCTGTTGTTTCTCTGTGTCTCTGGTGTTTCTCTGTGTCTCTGATGTTTGTCTGGTTTTTCTCTGTGTCTCTGGTGTTTCTCTGTGTCTCTGATGTTTGTATGGTGTTTCTCTGTGTCTCTGATGTTTCTCTGTGTCTCTGATGTTTCTCTGTGACTCTGATGTTTCTCTGTGTCTCTGATGTTTCTCTGTGTCTCTGATGTTTCTCTGTGACTCTGATGTTTCTCTGTGTCTCTGATGTTTGTCTGGTGTTTCTCTGTGTCTCTGATGTTTGTCTGGTGTTTCTCTGTGTCTCTGTTGTTTCTCTGTGTCTCTGATGTTTGTATGGTGTTTCTCTGTGTCTCTGATGTTTGTCTGTGTCTCTGGTGTTTCTCTGTGTCGCTGGTGTTTCTCTGTGTCTCTGATGTTTGTCTGGTTTTTCTCTGTGTCTCTGGTGTTTCTCTGTGTCTCTGTTGTTTGTCTGGTGTTTCTCTGTGTCTCTGTTGTTTCTCTGTGTCTCTGATGTTTGTCTGGTGTTTTTCTTCCTGTGGCTCTGGTGTTTCTCTTGTCTCTGGTGTTTCTCTTTGTCTCTGATTTTCTCGTGTCTCTGGTGTTCTCCTGTTCCTCTTGATGTTTGGTCCTGGTGTTTTTCTGTGTCTCTGGTGTTTCTCTGTGTCTCTGGTGTTTGTCTGGTGTTTCTCTGTGTCTCTGTTGTTTGTCTGGTGTTTCTCTGTGTCTCTGTTGTTTCTCTGTGTCTCTGATGTTTGTCTGTGTCTCGGGTGTTTCTCTGTGTCTCTGATGTTTGTCTGGTGTTTCTCTGTGTCTCTGGTGTTTCTCTGTGTCTCTGATGTTTGTCTGGTTTTTCTCTGTGTCTCTGGTGTTTCTCTGTGTCTGATGTTTGTCTGGTGTTTCTCTGTGTCTCTGGTGTTTCTCTGTGTCTCTGATGTTTCTCTGTGTCTCTGATGTTTGTCTGTGTCTCGGGTGTTTCTCTGTGTCTCGGGTGTTTCTCTGTGTCTCTGGTGTTTGTCTGTGTCTCGGGTGTTTCTCTGTGTCTCTGATGTTTGTCTGGTGTTTCTCTGTGTCTCTGGTGTTTCTCTGTGTCTCTGTTGTTTGTCTGGTGTTTCTCTGTGTCTCTGTTGTTTGTCTGGTGTTTCTCTGTGTCTCTGTTGTTTGTCTGGTGTTTCTCTGTGTCTCTGTTGTTTGTCTGGTGTTTCTCTGTGTCTCTGTTGTTTGTCTGGTGTTTCTCTGTGTCTCTGTTGTTTGTCTGGTGTTTCTCTGTGTCTCTGTTGTTTGTCTGGTGTTTCTCTGTGTCTCTGTTGTTTGTCTGGTGTTTCTCTGTGTCTCTGTTGTTTGTCTGGTGTTTCTCTGTGTCTCTGGTGTTTCTCTGTGTCTCTGATGTTTGTCTGGTGTTTCTCTGTGTCTCTGGTGTTTCTCTGTGTCGCTGGTGTTTCTCTGTGTCTCTGATGTTTCTCTGTGTCTCTGATGTTTCTCTGTGTCTCTGATGTTTCTCTGTGTCTCTGTTGTTTGTCTGGTGTTTCTCTGTGTCTCTGTTGTTTGTCTGGTGTTTCTCTGTGTCTCTGTTGTTTGTCTGGTGTTTCTCTGTGTCTCTGTTGTTTGTCTGGTGTTTCTCTGTGTCTCTGTTGTTTGTCTGGTGTTTCTCTGTGTCTCTGTTGTTTGTCTGGTGTTTCTCTGTGTCTCTGTTGTTTGTCTGGTGTTTCTCTGTGTCTCTGTTGTTTGTCTGGTGTTTCTCTGTGTCTCTGTTGTTTGTCTGGTGTTTCTCTGTGTCTCTGTTGTTTGTCTGGTGTTTCTCTGTGTCTCTGTTGTTTGTCTGGTGTTTCTCTGTGTCTCTGTTGTTTGTCTGGTGTTTCTCTGTGTCTCTGTTGTTTCTCTGTGTCTCTGATGTTTGTCTGTGTCTCGGGTGTTTCTCTGTGTCTCTGATGTTTCTCTGTGACTCTGATGTTTCTCTGTGTCTCTGATGTTTCTCTGTGACTCTGATGTTTCTCTGTGTCTCTGATGTTTCTCTGTGTCTCTGATGTTTGTCTGGTTTTTCTCTGTGTCTCTGGTGTTTCTCTGTGTCTCTGATGTTTCTCTGTGACTCTGATGTTTCTCTGTGTCTCTGATGTTTGTCTGTGTCTCGGGTGTTTCTCTGTGTCTCTGATGTTTGTCCTGGTGTTTCTCTGTGTCTCTGTTGTTTCTCTGTGTCTCTGATGTTTGTCTGGTTTTTCTCTGTGTCTCTGGTGTTTCTCTGTGTCTGATGTTTGTCTGGTGTTTCTCTGTGTCTCTGATGTTTCTCTGTGACTCTGATGTTTCTCTGTGTCTCTGATGTTTCTCTGTGACTCTGATGTTTCTCTGTGTCTCTGATGTTTCTCTGTGACTCTGATGTTTCTCTGTGTCTCTGATGTTTCTCTGTGACTCTGATGTTTCTCTGTGTCTCTGATGTTTCTCTGTGACTCTGATGTTTCTCTGTGTCTCTGATGTTTTGCTGGTGTTTTCCTCTGTTCTCTGTTGTTTTTCTCGTGTCTCGAGGTTTGTCTGGTGTTTCGCTGTTCTCTGGTGTTTTCTCTGTGTCTCGAGTGTTTGTCCTGGTGTTTTCCTGTTCTCTGAATGTGTCTCTGTGTCCTCTGGGTGTTTTCTCTTTGTCGCTGGTGTTGTCTCTGTTGTTTGTCTGGTGTTTCTCTGTGTCTCTGTTGTTTGTCTGGTGTTTCTCTGTGTCTCTGTTGTTTGTCTGGTGTTTCTCTGTGTCTCGGGTGTTTGTCTGTGTCTCGGGTGTTTCTCTGTGTCTCTGGTGTTTCTCTGTGTCTCTGTTGTTTGTCTGGTGTTTCTCTGTGTCTCTGTTGTTTGTCTGGTGTTTCTCTGTGTCTCTGTTGTTTGTCTGGTGTTTCTCTGTGTCTCTGTTGTTTGTCTGGTGTTTCTCTGTGTCTCTGTTGTTTGTCTGGTGTTTCTCTGTGTCTCTGTTGTTTGTCTGGTGTTTCTCTGTGTCTCTGATGTTTCTCTGTGTCTCTGATGTTTGTCTGGTGTTTCTCTGTGTCTCTGATGTTTGTCTGGTGTTTCTCTGTGTCTCTGTTGTTTGTCTGGTGTTTCTCTGTGTCTCTGTTGTTTGTCTGGTGTTTCTCTGTGTCTCTGTTGTTTGTCTGGTGTTTCTCTGTGTCTCTGTTGTTTGTCTGGTGTTTCTCTGTGTCTCTGTTGTTTCTCTGTGTCTCTGATGTTTGTCTGGTGTTTCTCTGTGTCTCGGGTGTTTCTCTGTGTCTCTGATGTTTGTCTGGTGTTTCTCTGTGTCTCTGGTGTTTCTCTGTGTCTGATGTTTGTCTGGTGTTTCTCTGTTTCTCTGTGTCTCTGATGTTTGTCTGGTGTTTCTCTGTGTCTCTGTTGTTTGTCTGGTGTTTCTCTGTGTCTCTGATGTTTGTCTGGTGTTTCTCTGTGTCTCTGATGTTTGTCTGGTGTTTCTCTGTGTCTCGGGTGCTTGTCTGGTGTTTCTCTGTGTCCCTCTGTGTCCCTCTTTCAGCGGCCGTTTGAGATCCGCTCCAGCACAGCAGCGGCTCAGGTCCTCAGCATCATTCACGGCCAGCAGTTGCATTTCTCCTGTGTCCGGAGCCCAGGAATGGAGCATCTGATCCGCAGCGTGAGTTTCTGCATCAGAACACGAGCGCTGAGATCAGAGCTTTCATTCCTGCACAAATACAAGACCACTGTTATGATTTCTGGAGCTCTGGGCACATATATAACACAAGAGAATAGAGAAAAATCAGAGGGAATCAGTAGAATTATTAGTAATGTTTTTATTACTGCCAATCTTTGACAGACTGTAGCTTTGACATGCTCCATTTTTTACATAAAGAACACGTTCACGTCTGAGTGAAGTTACATGCAGAGTTTGTAGTGAACGTGTACAATTTTGCTTAATTTAATTCATATGCAACTGAATTATTTACAATTTAAAATGTAAAATCCATGGTTATTGAGACAACACTCCTTTTCAACAGTTCATTCGATCATTGGCATTGTTTCTTATGGTTTCCAAGACAATATATTGTTTGCACATGGGTTAAATCAAAAAGTTAATGTCTCAACGCAGATTTAATATATATAATAAAATAATAAAATGAAGTATAAAATGAAGTATAAAGTTTATAAGTATAAAATTACTTCATATTGAAATCTTGCATGTCATTCACATTTCTTTTGATATTTATGGAAGCTCGTTTCTTCCTCAAGATAAAAAAAACTGTAAATTTTAATTTACAATTTTGATTTTTGTTTCTCAATAAAGGCAATTGACTATTCTCACAACTCTGAGGGGGAATAAAATAAAGATATAAATGCTTTTATACATCTTTTATCAAGATATAAAATTGTGACAAACATAGAATTCTGAGATATAAACTCACAACTTGGTGAAGAAAATGTTGCCGATAACTTTTGTTTTTTATTCTGTGGGTGTAAACACAAAAGAACAAAAAAAAATAATGGAGATGTAACACTCAGAACTGTGAGTAGAAAACATGTTGGGGGGTGGGGGTGGAATTGTGAGATATAAGTCAAACGCTATAAACCCAAACTTGCGAATCAACTTGCAACTGCAAGAACAAAGTCAATTGTGATATAAAAAGTTTGCAAATACTTCGTTTACTTTTTTGACGTGCTTAGTAATTGAATATATTTTGTACTGGAACATCAAAGAGAAAGAGCATCACTTCTTTCCCTTCAGCAGAAGGTCATGTGCAGTTTTGGTCCAGATATAATTGAAAATACTTTCTTAAAATCTTACTCCAGACTTTTGAATGGTAGTGTACATACATATATTTAATGTTGGGATGGGAAATCATTAACTTTACTCACATTTAACGCCCTTAACAATCATAAAAGCTGACCACATGATCATGCCGACAAGCTTCATAACGATCTCGTTGAGAACATTGAAGAACTCAAGCATCAGCTTGGCCCTTTCTCCCATCTTTCCCATGCAAATCCCGAATGCCACAAAGAACCCAATGAGACCTACAGAGACACACATTGCCACCATGTTAATTTGAAGTACATAAATGACAAGTTCATGCATATACTATGTGATAAAGCCATTCATTACCTAAAACATTCATGCCACTCTTGAATTGAAGAGACTTCTTAATCACATATTTTGCTGCGCTCTTGGTTGCATTTCGTCCAAACCGATTTGGATGTGGAGGAGGACCTACTTCTACCTTGCTACTAACAGTCTGGATCTACATAAAGAGATAGAAGAACTGTTGATTAAATATTACCGAAAGACTCTTCAAAATTAACAGATGAAAGATCAACAGAAATGGCTGAGATTAAATGGATGAAATTATATGAAATCAAAAGCACATTGGACACCCACACACCTGCTGAAAACAAGCCTGAACGAGATTTTCTGGAAACAGATTTCTGATGAGATCAAAGAAGGCATCTAAACTGGACACTTCATCGTTTTTTTTCCCCTCACCGAGGTTTGCCTTCAGTTTGGGGTTACCAGGGTGGATGAGGAGCACCAAGATCACCCCCAACATAGCTGCAATGATGGTGGTAGACATGTAATACACCATGGCCCTTGTGCCTAGACGACCACTGGACTTGGCATCCAACCCTGCTAATCCTAAAAAATAAAGAGCATGGCATTTAAACTACATTAAATATTACTACATAAATACTACTTCACAGGGCACCATTACTCTTTCTTTTTTAAACTACTAAAGCATTGTACACTAAAATTTACACACAAAAGTTATTTCTCAAGATTAAGTTTCATAATTATTTCTGAATGAGTAATGAATCCAGAGCGTTTTTAATTTTCGAATTGCACCTCTTTTTCGGTAACATGTTTAAAATTGTTCTGTTCATGAGCTGCTGAAACTGATCCACCCTAAAATTTGAAAGGCATGCTTTTTTCCCCCCTTACACTGGATTACAAAGAAAAAGTAAAAAGGCAAACGATGGCTTAATCATTACAAAATTACTATTTCTTTTGATATTCCTTGGTTAAACTATAAAAGCTATAACACTGTGGTTATAACTTGAACTCTGATGTCATTGCAGGCATTATTTCTACAACTGTTTTCTTTTTTTCTTGCATTTTTGATGGTTTAACATCAAACACACAGCAGAAAAAAAAGAAGAAAAAGGGGGTATTATTGTTTTGTGCTGATAGCATTGTTGGAGGTGTTTAGCAAAGCATATAACAGTACCTGTGATCAAACTTGAGATGATCAGAGGCAAAATCACCATTTTTAACATCCTCATGAGAATGTCACCCGGGAAGGCAATGACCATAATGACATCAGGAGGGAGTGGGGATGCATACCGCAGTAGAATACCAGCTACTGAACCAATGATCACACCTAAAATACAGACAGAGAATCACAATGAGCATTGGGACATTTCACTGAAAAATAATACTGAAGCTTTTGTAAAGTATTCACAACATTCACAAAACTTTAATTTAAAGATGCTTGGGTCAACCAGCTGAAGGAAATACTTATTCAAAGAATACATTTAGAATTTATTATTATTATTATTATTAATTAGTATAAATTGTTTTGGTACATTACATATCTCATGTCTGGAAGACTTCTCACAGCCAAATATATATATTCAAATACTCAAAAGATTAATACATGTTATTTTTTTGCTGTATGTTGATTCAAATCTAATTAACATATTAAGGAGATTAAATACTCCAAGGCACTTATGTGGTAAAAGTAAAATGCCTTTAATTTACTGGGCTAAATCATTACAACTGTTAAAAGTGTAGATCTACGCGTTTCA
>JADLZN010004420.1:0-33225 GCA_018155175.1 Sinocyclocheilus anophthalmus
TTTTTTTTATTTTTCTTTTTTTTTTTTTTTTTTGTATATATTCACCTAGATATGCCTGGCTGATATAGATTGCATGGCAGACGTCTGAGAAAGAGACGACCGCTGATGCATTTCCAGTGTTAGAACCAGTAAGACCCACAAGAGCCCAAATTTATCCACACAGCATTCAGCGCGGCTCCCAAACATGTATAAACGTCCCTTTTTTAGCCCATGGCTCCCCCGCGCCGGTCCATCAGAGGTCTGAGTCGGGTCCAAACGCGTGCTCGTGACATCACAGTAGTTACAGTAGGACAAAAATAAGGGCAGACTGACAGAGCTGCAGCCTGTGTTTGTTGGCAGAGTGCTGGGCGTTTGTGGTGATGGCTGAGGTTTAGCGTAATCAAGGCCTGGAGCGTTAGACAGACAGACAGACAGAGACAGATACACTTCAACTAACGCTTCGACACCCCAATGGCTGTGTGACCCTCATGAGTCCATGCTGAAATTAATTTTGATTGTGTTAGTATTATTTTTGATTGTGTATTAACTTAGATATAATATTTTTATTAGCTTTTTTGATGCAATGTTACATAGGCGCGACCTTTGAGAAAATGTTATCAAAATAAAGAAAAGCAGTCAAATTTCAAAAGTTTTGATTTTGCGTGGACAGTTCATGAATTAATCTGAATTAGGCAATGATAAAATATTGTCATACGTTTAAAAAATTGAAAGCAGTCGTAATCTGGCTCAGATTCAGGCAGGAATCATGTGTTTGTGCTGATTAAGGGAAAATACAAGACTAATTCACCTTACGAATGATTCCCAAAAGCAAAATGCACATAACATTTGACATGCTCCAGCAAAACAGACAAAGCTTTTGGAATCAGCAGCCCAGAATTAGTATTGGATTTCATTCAGCACATATGATGCAGGGCAGCGTAAATACAATTTTTGCATCAGGTTGTATTTTGCATTAAAGCACATGAACGATTGTATTGTGTTTCAGGTACACAGACTTCAGTCTCTGTATCTCCTGATGTGAATCCAGGCCGCTGCACTGAGACGCTCCGTCCAACAGAAGCTGGAAATTGGTCTCAGGTGTCGAGTATGTCCAAACGCATGTCTGCACGCTGCTGTTAGAGGCCATTTTTCACCTCATTTATTCTAATAGATGTGACAGATCAACTTTTGGAGGCCCAGTTAGTGAAAGAGCTTCTGTTCTTTTTGCTAAGAAGCTCTCAGGATAAAGTGATCGATGGAAGTTTGTTCCTTGAGAAGAAGACAGTCATCCGTGTACCTCAGTAAGTATCTGCTTCACACGTCTCTGTTGTGTTTCACAACTAGTACACACTACTATAATGTTAATGATGCAGAGCAATGATATCATTGGAATCACTTTCAGAACCATTTTTTTTCCAGCTAAACTGGAGAAATTCAAATGAAAATATCAAAATAATCAAAACTCAAACAAATGTGAAATATTAATAAAAACTAGCCTATATTTGTTACGATTCGCTGGAGCAAGGGAACGGGAGGAATGAGGAGACGTGGAGATTTCACAAAACGGGAGTAATTTTAATGTTTAATAATCCAACAGGAGACATGGAACACAAGGAATACGTTCATAACAAGTAGACCCGACGAAGAACTAAGAAACAGACAGGAAGTTTGCGCACACTATCAAATAAAATGCGTTCGGCTATTCTCATGCACAAATCGTCATGCATCAAAACTAAAACTTTGGGATTAATAATTTAGCACTATAAAGTCAATGTAGAAAGCAGCTCAGATCATTAGATGAACTCATATCGTGATATCTGACATTTGATTTTAGAGTTTTTATCTCAGTACATTACAAAACTGTGTTGAGATCTCTCCTGAGACTCACTGGCGTCCTTTTCTCAGGAGAAACATCTCTTTCAACATCACTTTCTCTCTATTTAATCCTAGTTTCTGTTTATAGGCAACAAGCGAGATATTTAGGAGGCCTCATTTGTGAATGTTCTTTGCTATGGGAAGCTTCATGAGAAACGTTTTAAAAGTGGGCCACACAGAGAGCATCTCATCACTGTGTTCAGGAACTAAACAGCATCGTTGTTCTGTTTTCCTCCCACGAAGCTCTGGAAAGCTCACAGCTACTCTGTGAAGAACGAGGCCTGTGACATTTTCAGCAAATGCATTAATAATCCCGCAGTTCTGCCAGATCAGTTAAAGGCATTTTCTCGATTCGTACATTTTCTGAAGATAATGTGGGTGCACTTAGTATTTTTGTCTTGCTGTCCAGTATTCAACAAAAAAAGTTTATACTAAAGTTTAGTTTATACTTAAAACAAGAAAATATCTGCTAGTGGGATTAGTGCTGGGCAGTATACCGGTTCATACCGAATACCGGTGTTTTCTTTTTGTTATGATATGAATTTTTAAAACACCGTAATACCGGTGTGTGTCGCTTAAACAACGTTCAGAACGCGACACTGTTTGAAGGGGGTCCCTTTTCACTGTTGGACTGTGGTGAGGGAACTAAGCGTATGCTGTATGTGTTACTAATCGTGAAAGTTCCGAAACTGAAGCTGTGTAGATCTAATAGAACGTGATGACGCAGAAGAACTCATCCACAATATCCACACTGACCTCCACAAATATCCAGCGCCCCTGACATCAGCTCCTGCGTCTCACACACGCAAGCGCGACTTTAGCACTAGATTTTGCAACTTTCAGACCCTTTTAGTGGCTTTGTTCCAGAGAATATTCATACTGACAAACCTAGAGTCTTTTCTGGAGAACGCTTAGCTATGGTTCATTTTGGAAGATTTCTCCAGTGCTGTCCCGCGAGCACACGGTCTGTCTTTCCCGGAGAAGTGTCCCCTCTCTCGGCGTCTGTTCTGTGCGCGAGCGTCAGAGAATCACCGCAGGCCGACCCGCATAATGAGTACAGCTTTCCTAGCACCTGTCGCTTACTGATTGTTTAGAATTATAGATATGAGCGTAGTTCGTCTGTTAATATCACATGCACTTTGTTGTTTTTAGTTTGTTACTCAGACGCAGGCAGGGCGCTAATATACAAAAAAGTAATATAGCCAAAACAAGCACATAGCCGTCTTTAGTGTAGATGCATGCTGATTTTATCAGATGATGCTGTGATTATAAATGAGAGAGACTCCTGGTTAACATGTATTAAAAGGCGTCATGTTTAGTCACTATTTAGTGTGGTAATATTCACTCATCATGACAGTAAAATAGTGCATTCTAAGTCAATATACTGCAGTATTTCCTCTCAATCAGTAGAAAATATGGTTAACACCCGCTCATGCATGAAAAAAAAAATACCGTCATGTACCGTGAAACCGGTATAATTTTGAAAAATACCGTGATATAAATTTTATATGTTCATCACCTACAATTGCGCTATTTAGTACTGATGATTGTTACTACCAGACAAAAGCAAGAGCACACATAAAAGTCAGCATGAAATGAAAATTCACTTTTTTTTAATGCATGTTATTGTGAATGATTCATTCTTGCATATGTTTAATTTTTTTGATCTCGAAATTTTGCAATTAAAACGTCAGGCTTTCCACTTAAACTCCATAGTGTCCACCTGCCTCCACTTTCAAGTGCCACACCCACATCTCAACATCCAATCAAAAGCCTTTGCATAGAACCAAGTCCCGCCCTACATTTTTCTTATTCGGGTGGTAGTTCCCAGCACTGTGTTGTTTGCATGGTTTAAGTTTTAAGTGTAGTTCTTGTTTACGTTAGTAACTTTCAGGGCTTGGTATAAGGTTTCGTTCACACGCTCTAATTTAAACTTATTAACCTTCATAATGCATTTGATAATCCGTTTTGACCCATACAATGCTGTGAAATATCGTTTTTTAGTAAGGGACGACACCCATTGTGCTTTTAAGGACCCCCAAAATACAGCTAATGTTATTTTTTTTAATTTTTTCTATTTTTTTTTTTTCGATTTGTATAGTTTGTTTTTTTAAGAGAGAGATTACCATTTAAACCGGTTTTGGTCATTCGGACCCGGCTATGGTATGGAGTACCGTCGCACGTCACTACGTTTTGTCAAAGTATCTATGAAGTTAATTAGTGTCTAAAACTTTAAGAATATATCAATATATCTATATATATAGATAGTAATATTTGCCTTTTCCTCATATCTCTCACACTTTTGGAACTGAATCTTGTCGATGAATATGAATATGGTCACCAATTGTCGAACCATTGCATCACTTGAAAGTGAAAGTTTATGCAAGTAATTTTTATGTATTTTTGTTAAAAATAAATATGTAGGTTGCATAATTTTGGACTGTTTTTGAGCAGTCATGAGTTTATAAATTCAAAGGAATTTAACTGAATTCCATTGATTCCAGTGGGATTAAGACTGGTAATTCTTAGGTTCTATATGTTCTTTAATAATTGCCTACATGATCTTTCAAATACAATTTTGCTGATTAGATATAACATGTATATGTATTATGTATAATATAAAATAATGATTCTTCGCGAAATAGTATACAGATTTTGAAAGCTTTATGAAGGTTAATAAACGCAATAGTAATAGTGATGCTGGACTTGGCAAACGCAACTATTAAAACTAGCTCTTCAGAGCCTCTCCAAGCGATATTTACAGTGTTTGTGACATGTCATGCTTTTCTTGTGCTGTTTTACGCCGGTTCCCCGAACAAAGATGTTTAAGATGCAGCACAGTTTTGTAATTCCAGCCCAGTCAGTGAGTTTTCCAGCACCCCACCAACAAAACCCCCCGCTGCACCGCTGGAGAACTGATGCTGACATGTGCCAAACAATGCACAATAAATACACTATTACATTAACCATGAGACGAGCCAGAGACCAGCAATATGGAGAGAGAGAAAGTGTTGCTGAATGGCTGGCTCTACATGAGAAGCTCCGTCCTGGATCGCGTTCCACTGTCGACTCGCTGCCACACAGAGCAAATCAGTCACATCACGCCACTATTAATAGCAAGAGCGAGCACCACAAATTAATTACAGACTTTGGGTCTTCCATCGGCATCAGTGCATGCGTGTAAGACGGTCAGACGAACACGCTAACCGCTGGGGTTTAGCAGACAAGCGCTCCATGCAGGAGAAATGCTTCAGACCGTATCTGGGTCGAGTGGAAAGGACTGCAGATTCAGTAGGGATTTCAGATTCTTGGAAGTGGTTGCAAACCATGAAATTTCAAAAATAAGATTTGTTCCTGTACCTTTGGCTTCAAGGGTTTCTCTACAGAAAAAATTAAAGGGGTAGTTCACAGAAAAATGAACATTCTGTCATTAGTTATATTCATGCTTAAGCCATTCCAGGACTGTGCGACTTCTCGTAATGTGGAACACGAAAGATGTTCAGCAGAAAGTTCCTGCAGTGCATTTGCATGCAAAGCGTGTCTTTGTTTTCTATTCGATGAAGGTCATTGGGGGGCCCCAATGTTTGGACCCCATTGACTTTAATTGTTTGGCAAAATATCATTTTTTGTGTTTTCCAGACGAATGTTATACAGGATTGGATTGCCATAACGGTGAGTAAATTATGAAAGAATTAGATTTTTGGATTAAATATGACTTTAACGTGACAACCAGTGTTATTCATGTACCATTGAGATACTATTATAGTTTTTCTTTTGAATCTTTTGAATTTATTTTTATTTTCATATTTCTCTGTTTTCATTTTAATTAAATCATTTTAATTTAGTTACATTTTTGAAATTTTGTTGTGTTTTTTTGTCATTTTTATTAGTTTTTTTTTTTTTACATATGTCTATATAGTTCTTAATTTTTATTTCAGTCAGTTTTAGCTACTTTGTAAATAAGTTAACTTAAAATTAGAAATGTTGGCACTAGCCGTAGTAATATATATATATACACACACACACTCACACTCACTCACTCTTTCTCTTTCTCTCTCTCTCTCTCACACTCACACCCACACTCACACACTCACACACAACTGCAAACACTCACACTCACACTCACACACACACACTCACACTCACTCTCTCTCTCTCTCCCACACACACCCACACACACACACAGCACACACACACACTCACAAACGTCACACTCACTCACCCACACACTCACACACTCACACTCACACTCACACACCACACACACACTCCACTCTTTCCACACAGCACACAACACACACACACACACACACACACTCAACACACACCCACTCACACTCACACTCCCACACACAATCATCACACATCACACTCACAACACAACACACTCACACTCTTTCCACCCACAGCAACACACACACACACACACACCACCACCCACACACCACACACACACACACACTCACTCACTCTCTTTCTCTCTCTCTCACACACACACACACACTCACACTCACACTCTCACACACACACACACACACACACTTCTGGTAATGTTTATTTTATTCAAGTAACAAAAAGGTTTAACTCATTTAATATATCCACAGCTTAACCCATCAAATATACTTTTAATGTCACTCTTTTTCCACTAGACTCTTATTTGTTTCTATTAAATGCATCTAAAGTGACAACTTCCTCTTTGTAGTGGGCGAGAAGTAATCAGGAGCATCTTGGGCTAATTCAATTAGCACAGATTAGTCTTAATTACAGCCCTTCAAAGAGGCTTCTTATTGTAGTTCACTAAAATGCGTTCCATATCTGTCTATTTCAGCTCTGTCTCCACAACAAACTGAATGCACATGTGGAAGCATTTTAACTGTACACTTCGGCTGTAATAAAGCAGACAGTCTGTTAAATGCGCAACGTATTGCATCTTCTCTCAGATATTTGCGACGCTTTGATGAGCAATATCTAATGAACTTAACTTAGCGTTCGTTATACGGTTATGAAAGAGTGTTTCTAATGGAGTCAGAGTTCAGTTTTTTTAATGAAGATTCTTATTCATTATATCATTCTAATATGCTGATTTATTCTCAATGTTGGAAATATTTGTGCTGCTTAATATTTTCGTAGAAACCATTATACTTTTTGTCAGGATTCTTTAATGAATAAAAAGTTAAAAAGAACGGCCTTTATTCAAAATAGTAACAACTTACATGGTTAGAAAACATTTCTATCACTTATCAATTTAACACATCCTTGCTGAATAAAAGTATTAATTTCTTTCAAAAAAAGACAGAAAAAAATGTACTGCCCCCAAACTTTTGAACGGTAGTGTATATTGTTAGAAAAGATGTGTATTTTGAATAATTGCTGTTCTTTTCAGCTTTTTAGTCATCACAGAATCCTGAAAAGTATCACAGCTTCCAAAGAAATATTAAACTGTTTCCAACATTGACAATAAATCAGCATATTATACTGATTTCTGAAGATCATGTGACACTGAAGACTGGAGTATTGATGCTGAAAATACAGCTTTGCATCATATAAATAAATTATATTTTAAAGTATATTAAAATAGAAAACAGTTATTTAACATTGTAATAATATTTCACAATATTTACAGTTTTTTCTTGTTTTTTGATCAAATAAATGCAGCCTTGATGAGAAAAAAACATTAAAAATCTTACTGATACCAAACTTTTGAACGGCAGTGTATCTTTCCGGTATTTTGTATATAATTGTTTTCTGTTCAATTAAGTCACATAAGCTGAGCATAAACATAAAGAAACACAAGCATAAGATCACAACACTGAAATCTACATAGGATGAATGTCACGAAACATGTCCAGCTCACATTTCACCCTTTCACATATTATATTCATTTTTATTTCAGTTTTAGGTATTTTAATACCTTAGATGAAAATGGGAAATGTTGCCTTGTCAACTACCTGAATTTTTTTTATATTTTCTGTATATTTTATATTTATAATTTTATCTATTAATAGATATTGAAATGAATAATATATTTTAGTACTTTTAGTAATTTTTTTTTGTTGTCATGATTTATAAATAATGTTATTTTTTTATTTTAGTTGTATTATTTTAGACCCTTTTAGAATGTGAGCTTTTTATAGACCAGTATGTTATTTTTTTATATTGTATTGTATGCATATATTTTTTATTATAATATATTAAAACGGGTTCCCACGGTCCTGAATCTGAAAAGTTGTGACTGAAAAAAACATTTCAAGTCCTGGAACGTTTTTTGCAATAACGTACGAGATACAGGTCCTTGAAAGTGCTTGAATTTATTTTGTGCAAGAAGTTTTCGGGAAAAAATTCCATGTTATTCCCTCTGGTCCGCTAATGTGTTATTTTGCCAACACTTCGTGGCCTATGCATACTAGCTTGCTTGATTTACGATAGTTACATGCATTTTACGCATTACGTTAATTGTTTCCCGCGTGAGATACTTTGTGTTGTATATGGCAAGCCAAAAGAGTCAGAATTAAATTTATGCCATTAAATACAGCGTTTTTTTACCATTTACGTGCATTTTTATGGCGTCTGCTATCAGGGCGGCGTATTTGACGGCGCTACTGCTGTTTTAAACGCCGGAAAAAAACTGCGTTTTGTATGTAAATGCGACTCTTTTGGCTTGCCATAGTTGTATGTTGCCATGACGTTCACGCGCACACGAAACTACTACAATGGTCCCCTAACGTTTCATAGACTCACCGTGAAATTAATGTTGAATTGCTTTGCTTGTTAAGATAATGTTAACCCATGAGGCAAGAAAAAGTTAAAAGCATATTCATATATCTTAAAACTTCTGGTTACATGAGCCTAAGCTCTTTTCAATAAAATCCATGCAAAAGTTAATATCAGATCATTTTAGAATACAGTATAGGATGTACCGAATATTCTTCAGTTTTATGCAAAACAGAAATACGACAAATAGAATATCAGATCTCTGACATATGGCCAAAAATAAATGCAAAAAAAAAAAAAAATGCTTTTTTTTTTTTTTTTTTTTTTGCCTAGTTGTTTTGACACATGAACCTGTAACAATGTATCTTACCAGGTAAAACGGTGTAACTATGATCTCACTTGAAAGTTTCCCCACATTAAGTCCTTGAATTTGGGTTTGGGACCTGGATTATCCTTGAAGGTCCTTGAATTTTAAGTCACCAAGGTGGTGGGAACCCTGTTAAAGTAGGTATATTTTATACTAATATAACATGTTTATAATGAAATAGTTCTTGTTTCTGTCACAGCACACTTACTTTTACACAGCTGTGATTACATTCTTTTGAGGGCCCATCTTCATTATGTTCATCTTGAAGATGGCTGCGCCTCTGGGGTCCTCAGGTACGTCTGCGCTGGCCAAGATACAAAGCCTCATGTGTGTAAGAAACTTTCTGCCAGGAAACAAGAGATGTTCAATTCCACGTCTGACTGCTGGTCCATTAGATCTGCCAACACTGATCTAAGGTTGGCTCACTGGTTCATTCCTTCTTGTTTAGTATATTTTCATGTTCCTATATATGAAAATATATTGAAAAATCATAAATGAACATAAGGTGAAATTTAAATTATTTTACTACTAACATCTAACATAACAATCTGGCCATTGAGAGGAAATATTTAGCCCCCCCTCCCCCCCAACCACCTATTTCAAGCAAACTTCTTGGGAATATCGCATACTTCATACACCCAATATGACTTTCCCTCACGTAAGTTTATTTTTGTTTTTTTATTGGTAATATCTCTTTAACAAAAGCCAGTTCTTAATGACATCATCCTAAAGGAAGTGACATCACTTTGGAGGGAAAACAACAGCACAAACATCAGTGAGTATTATCAATCGATTTTATATTATTTATATTAGTTGGTTTGTCTCTCAGCATTTCATACCGTCTGACATAATTATGACATCAAAAACGTAAAGTATCAAAATAATAATAGTTTTTAAAAAATAAAAATGTGACCTTTAATTCTCAATGGCTCAGTTTAGCCAGATTTCCATACTCTAAGGTTCTTTTTGAAGTTATGGTTAATAATTTCTGCATTGTGTTGATAAAGTTACCTCTAAAAAATTGGCCTGGGTTAAAATAAACCAGTTCTGGGTACAATATGACAAACCCAGCAATTGGGTTGTTTTGACCCAGCGGTTGGGCTAAATGGTTAACCAACCGCTGAGTCAAAACAACCCAATTGCTGGGTTTGTCCCTATTTTACCCAGCACTGGGTTGTCTTTAACCCAGCATTTTTTAGAGTGTATGGTTAATCTTTGAAGTGTCTGAGTTTAACCAGAGAGAATATTTCTGGAAGTCTGCTTTATCCTTAGAAATCCCTTAAGTTACAACACAAGCGCATTTTTAAAAAGTTATAGATTTCAAAAGATTCTGCATAACAGGAATGAACAGACTCACTGCTCTGGTCAAAGAATACAGACACATCCTCAGGCAGCAGAAATATAATGTCATCAAGGGAAATCGCAAGATGTCTTTGTTGGGCCTCTGACAGAGTTTTACACTGCTTTCGGACACTGTCAACAGCCTGTAAACAGCACAAAAAAGTGTTTTATAGGTCTCATATGATTGAAAATGTTTGCCGAACCAGTAATTTACTGTAATCAACCAACCTCTTTTGACATCACACTTCTCAATTCATTAAACTTGCCTTTGGAGAGCATACTAGACACATGGACTGCCGCCTATGGAGAGAGATGTCAGTCATAATCACAATTTAGTGCTTTATTAGTGATAAACAGATATATCTGCCAGGCTGCATTTAACCAAAATTGAGTAATCAGCATGCAAAATAAGAATTCATTTCATTTCTGAAACGCTTTTGCTGTGAAATCTCATTAGCTGTAATTAAATGTAATTATTTATGTATATGTAGCTGCCACATTAAAAAAAAGAGTTATTTCAGTATTATAATTGTTATTCACTATTATAATTCGTTTTTTCATTCATATTTTGATTTTTTTTTGTTTTCATTTTAAATGTAGTTAATGTTTTAGTATTTTTTTGTGTTAATGTCTATATATATATTAGTACATTAAGTTTAAATTAGAAATATTGTTTTGGCAAAATTTTTATATTTTCCATTTTTTGATTTTGTGGTTTTTGTCATTTTTATAAATAGTTTTTACTGTCTATAGTTGTTTAACTAAATTATTTTGATACATTAAACTAAATGAAAATTAGTTTTCATTTTAATTTGAGTAATTTTATGTTGTGGTTTTTTGTCACTTATTAGTGATATAGTAATATTTTTTATTTCGTACATCTCTCTTTTTTTCCTTTTTAGTTGTAGTAGTAGCATATAAAATGATTTTTAGGAGTTTCCCCCTTAATGAGCCACTTTTAAGCCCATATCATACCAACCTGTTTCACGCCACTGTCAAACTCCACACTGAACTTCAAGCCAAAATACAGTTCAATTAAAAACAAGATACTCTTATTCCTGATCCACGTGATGGGATCCGGGGTCCCCACCACTGTGATGCCAGGATGCTCAGTGTCCTTAGTGTCCCTGTCCGCATCTTTACTATAATGTCTGCAGAGCTGGCGAGCAGACGGCGCAGACGGTCTGCGCAGGTGATGCCACGCGCGCTTTGGAGAGGTCGCGCAGCTGGCATGAGGGCGCACGCGCTGATGCCACCATGGTTGGCTGTGGGTATCGTGTTTAAGAGACGCAATACTCCTCTTCCAAGGACAGGTCAAGAATGCGAGTTCCCCACATACAGCCAAAGACGTGAATCGTTGCATCACGAATGCGCATTTCTTTTGTAATTGCGCAATGCCGATCTGGTCTCTGTAAAACTCGTAAATGGCAGACGCACCGTCCTCAGTGCTGCTTCCGGCACTCTTATGGAACTAACCCACACTGTACCCATAATGCTTTTGGTTTCTCATCACTTGTGTCATTTCTCCAGTAGATGGAGGCAAAGACCCGTGCTTCCCATGCGCACTCGCGCCACCCGTGACGCACAGATGCTGGATGGCATGATGATGCTGATGGATGGCCTTACAATGTAAGTAGCATTTATTATGATAAGTTATACATATAATTATACAGTGCAAGTTTTCGTTTAAAGTGAATATCCACAATGTTGACCAGAATGTCCTTTTTTGTTCACCTAAATCGTCTCAGGTTTGACAATATAACTTATTTGGACACTAAAAGCGCACTTAAAATGTCTGAATGTCGTTACAGTTCTCTGTATTTGCGTTCAGATGTCGCGCTATGTGTTTTCTTCACTACATTCTATGCTTGTGTTTTGCTCAGTGACTCAACTGGTGCTTTGGCGATTTTTAGTGCATATATGAAGTCAATTCCCTAAAATTAGACTATCGGAAAATATAACAATATTCTTTTTTTCTTCACTCAGAATAGTATTAGAGACACCGGGGCTAGTTGTCACACAGCTATTTTTTGCTTTGTCATTTTATGCATAGACACAAGGTCCTGACTACAGTAATGTTATCTTATTTTGTCTGATGGACCCACAAATCCTTTTGCAATTTTTGTCACAAGTACATTTAAAGAATCTATTATAGAATAAAATCTTGCCCTTTATTGTCTAAGTTGAATTATTATATTGTTGAATGTTTAATCTGTATCTGACATGTAATAGCCAGTGAAGCTGATATGGCAGTAAATGTAAATACATAAATATATCTTGACTACAAAAATGCTACTGAACATTTCCACCGTTATCAACTGATGGGGCATGTTGTCACAATGGAGCCTGCAATTATAGCCTGCTTTATTATAGCAAATCGTTACCAACAACAATTCTATTTTTTAAAATGCATACATCTCTAACATTTTAAAACACATGTGAAACTTGCCTCAACCTTGGATTTTTTTTTTTTTAAATGCACCTGTCCTGAGAACACAGTACAGTATAGTGTGCTTTACAAAAATAGGATGATATTGGAATTTTAATTTGATTGACATTTGAAACCATCTTGTATATTTGGACTTTTAACTCACAGCTGAAGTAAAACCTTTGGGACTACGAGCTCCGTTCTCTCTATCTGTTGTTTTCTCATTTAACCTAGCAAACGGTTTTTTGCATTTTCCTTCCATCTGAATGCATATGAACATGTATGTAAATACATAAATAAAGACAGATTTGAGCAGGTTAGGCAAGTGTTCCTGTTGAATCATCTAATGCAGATGAGTGACACAGGTGGGCAAGCCGCTTTAAAATGTGCCCCCCTCTCCGAAGCTAGCGGCATCACCCAAACACACCTCACAGGTGCACAACATCATTGTTTCAGAAGCTTAAATGTGATCAGCAGAGCAAAACATCATTAAATTCCTGCTGTTTGCGCTGATTACAGGTCATAAGCTTTTGTATTTGCCTGCTATCTGTGTTTTCTTTTGAAAATGATGATTATTCATTCAGGGTTGAGGCATAAAAACCAAGACTGCAGACACCTGCACGATTTACCCGCCCCTTTCAATTCTGTGACTATTTTTATTGATAAATAATTGCTATTGCAGCTCATCATTATTGAATTTGCGCTCAGATACGGAAACCTTTCTAAGATGTATTATAGTAATTATCTCTGTCAGTCTGAAACGCTTTTACATCTGTGGCTTGAATGAACAGAATAATAAAAATCTTGCAGCAGTTCCGATTTCAATTAATTACTTCGCCAGAGTGATTACAAACTTTAGGGCGTGATTTTATAGCGGAAAGAAACTTTGATAACAGTGCCTCCAATAATAAATAGCAAAGAAGAAAAAGTTGTATTCACTCGTAACCTTCTGCATGCTGTTTTTACACTTGTTATCTGGATTTTATTTTGGACTTGCACGACAGAAATAGTCTTGATTGCGGTGAACAAAAAGCAAATAATAAATGCAAAAAGGCATAATTGAAAAACCTGTTTCCAGTTTCTGCTATGACACTCTCGTCATCAGTTTGCATATTAATGCCAGTAACATTCATGCACGAATAGTGTTGTATTTTTACTTGAGATATGGTACTGTATGTTGTTATCGTACAAAGGCATTTTCTGGTGAATAAAACCTCACTTTTTCTAGTTTGTACACAGAAATATGAGAGATACGTGTATGGATATGTTACCACGGTATGAGTGACATACTAACTTTACGTTGACGCTGGATAACGAGAGAATCAGTGCAAATGCCAAAGTAATAGTTTCTGATTTTCCCCCCCAATGGATTATTTTTTTTCTTGTTTTTGTATCTATGCATAAATTAAAAAATCTGTTGAAATTTATTATTCATCTGAGATGTGATTAATATGCAAAATTATGCAAATTAAGATGCAATTAGGCTCCAATTCTCTAGTGGAATTTTCCATTATAATTTAATACAAAGTAACAGAGTAATTGGTGTCACGTGTAATTACGGTTACTCAAGTGTACTTTCAGGCATGCAAATGATGCGCTATATGTTGGTTATCCGATGCAAATGTGATGCTTTAACAAGTTGGGAACGCCAAAAACGTGCGTGGAGCAAAAATAATGCATTTACCTAGTATTTAATGTCCAGTGTCTGTTGTGCACTTTTAATGTAGATGCTTAGCTGAAATGAAATACTTTTGGAAAGTTGACATGTCCTGCTGTACTTCATTGAAAACTATTTTAAACTGCAAATGCATGCGGCTTATATTAATTGAGAGCCTGCATGGAATATTTAGACTTTTTAAATGCCATATAAAATGGCAAATGTGGCCCAAAAAAAAAAAAAAACAACAAAAAAAGCAGCTAGACATTATTAAATTTGAACCTAAATCGCAATAAATATCCCACAAGTTCTCAGACTTTGCACACAGTTCAAGTGTCATCCAGAAAAGAAGAATATTTTGGGAAACTTTCCCGAGCGATTAACAACAGACCGGGCTTCTCGAGGCCTTCGAATCAGCTCCTCTTGGGAGGTAATTGAGTTGAATTGTACATGGCGGGTTCCATGACTTGCTTGACCATCTAGCCCAATGCTTTATAACACAGATCTCGCTTCCTGAGCTATGCTTTCTTTTCCCTCCCTGTCCATCCTTCTCCTCTCCTCCTCGGACAAAGACTTTGGCTCCCCGCGCCCATCCCTCCGCCGCACCGCTCCGCTCGTCCCTGCCCGCACACTCTCATCAAAAGACATAATCCCTCAACAAAAATCGTGCCAAAGAACTTGAGCTCATCCTATAACGCACAGCCTGGCAGGACAATACCCCCCTCCCAACCGCCCTCCGTTCCTCTTCATGACCGCTAAATGCCCTGTCACAAATCATCTTATCCCTCCCAGCTGCTGCTTATAGTCGTCCCCTCTGGGTTTTGCTCCTTAAGCGCATGGCACCCGGTACGGCCTGGGGGCCCCCCCCCCCCCCTGCATGGCACCCCCAGTTCCCTGTACTCAAGGGCCTGGTGATTGATTGCTGAAAATAATATACATAATGTTTTTTGCTCTCCCAAAAGTTACATATCTGTCTTAGTGGGTTGTGAGAATGTTTAAGAGAATGTGAGATTTAATCCGGCCTATGTCGTATCGCAAACCCCTTAGAACTTTCCCATCTTCTGTGCATGTATTTCCATGTCTTGCAAGCATAAAATTGCATTGTGCGTGATCAAATTCTTATTGTTTGGCTCTGTATATGGTTCTTTGGAGAATAAAAATGGGGTTTGTCTTAAATCGTTTTTTTTTTTAAGGAAAGAAAACTTGTACTGCGTAATATGATTTTTAACAACATATTTTATAATTTTGTTGTGGTGAGGAAAGTGGAAAAATTGGCAGGGCGAGTACAAATCTAGGCCAGTAGAAAAAAATACTTATTGATGAGCTTTGTACATGGTTATTTTATCTGTGAAGAAAACTTATACTGCTTGGTGCGTATAGAATATGTTACTTAAAAAAGCATAAGTTTGTTTTGGTGAACATTTTTTGGAAACATTAGGCAAGTCCAAAACATTTTTGTTGAGATCTGTAGTACTGTGTAGATGGTTGTATGGAGAGTAAAAAAGTTTTAAATTTTTTTTATTTATAATTTTAAATAATCTGTTTTTTTTTTATGAAAAATGTGGGAAAAATTGGCAGGGCAAGTACAAATCCTTATTGTTGAGAACTGTATATGATTCTTTGGAATATAAAACAAAATTATTGTTCATAATAGTTTCTATATATATATTTTTTATTTATTGTTCATAATAGATTGTTCATCTTTTCTTCAGAAATTACAAAAAAACTTTTTTTGTGAAATTTCTTAATATTCTCCTATGACTTTGCATTGAGCTTTAAGTGTGTTATTTCTGCTTGAGGTTTAGAAATGTGCATCTGGCGTGTTTTAATGAGTCGTTTGTGTGTTAGGTTTACCAATGACCTACTGTTACCCAGGTATTCTTTGCGTCTTGGATTTCCTTTGCATTTGTAGGCCAGTATATCGAAAACAAAGCTGCACTGATGATCTCGTATTCAACTCACTGCCAAAGTTGCGCATCAGGTGTTCAGATATGACTGTCAGAAATATGGGAATTGAGGTAAGGTGCAACAAAAGATGCACAACTGAGCACGGCAGGAACTAAAACTGGGTTTGTGGCATCAGCATTGTGTACAATAATATAGGGCAATGCACGTTTGCCTGCGTCGAGTTTCCTGCATGTGGCAGTTTAATAATAGCACCCCGGCTTCCAAGATGCAGAATAATGCTGCTACCTGAATCTCAGCCAAAGCGTCTTTAATGTGTCCCCTTAGCTTTGGCTTTGGGCATGCAAGTTCACAGTGGGGGAGCGTGGGTGAGGCCGATGTAATCTCGTATGCGAAGCGTAAATGTTCAGCCCGGTTCGTCTGTGTGGTCTTTCTCTGTCTGTGCATTCGCAGAATGGCAGTCGAACGCAGCCCCCGTGTGAAGATTACATCGACGACAAACACTGCTTGCAGAAACTAGGCCACGCTCTGATGTTTTTGAGGGTGAAGGAACCACGCTGTATGTCCTCACCTGGCTGTGATATCACCGATGGGGAACGTGCACCGAGTCGGCTCATGTGGGAGATTGCGTTTTGGTAAACATCTCTAGTCGGCACGTGCCTTCTTGTAGTGATTAAGAGAACAGAAATGATGTTGCATAATGGAAAATGTGGCATGCAACATGTCTTACTAAATTTGTGGTCGCACTAGACGGAATTAAGGAATTAATTAATTAATAATTTTTTTCTCAGATTAATATGGGGAGACGATATTTGAGCACCCTGACCAGTAACATTGACTCTACTAAGGTTTTCTACAGGGAAACCTGTTTGAAAACAGTCAACATTTGTCTAGTGATATTAGTAGTGCAGAAATAAAGTTTTAAAACGGATGCAGTTACCCTACATGAATGCTTTAAGATAGGATGCAATGAATAAAGCATAATAATAAATTCAGAAATAGTAAAATACTTTATTAAATAATATTCAGTTTGGTAAACATCTATAGTCGGCACATGGCTTCTTGTAGTGACTGAGAGCACAGAAATTATGTTGCACAATAGAAATTGTGGCATGCTCGTAACGTGTCTTACTAAACGTGTGGTCACACTAGTAATATTTAAGATGTATCTCAGTTTAATATACAGAGACAATATTTAAGCCTGACTATTTAAACCTGACCAGTAACATTGACTTGAATGAGTGAGTTTGGGGAAACAGTTGTTTGATGACGTTAGTAGCGCCGAAATAAAGTTTTAAACTTATGTAGTTACCTTACATGAATGCTTTAAGATAGGATGCAATAAAGCATAATAATACATTCTTTAATAGTAAAATACACTTCATGTTTTATTAAATATGAATATAAAGTCTTCGTTTGGGTAAACATCTATAGTCGGCACATGACTTCTTAGTGATTACGAATACAGAAATGAGGTTGCATAATGGAAATTGTGTCATGCTAACGTGCCTCGTAATGTGTTTTACAAATGTGTGGTCACACTAGTAATATTTAAGATGTTAAAATAATTTCTCTTATCTCAGTTTAATATGGAGAGACAGTATTATAGGGCTGGGACAATAAATCAATGCATCACGATTAGTTGATCGATTCATAGATTTTCTGAATAATTTTCGGAATGCATCGTGATTCTCTCGAATCGATTCTTCTGACTGATGGGCGCTCTAGGCTAGTTTTTTAAAACGCAACAAGATCAATGCTGACGCAGAAGAGTGCTTTTGCGGTCGGCTGAGTAATGTAATTGGTTAAAATGTACTGGCACATGGCGGGGGCTTTTATGATGCGAGATTAATGTAAACACAGCCCACTGTGATCATCCTTGTAATTCACTTTAACCTTTTCGAACTTTATGAATGATTTTTTTAGGTTTAAATGGTGCGTGTGTAAGGAACAGGAAGCAAGCAGAGTACGATTGTTTCTAAAGCATGCAGTGCCATCTGCTGTTAAAAACTAGGCTCAGAATCGATTCAAGAGAGAATCGTGATGCATTCCGATAATCTCAGAATCGTTGCAGAATAATTACTCTATTTGCGATGCATCGATTTATTGTCCCAGTTTCCAGCCCTAGTATTTAAGCATTCTGACCACTCCAGTGCAGTGATTATGACTCAACCGATAAGTGAGTTTGGGGTGGAAATGTTTGGAAGCCTGTTTGAAAACAGTCAACGGTTGCCTAGTGCCGTTACATAATGCAGAATAAGTAAAGAATAATAATAATAATAAATTCATAAATTGTAAAATATACTTAATTTTGTATTATGTATAATTAGGTAAGATTAATTTTGGTAAACATCTATAGTCGGCACATGCCTTCTTTTAGTGATTAGGAGTACAGAAATTATGTTTGAGGATTCTGACCAACCCTAACTGTAACAATGAGTGAGTCGGGGTGGAAATGTTTGAGAAACCTGTTTGACCGAAAAGTCAACAGTTGTCAGTTGACACTAGTAGTGCAGCAATTAAGTTACGGTAATTTTGAATGAGCTTTAGAATGATTAATGCATATTCTAAGCATGAATCTGAAATAATATGGTTATAGATTATAGGTACATAATAATATATATAATATATATATAATATACTGTAATATATATATACATACAGGTGCATCTCAATAAATTAAATGTTGTGGAAATTTCATTTATTTCAGTAATTCAACTCAAATTGTGAAACTCGTGTATTAAATAAATTCACTGCACACAGACTGAAGTAGTTTAAGTCTTTGTTCTTTTAATTGTGATGATTTTGCTCACATTTAACAAAACCCACCAATTCAACAAATTAGAATATGGTGACATGCCATCAGCTAATCAACTCAAAACACCTGCAAAGGTTTCCTGAGACCTTCAAAATGGTCTCTCAAGTTTGGTTCACTAGGCTACACAATCACGGGGAAGACTGCTGATCTGACAGTTGTCCAGAAAGACAATCATTGACACCCTTCACAAGAGGGTAAGCCACAAACATTCATTGCCAAAGGCCTGGCTGTTCACAGAGTGCTGTATCAAAGCATGTTAACAGAAAGTTGAGTGGAAGGAAAAAGATGCACAACCAACCGAGAAAACGGTTGCCTTATGAGGATTGTCAAGCAAAATGTATTTAAGAATTTGAGTGAACTTCACAAGGATTTGACTGAGGCTGGGGTCAAGGCATCAATAGCCACCACACACAGACGTGTCAAGGAATTTGGCTGCAGTTGTCGTATTCCTCTTGTTAAGCAACTCCTGAACCACAGACAACGTCAGAAGCGTCTTACACCTTTGCTAAAGAGAAGTAGAACTGGACTGTTGCCCAGTGGTCCAAATTTCTCTTTTCAGATGAGAGCAAGTTTTTGTATTTTATTTGGAAACCAAGGTCCTAGAGTCTAGTCCAGTGTTAAGTTTCCACAGTCTATGATGATTTGGGGTGCAATGTCATCTGCTGGTGTGGTCCATGTGTGTTTTCTCTTGAAACCAACAGTCCTGCACTCTCAATTTTGGAGCACTTCATTTTTCCTTCTGCTGACCAGCTTTTTGAAAGATGCTGATTTCATTTTCCAGCAGTATTTGGCATCTGCCCACACTGCCAAAAGCACCAAAATTTGGTTAAATGACCATGGTGTTTGTGTGCTTGACTGGCCAGCAAATTCACCAGACCTGAACCCCATAGAGAATCTATGGGGTATTGTCAAGAGGAAAATGAGAAACAAGAGAATATGCAGATGAGCTGAAGGCCACTGTTAAAGAAACCTGGCTTCCATACCACCTCAGCAGTGCCAAAAAATGATCACCTCCATGCCACGCCGAACTAAGGCAGTAATTAAAGCAAAAGGAGCCCCTACCACATATTGAGTACATGTACAGTAAATTAACATACTTTCCAGAGGGCCTAACATTCCTACAAATGTTTTTTGTACTGGTCTTATGAAGTATTCTAATTTGTGAATTGGTGGGTTTTTGTTAAAAGTCAAAATCATCACAATTAAAAGAAACAAAGACTTAAACTACTTCAGTCTGTGTGATTTTAATTTATTTAATACATGAGTTTCACACTTTGAGTTGAATTACTGAAATAAATTTACTTTTCCACGACATTCTAATTTTTTTGAGATGCACCTGTATATATATATGTGCGTGTGTGTATGTGTGTGTATATAATATATATACCATATTTATAATAATTCATTTTATTCACCAAAATTATTTCATTTAAAAAACGATCTTATAATCTTAAAAAAAATCAGTTTAAGTCTAATGTGATTGCTTATCTATCCGTACATGAAAAAAAATATTCCTCAATGTTTCGTAAGTACAGTTTTAAACTTTGAAATGACCCCACATTAATGCAACATATGATGCAATGAATGCAGCATAAAAATAAATTCATAATTGTTGGAATATATGTTATAATCATTTTTCTATATGAATTTGCAGGTCACCTGTATGCAGTAAAAAGACTAAACTTCTGTGCATATGAATGCATTCCCTTTCCTGTGGCCGTATGCATATGAATGCAAGGATGGAGATCAAAGTCTAATGTGACGCCTCATTAGGCGAATTGGTGGGTAACATGTTTGTTATGAGTAAATGCATTTCTGTTTGAGCAACACTTTTAGACTTTGTGCCTATCAAACGTTTGAACAGTAACAAAGTGCCCACATGTCCCAAAAGAACTACATTTCAATTGTGTGACGTGTTACACTTTGGAGAAAAAGCAACTGCTAAATGGCAATTAACAACAAAAAGCGCTCTAGAGAGCAATCTTTCTCTTTCTTTTCTCTTTCTCCTCTTTTGATTGTTCATTTGAATTAACACCCGAACAAGTGAATCACAAAGACTGACAGTTGTGTTTCTGGCTCATCTTCTCAGCTTTTGCTTCTATGGAAGTACACAAACATGAAACAGACATTATTTGAAATATTTGCTAAGCAGATGTGTTTTCTCTTTTTTTAAATAAGTGAAAGAAAAAAAAACATCCATCACAGAATAGGAAACGAGGTTGGGAATAAACGCAGTAATTTGGTTCTTCTCTTCATGGATTACTGTCACTCACCATCAGCCACTGTGTGCGCTTGCCAGTCCTGTTTGCAGTTTCTGGGCTTGTGCTGTACCTTGAAATATTTGCCAAATGGAATTTATAGAGGCTGTAATTAAATTTAGTCCACCTTCACATGGTTTAGGAGGGCAGAGGCAGCCTCTCTGCATTGAGTGGGTTTTCCTGGTGGTGTTCTCAATCACGTTAAAGCCTTAATGTCCAAATTAACGCATCGATTTTGTGATAATATTTAATTTTTTAAGAGAATTTGAGGAGAATTTAACAATGCAAATATGAACTCAAACTGTTAAAGTATAGTTTACAATGCTACAGGTTTTGCACTAAAAATATAAAAGCATAAAATGAGCTACAGTGTTATTTTCATATCGATATATTATAGTATTCTTTAATACTTTTAGTAGTAGTTTTAATTTTTGTAAAAGTTTTAGTAATTTGTTTGTTTTTTTTGTCATTTTATTTTTTTTGTCTCTATAGTTTTATTATTTTTAATTTCATTTTTATTTAAGTTTTTTATATTTTATTTTAGCAAACATATTTTATTTCAAGCAACATTTTTTGATTTTAATTCCAGATTTATTTTGGTTCTATAAAAGCTGATGCTCTGTAAAATTTAGCTTCCAAAATGATGATGCATATTCTTGTAATGCATATGCAGAATAATGGCAAATTCGTGAGCTAATATTTTCATCACTTTCACCTCAAAATGTAAAATTTAGTTTTTACCATGTCATTATATGATACAGAAGATGATTGTGAAGAATGTTCAGCTGCTCTTTTTTCATATTACACAACATTATATCATTTGTTCGTCAAAAACCTTTGATTGTACATGATTTTATATGAAAAACAAATAAATAATCATAATATGTAAATACAAAACCCATAAATATTCGCTAATGTAGTGTTTTGTGCATTCTACATGCAACAATAATAGCTCAATCTTGTTTTGCAGGATTTGAACCCCTAACCCGGCTTACAAACACATCATGCTATGAACACATGTATGTCGGTATTGTATTTTTGTGTAATATGAAATATAAAACATACTTTTAAAAGTGGCTTTATATACAGAGAAACGGTACAGCAGTTGTCACCATTAAAAACCAATCAAAAATCCTTTGAAACACTAATTAAACAAATAAAGTAGTGCTTTCTTATAAATCACGGTCTGAGCGTTAAATGTGAGACACATGCACACGACGCACACACACAAATTACTTCCTGTCGGCCCGTAATTACCACTGGTTCACTGGCCCTTTTGGATAGCAGATATGGTGACATAATTCATTAGTGTTTGCCCAAAGAAATGATTTGAAATCTTTAAAGTGCTCCTTCAAGCATAATAGCTATTAAGGGGGCCACATGCAAGACTGAAGTGTTAAACGGTTTGTTGAAGTCAGCTGGGGTACAAGAGATGATAAATATAAATTATAGGTAATATACTGCACCAGTGGTTTTTAAAAAATCAAATGCTTCTGCTGACACAGAATACTGCAGCAGAGGCAACCCTTCACAGATGCACGCCACAAAATGCACAACGCCCACAAACAACACTTCACTTTCACAACTTTGAGAGGTTAGTGCATTGCTTATGCCTGAGTACACAAATTTGATTACTAACAACATGTTTTGTACAGCTGCAACCCACATACAAACAATAGTCGGTGCGTTCACAGGGTGCAAATACCCTTATTTGATTAAGAACAGTTGAAAACTTTGCACTTTAAAAGTAGTTGTTTTTTTTGTGTTTCGCTCGCTATGCAATCTACACTTCGTGTTGTTTGTGTTTGTAGCTTAATTTGTTCAAACCGCACGTTATAACTAGTGACAGCCTTCTGGTAACAAAAGGTTTTTCCCAATGCTGCAGCAAGGTATTTTTGATAATTTATGAGCTTAGGTGCAAATGAATAAAAAAAAAACAGACAACTGTGAAACATGATCACATGACATGCAGAGCAGGTGAATATGTAGACTTTTTAATCATTTTACTTTTGTCTTTTAAAACTTAAAAGAAATGTCTTTCTCCCAGAAATGTGAGGCTCCCAAAATGTAAAAGTTTAAGAATCTGACCCTCAAAAATATATTTATTGATTGATTTTTTATTTGCATTTAAACTAACGTGTGTCATTTCATTTTTTTTAAGGTGTATATATATCTATATATAAAAAAAATAAATATATAAATATAATAGATAACTCATACAATCATCAGGTACCGGAAAGTATTCAGACCCCCTTAAAATTTTCACACTTTGTTATATTGCAGCCATTTGCTAAAATCATTTTAAGTTAATTTTTTTTCCTCATTATGTACACACAGCACCCATATTGACAGAAAAACCAGAATTGTTGACATTTGCAGATTTATTAAAAAAGAAAAACTGAAATATCACGTGATCCTAAGTATTCAGGCCCTTTGCTGTGACACTCATATATTTAAACTCAGGTGCTGTCCATTTCTTCTGATCTTCCTTGAGATGGTTCTACACCTTCATTGAGTCCAGCTGTGTTTGATTATACGGATTGGACTTGATTAGGAAAGCCACAAACCTGTCTATATAAGACCTTACAGCTCACAGGTCATGTCAGAGCAAATGAGAATCATGATGTCAAAGGAACTGCCTGAAGAGCTCAAGACAGAATTGTGGCAAGGCACAGATCTGCCAAGGTTACAAAAATTTTCTGCTGTACTTAAGGTTCCTAAGAGCACAGTGGCCTCCATTATCCTTAAATGGAAGACGTTTGGGACGACCAGGAACCCTTCCTAGAGCTGGCCGTCCGGCCAAACTGAGCTATCGGGGGAGAAGAGCCTGGTGAGAGAGGTAAAGAAGAACCCAAATATCACTGTGGCTGAGCTCCAGAGATGGAGTCGGGAGATGGGATAAAGTTGTAGAAAGTCAACCATCACTGCAGCCCTCCACCAGTCGGGGCTTTATGAGTGGCCCGACGGAAGCCTCTCCTTTGTGCAAGACACATGAAAGTCCGCATGGAGACTCCAAGATGGTGAGAAATAAGATTCTTTGGTCTGATGAGACCAAGATAGAACTTTCTGGCCTTAATTCTAAGCGGTTTATGTGTGGAGAAAACCAGGCACTGCTCATTACCTGTCCAATACAGTCCCAACAGTGAAGCATGGTGGTGGCAGCATCATGCTGTGGGGGTGTTTTTCAGCTGCAGGGACAGGACGACTGGTTGCAATCGAGGAAAGATGAATGCGGCCAAGTACAGGGATATCTGGACGAAAACCTTCTCCAGAGTGCGCAGGACCTCAGACTGGGCCAAAGGTTTACCTTCAACAAGATAATGACCCTAAGCGCACAGCTAAAATAACGAAGGAGTGGGTTCACAACAACTCTGTGACTGTTCTTGAATGGCGCTGCCAGAGCCCTGACTTAAACCCAATTTGGAGAGACCTAAAAATGGCTGTCCACAAACGTTTACATCCAACCTGACAGAACTGGAGAGGATCTGCAGGAGGAATGGCAGAGGATCCCCAAATCCAGGTGTGAAAACTTGTTGCATCTTTCTCAAAAAGACTCGTGGCTGTATTAGATCAAAAGGTTGCTTCTACTATATACTGAGCAAAGGGTCTGAATACTTATGACCATGTGATATTTCAGTTTTTTTTCTTTTTTAATAAATCTGCAAAAATGTCAACAATTCTGTGTTTTTCTGTCAATTATGGGTGTCGTGTGTACATTAATGAGGAAAAAAAATAACTCTTAAATGATTTTAAGCAAATGGCTGCAATATAACAAAGAATGCAAAATTTAAGGGGGTCTGAATACTTTCCGTACCCCTGTATATATATCAGGATTAAAGGGGTAGTTGATTGCGATTTCACTTTTTTTAATGTTAGTTAGTGTGTAATGTTGCTGTTTGAGCATAAACAATATCTGCAAAGCTACGAAGCTGAAAGTTCAAGGGCAAACGGAGATATCGTCTTTTACAATTCTGGCAGTTTAATGCCAACAAAAACGACTGGTAAGGGAATACAACGAGTTACTTCCTGGGTCCGTGACATCACAAACCCAGATAAACCACGCCCTCTGGAAAAGGCAGCAAAGGGGGAGAGGCCATGCGCTGCTTTAGAGAAGAGAAAACTAGAGGTGCACAATGTGACGATTAACAACACGTATTTTCACATAGCTATGAGAAGCGTTATACACGCGTGTGTGGTTGCCGTACTGTATTAAAGCTTTAGGATAAAACCGTATATTAAAAGCTACCATAAGCATAGCATTTACAAATAACAGCGTATCTAAAGGTATGAGACAACAAAAAACATAGGCCAACCATTAAAAGCCATGCTTGCACAGGATCTGCACGATCCTCTTCAATAATATCCTCTTGCTTCTCAATCGGGCTCAAACTGATAAGCGATATTAACGACGCCATTGTTTATAATACAACTGGAGCACATGCCGCTGAGGTGTGGGGCGGGATGTTTAGACGCGCACTAGAGATGGTTTACCCAATCACAACACACTGGGCTAGCTAACCAATCAGAGCCTATCGCCTATTTCTGAGGGAGGGGCTTCCTTAAAGAAGGAAATGATCAGCGCGTTTATCAGAGAAGGCACAGAGCGTTGTGGAATAAAGGTTAATTATGTGAAAAATAATGTTTTTTTTTAATGAAGCATTAACATGTTAGACTGCGCCCCATAAACACAATCCAGCCTAGAAAAAAAACAGTGAACCACCCCTTTAGTTAAATAACCTAAAATTAAAACATAAAAAAAAACAAAAACTTTTGTTACTTAAATACATGCCACTGAAATTTCCCCCAATAAATAAAAAATAAATGGAAACATTTCTCATTTTCATTTAGTTTACCTTGATGTACTAAAATAACAAAAACTAAAACTCCTTTTATATATTGAAAACTTTCAAATTAAAATAAAACAGAAAATATAAAACAACAGGAAAATAAAAAGCTGTTCAAAATACTTAAGTGATACACAATTGTAATAGTAGCTTTATGCTAAAATAACCTGATTAATATAATATATAACACTGCAAATAAATATAATTAATCAATTAAATACTTAAAAGACTTATAATGTAGTGTGTGTGTGTGTTTATATATATATATAATTGTATGAAACAATTACATTCAACATTTTTATAAAAATTATATAGTCTCATTTTAATATTTCATTAAAAAGATTGCTAACATAAATCATGCACCTATTATTTATATTTCTTTTTTCATTGAATGGTTGTCTATGGTGATTATGTCCCTGTTTATACTCAATTTTGCACCTAATCTGGATTTTAGGGACTGAATTTTGTTGAAGATGACGTGGCCTAATGCCGCTCACACACCGGCAAAGCCTCCTTTGTGAGTGTGTCTTGTTCATTGTGTGCACGGGCCGACTAGCACCATATACACAGCATTTATCACTTTGTCTGGTCTTTGTGTGTCTCCTTTTGAACCAAACAGCAGGAAATATTAGGGGCTTAACACGGAGAGGGTTCCAACGTGGCTCTGACGGCATAAGCCTCTTCCCCGAATCCGCGTGGCCTTCCTTATCCAGGGTTAGAAAACATTCAAGTCTGTTCTTAACATTATCGAGCATCTGCATCAGATCGTGTTGATTTAGAATGAATTTGAGCGAGAGAACTCCATATTTCCAGAAAGACGTGAATCGGCTGACGTTTAGGGAATTCCAGGGATTATTATTATTATTATTGGGAGCGTGAACGTCGATGGCGTTCTCACAAATGTGGTTTTCCGGGCCGGGGGGGGGGAGCGCGATACTGGAGCACCACACCTTAGCGTCTCGGGTCCCGCCGATTTGGGGAGCGTGTGAAATCCGTGGCACCTCTTCTGCATTCCTGGCTGAATCGGTGCCATATCTGTGATGGACTGAGGCAGAAGAGCAGGCAGCCGGGGATGAATACGGCTTAATCTTTACACAGGCCACATGTGTGCGCTTGATAACATGGATGCTTTCTTCCTGTGCTGGGTTATTCTCATCTGGCTGCCAGGTTGCTGCCTCAAACAGCTGTGTTTCGCTGCGATATTTAGCTTGCACCAGAAAAGAACGATGGCACCTCCTAAGGAGGGGGTTAATGCATGTTTTTGGAATTGGAGGCAAAAATTGCTGTAATTCCTGACACATTTCGAGAGATAGATACGGCGCCTTTTTTCAGCAGACAATATGTAAAAGCAACTATAAATGGATGGTTGGTTTCTCAGAAGCTGATATTTGATTTAAGACCTTGTTGTGATGGAGATGAGATGAGGTTATTTTTGGGCACTCGTGACAGCCGGATTCTGTTTGATGCAATTGACCGAACGGAGACCCGTTGGTCTCAAAATGCAGAGTTTATGGCTTTGCATTCACGCATTGTTGTTTTTTTCCCCCTTCTGTATTTCCCAGGATCACTAAAACATTCATTATGATTGCATTAACATAAATGATTCTATAGCATCTTCTTCTGTAATTATGGCCCGTGTTTCCACGGCCTTCGGCCTTGAGTTTGGCTGAACCCCAGGTGTAGATCTCAGCTAGTCTAATGAGCAGACACAGACTCCTCTCCTCTCTGAACCGCAGCCGTCCTGCACCCGGCTCAATTAAAAAACGCAGGATGTGCCGTGATATTAACACAAAATTAATAGACTCTCACTAATTGAATCTATCGGATTCAGTGGGTAGTATATCTTCTACACAAACACAATTGCATGTTTGGACAGATGACAAAGGTTTTGCTGAGATGCCACTGTCAACCCAGTCAGTGGTTTAGTTTTTCTTTAGCAGTCAGAATTGAATACATTTATTGTAGAATGTTTGAAAATGCAATATTTGTTTGTTTGTTTTTCTGTATGAATATTTATTCATTTATTTACTTGTTTGCATATTTTATGTATTTAATATATTTATTTTGGATTTATGTGTTTGTTCGTTTACATGTTATTAATTTATTGTATTTAATTGTATGTATTCTTGTGTTTGTTTGCATGTTTTATTTATTTTATTGTATTTGTTTTCATGATGTGTTTGTTTTGGATTGCATGTATTTTTTGCTGCACGTTTTTGATTATTTACTTGCATGTTTTATTTTGTGTTTGTTTAAGTATTATTTGCTTATTTTATTGTTTATATTTGTTTGCATGTTTATTTATTTGTTTATTTTATGTATGTTTTGTGTATTTGTTTGTATGTTCTGTTTGATTGCATTTGTTTTCATGTTTCATTTATTTATTTATTTTGGATGTATGTCTTTGTTTGCTTGCATTTTATTTATTTAGTTGTTTGTTTGCATGTTGTATTTATGTATGTACGCATGTATTTATTTAGGAATTATGTCTTTGTTTGCATGTTTTTGATTTATTTATTTGATTTATTTGCATGTTTTATAATGTATTTGTTTGTCTGAATGTGATATTTATTTGTTATATTGTTTGTATTTGTTTGCATGTTTTTATTTATGTATTTAGGGTTCCATAATTTAAAAAATAAAAATGGAGATGTAGCTTTATCCTCATTCTCTTTTGAGAGATTTTACTCTCTGCAAACACTTTGTCGTAATTATTATTTTAGCACGTATTTCGCCTTTGCTCTTTGATGTAGCTGTCACACAAAGACATCAGAAATCATGACATCTGTTTCGAAAGCACGTTGTTTGTTTGCAGTAATAATACATCTGCATCTCCTTCAGTCGCTCCTTAGTTGTTCAAGTAGATACAATTGCAATGTCAGATGCACCTCTAATTGAAAAGTTAATTATCTTTCTGAAGCCATCAGCTGTCACTTACGAGGATCAGATACTGGTATTGTCCCTGGGGAGTGACGTTATTTTGATCGTAATGGTTTGGGACCCTACATTTTGTTGCATGTGAACGTTTGATCACTGAACAGACCATTTATAGCTCACTCTTTAATTGAAGTCAAATTAGCAGTACTATACACTGTGTTTAATTTCACGTAGGAATTGTTTTTTAAACATGGCTCGACTAACACAATCAAACTTTCCATTAGTCCACTTGTGTCTCTTGATGTCTTTGTTATTTTCTCATTACACTTTATTTGAAACTCCATGACTCCCAGAAATTTCAAGAGAAATGGGTGAAATTATCCGGTGTGTTAAATATTCCATGAAGAATGTTTTACCTGGAGTCATGACAGCTCTGCAGGCAAACACGACTGTCATTGTTCCATCTGGGTTTTATGGGACATCACAACTCGATTGCATGTCTGTAAAATGTAGTAACTCACTCAAAACATTTAAATCATTCTTCAACATTTAAATCATACTTATTGTATCAGTAAATTGGCCATTGCCAACATAATGATGTTTTCTGTTTTCTTCTTCCCAAAAAAAACACCTAAAAATGAAAAATTACTGGAAATGTCCTCACCCTCAGGCCATCTGAGATATAGATGAGTTTGTTTCTTCATAAGAACAGATTTGGTGAAATGTAGCATTACATCACTTGCTCACCAATTTGCTCTGCAGTGAATGGGTGCCGTCAGAATGAGAGTCCAAACAGCTGCTAAAAATATCACAATAATCCACAAGTTAAAAAATGATGAGTTATAGTGATGAGTTTATTACAAACATGCAGCTTTTCATTTCACAAGATGTTAACTGATGAACTGGAGTCATGTTGTGGATTATTGTAATGTTTTTATCAGAGGTTTGTACTCTCATTCTGATGGCACCCTTTCACTGCAGAGAATCCATTGGTGAGCAAGTGATGAAATGCTACATTTCTCCAAATCTGTTCTGATGAAGAAACAAACTCCTCTATATCTCAGATGGCCTGAGGTGTGAGTACATTTTCAGTAACTTTAAATTTCTGGGTGAACTATTCCTTTAATTTTGAAAATTTAACCGAAAGTGATTGAGAAAACTGTATGTAAGGTGCCATTAATGTTTACAGTAAGAAGATATGCAACATTTTCATTGTTTTTTTTTTTTTTTTTTCGGCAGATGCTTCCAAAGTGACTTTGCCGTTGACCTACAGGATCTGAAGGTTTTCTTATGGTGAGTTTAGAATCTTTAATGTACAGGACAGTGTCTGAGAACATACTCTGAGATAAGTTTCATTAACTTTTTCTTATAAATCAGTGCCTCTTGGTCAAGACACTGACATGTTCATTTCAAGCTGAAAAAAATGGCACACAAGCTTCTTGCATTTGAACTGACAATCCTATTTTCGATTGCTCATAAATAGAGATGTTGTCAATCTGTCAAGCTGTCAATCATCTGGTACAATTAAATGTGGGCGTTTTTTCTCCATCTTGTAGTTTAGGTCAGTGCAAGTGGGTCGAAGAATATTTTTTCCCGCCTCAGTTTTTTTTATTAAAGAAAGCACATTCTCCATGGTAACAAGTTATGCATGCTTTTTATATACGGTGCATAAAAGTTCTTAATGCTTTTTGAATATATAGGTGAATGTATTTATACTAGAAATATGTACTCTCGCTAGATAATAAATAAATATATATATATCTATTATATATATTATATTATATTATAATAATCAATCACCATCTCGTTGCCCCCACGACCCCAGAATGAAGATTATTTATTAAGTTTAAATGAGTTGCACTTGCAGAATGTGGCAGAAATTGTAAACCTTTCAAGAGAAATTCATTCAGAGACAGTTTAAGATGAGCCATCGTCTCAGTACAGTATTCCCACGGCATGAAACTCACAACAGATTCAGAAATCGTTTTTACTGTAATTAGGGAAATACTCTAAATGTCATTTTGAATCTTCATACCACTACAATGAATTCCACATTTTTGCTATTACTCACAGTTACTCATCGTATTGGACGAGACCTCGTGTTTTCGCTCTTTGTTGTGGCACTTTCCGTTTCAAAACTCCTACGGCTTACTTGAAGCAAACCATTGCTGGTCTTTCCACAACAAGCACAGGAGCCGCTTTGTGTTGATTTGTGCTTCTATTTTTGACAAAATTCACAAATAGAATAAAAGGAAATCAATTAGCAGGCTGTGCAAACCGCAAAAATGGTGACCCTATTTATTCACAGTGAGTACATATTTACGGCACCGCCTCGTTTAAAAGTTGTTGATGGGTATCTCGTGAAATTGAATGATTGCATAATACATTACCTGTTTAAATTAGCTTACCAAAATATGCATTCAATCTGTTAACCCAGAGTAGATGTTTCTTTAAAAGAGCAATTTGCTCACTTGTTCTGTTCGCTCCAAAACGAAGTCTGTCTCCATCAGTTATTTTAAACTAGCTGTTTAAAAGAATGAAGGTGTGGTAGGAAATGTATGACCTTAAGTTTTTGTGGTTGCTTTCACGTTCATGTGGGCATTTCCTACCAATTACAAAAGACACAACGGTATTGCGGTCATGAGCATTTCTGAAACTACATGCAGTCAATATTGACTTTGATTGTCAATGTTTTATCTCACCTCAGTGACGTCTGCATGTCATTTTCACCTGCATCCCAAATTCACAAGCCCCAGCCTAATCTTAAAAGCCCAGACTTTATGTTTTAACCGATATGCTTCAGCAAGCAAACATCGGGTTTAGAGATGCCATCCATGCTGTTGAAGAATGACGGTATGGAAGTGTCCAGCGTTGGCATGTGCCGCTTCCGCCTCCAGTGCTCCAATGTGCGTCACCGCCATCCACCCAAGCCTTCGCACGGTGTCAGACGGCGATATGCGGCAGAAAAGAACACCACCTCTTATCGGCGCCAATCCAGATTAACTCAAAGACACGCTCCCCCTACATTTCTGGGCCCACTTGCTCCATATTTGGGCACCGTTCGACTTGTTTTTGAGCTGTGGCGAACCTAAGGCGAAGAGAGACCCGCAGCCAAGGTGCTCACAATTAGCCACATTTCCCAGGGCTGCAGGCCTGTGGGTTTACTGGACTGCAGAGGCTTAAACCCCCTCGTGTCCCTTCGGGAATCTCGGCCAATTCAAAGCCGCTGGCATCCCTGGAGTGATCCCTGAGAGGTGGATGGGTATGATATGCCTTCCACAAGAGGCCATTTGCATCGTGCTGAATTCAGAAAGGGATAAAAGAAGCATGTTGGCTGGAGGTGTCTGAGAGCGTGTGGACCGGCTGCCTTCACTCCCATAGTGCTGTCCTTTTTGTCTTCACATATACTAGCATTCAAAAGTTTGGAGTAGACTGTTTTCGTCTCTTGTGCTCACCAAGGCTGATTTTATTTGATCAAATATACTGTAGAATGTTGAAATATTATTACAGTTTAAAATAACTCTTTTCTATTTTAATTTTTAAAATGTAATTTATTCCTGTGATGATCATTTCGCCAGTCTACAGTGTTCATTAAAACAATTGTTTTATGTTTTTTAAAGAAGACTCTTCTGCTCACCAAGGCAACATTTATTTGATAAAAATATAGTCAAATTAGTAATATTGTGAAATATTATTACGATATAAAATGACTGTTTACTATGTGAATATATTTTAAAATGTAATTTATTCCTGTGTTCAAAGCTGTATTTTCAGCATCATTACTCCATTTTTCAGTGTCACATGATTCTTCAGATATCCTTCTAATATGCTGATTTGCTGCTCAGAAACATTTATTATTATTATCAATGTTCAAGTAATTATTTAATATTATTAATATTTTTAAGAAACTGTGGTACATTTTTTTTCCAGGATTCTTTGATGACTAGAAAATTCAAAGAACGGCCTTTATTTTGAAATAGAAATCTTTGTAACATTACTACTGTCTACTATCGTTTTCTAGAAACTTAATGCATCTCTGCATAATAAATGAAGTATTACTAGAATTATTCATGAAGTATTTGCTTAGTAAATACAAATATTAATTTAAAAAAAAATGAACAATAGTGTATGCACTACAGAGTGTAGGAGTCACAGCTGCGATTAA
>JADLZN010004421.1:0-67710 GCA_018155175.1 Sinocyclocheilus anophthalmus
GAAGTGTCATCTGGGGCAGGCAGAGTAAGAGTAGCAGCATTTTCTGTTTTGTACATAGCATCTATCGCAGGGATCTTCAAATCGGCCATGAGATCCACTTTCCTGCAGAGTTTAGCTGTAACCCTATCAACACACTGATCATGCTACAGTGTCTCATGGTCAATTATAACAGCACAGGTAGGTGAGTTTGTACAGGGTTGAGCTAAACTCTGCAGCGCCTTGGCCCCTCCAGGGCAAAGATTTGAGAACCGCGTGATCATCGATCGTAACAGACGGAGAGATCGTGAGGCAGGCACACCGGCTATTAGATAGGAATAAGATATAGGTGGCAAATAGGTAAATACGTGTAGATTTGCACTGTTTGTTTGTTTAAGTGCATCAAGTGGAGTGCAAACGGTAAAAGGTCTTGAGGCAGGTGTGACACGCTCTCTATTACGGATTAAAAGTGCAAGTGAGTGTAAACGGTGAGAGATGCTGAGACAGGTGAAAAGCGTTTGGTTTATAGTGAATATTGACCTATTGTGCGTACCGTTGTGGCTCCCGCTGTTAGCAGGGGATAATCGCTACATTTGGGGTAAAAATGACATAATTATGTATTGTGCCAAGAATGTTGCACTGTCTGTTCGTTCACACAGTTGTGAAACTGATTGGTAGCTGCCTTTAGCGTAGCCTTTACTGATTGCCTCCATTGATCAGAGCATTCTGCACGATCGTCTGTGAGTGACGTCACCTCCCAATACAAACACGCCCCCTAGTATAGTCCCGCCCCCTCACATTGATTGGCAGCTTTCCATGCAGACATCGGAAATTCAAATGCAAAAGGAATTGCGATTCCATTTGAGTTTTGGCAGGTTACATGCGCGACGCAGCGAGAGTGAAAAAGCAGACGTGGTAATTAATATTGCTATTTAAATATGACAGGCTCGTAACTCCTAAGACATGGGAAATACAGTTGCAAATGGACTTTGCTTTTTCATTTGAAGTGTGGCAGTCACTGTGCATTCGCGAAAGCAAAAATGCAAACGGTAATGCAATATTTGCAATTGCATTTGCATGTCTCGATTTATGCGTCTGCATATGGAAAATGCAATTGAAAATACAATTTGCAATTCCTTTAGAAAATAGTCCGAATATCGTTCCATACTGGCGGGCACAAAACCAATCTGCATAAATAAGCTTTCCATTGATGTTTGGTTTGTTAGGATAGGACAATATTTGAAACTATTTGAAAATCTGGAATCTGAGGGTGCAAAAAAATCTAAATATTGAGAAAATCATCTTTAAAGTTGTCCAAGTGAAGTTCTTAGCAATGCATATTACTATCAAAAATTAAGTTTTGATATATTTATGGTAGGACATTTACAAAATATATTTATGGAACATTATCTTTACTTAATATCTTAATGATTTTTTGGCATAAAAGAAAAGTCTATAATTGTGACCCATACAATGTATTGTTGGCTATTGCTACAAATATCCCCCAGCGACTTAACACTGCTTTTGTGCTGCACACTGAGCTCTCTCGGCCACCGTAGAATCAACTACTTTTTCTACAAGAATAACATTTTGGACTAAAAATTCCCTATTTTGTTTCCCACAAAGTGTGAACAAGCGACGTTTTAAAAGAGGCTTAAGTCATTTATAAAGAAAGTTATTTGATTACAGAGATTCTACTGCATATAGCCAAACTGTGCCACTGCTATCATCTGCATTAAACTTCAACTTCTCGACTTAATTAGTGTTAGGGTTTAGGTACATATTAGTTCCTGAAGTGTACATATTAGTACCTAAATAGTACAAAATTGCACCTTTTGAAAAGGTATGGCCCAGGTGACAGCTTTTGTACCTTTTTTTCTGAGAATTCATGCCAAAACTGTCACACATTTAAAGTCCACCTGCAGCCTTAACATTCAACAGGACAATCTGTGGGCTAATTGGTGAAGGACTCGATATTAAACATTTTGATCTGGCTGATATTTGAATCGTAGTCCATTGAATGATGTTTAAGCCAAAGTGTTTTTCTCAGATCAGGCAGCAAGCTGCGCTCACCAAATGCGCCGTGTTTATCTTTTCTCAAGACGGACGATGGTAATGTTTGCCTGAGATGTGCTTTTGTATTTAGTGTTCACTGCGTGTCCTAATTGGTCTGTGCCAAGTGGCTTATGTAAGACCTGGCTTTTGCTTTAGCGTGCACTGATGTCTTATTCTATACTTAATGCTGTAATAGCAAGATGAATGTGTTGTAAATGTACTGTAAAAAATTAATGTGATCAGTTCATTCTATTATCTCTCTAAAAGTGTGCATGAATAGACATTACATCTAACTGTGTTCTTGGGCTTTGCACCAGCTCTTTGAGAACGGTCACACACAACACCTCTTAGTTTATCACAGCACTGAAGACAACAAAGGCCAGAACACTTGAGCAAGTCATCACCAATACAAGAGATACACATGCAGGGATGAGCAGAAGATTAAGAATAGAATTACTTCGGTTCAGGAGTTTGAAATGAAATTGGCTACACCCCACAGGAAGTTGAACTGGAATTTGAATTGGAATGACAGGAAGAGGAATTTATTCTGCAACTTAAAGAAACTCAGCACAGTCTGATAATAGAGGAACTTTGTAAGCTCAACAAAGCACTGTTTTTAATTAATTATGCCTGTTTATCCCCTGACATGCAGAATACATTTTTCCCCCCAGCACAGGGATAAATTACATTTTACAATATATTCAGACGGAAAACTGTTATTTTAAATTGTAATAATATTTCACAATATTTCTACTTGATCAAATAAATGCAGTCATAAGCATAAAATACTTTTAAAAAATCATACTGACATAATATACAAAGCGAAAAGAAAAAAAGAGCTCATTAACAAAAGAAATAACATATTTTGTGACATCCAAATTAATTACATCTAACTGTTCCTTACCTGTAAGTGTGACAGCTGTGTTTGAATGATTGATTGTCATCATCATCACCATTTCATTCATTCATTCAACCACTTGGGTTCACCTTGGGCCTTGAAGGTCTTTAAAATGTTTTTTATTAATTTAATGACACTGGAAAACTGGTAGCTGTACTGCAGCAATGCAGAAATGTCTCTTTTTGGAATTTGATCTAGTTTTTATAACAATATTTATTTCTGACAAAAAAAGAAAGGGAATGAGACGCTGCGTCGAAACGCTACGGGAACGCCTCCAGCGTGACCACGCTCTGAATCACATTTGTAATCAGTCCAATGGATGGGTGAGACGTCACGGGCGGGGTGACGTAGTGACCAGGAAGTATAAAAGCACGTGCGGTGAAACCGGTGTCAGCTTCAGGAGTGAAGCAAGCGCTGGCAGGGATGCCGGAAGTATGGCCCTGAGACGCAGCATCTCGTTCCCTTCGGGGAACCATGGTTACATACGTAACCTGAGATGTTCTTCTTCAGGAACTCGAGCTGCGTCGGAATACGCTTTGGGAACGAGAATGCCCCCGCCGCCAGACTTGCAAATCCCTGCCTATTGTGGAAGAGCACAACTAAGGCGAGAGAAGAAAAAAAAAGGGAGCCAGGAATGGCTAAAGTAGGCGGGGGCCGCCCGAAGGCCAACTTCTGGAGGAGTGAGCCTTGACCCCCGAAGGAGAGGGGAGATCAGAGGGCTCAAGGCTATGGAATAGCATCCTGATCCACCACTTAGCATAAGCTTCTCTGGCCGGCGGCCTCGGCCTCAGCTTACCGTGGAGGAAACATGTAAGAAGAGGGTGTCTTCCCATTGAATGGCCACAGAGAGGGGACGTGGTAGGCCGCAATGGCCGCCACTAAGACATTTAGGGTGGAGTGGGTCAACCCTGTGGAGAATCTGGCCTGCAGGAACTCCAGCGCTGTACCAAATGGGCAGTTAGCTGGGTCGTACAGCTAAGTAGTACAGTTTCCTCATAGAGGGAGCTCTGGATGGAGGATGGTCTCAACAACCTCGGTTAAGAGACCAGAAGCTATGAGTTGTGCCTCCACAGTGGCCACACCCACAGCTTCCACAGCTCCGGGCGGGGGCGTGCCCTCCGCCTGTGAGAGGAGATCTCTCCTGATGGGAATCTTCCATGTAGTGCCGTCGAGGAGAGAAATCAGGTCTGAGAACTATACTCGGCCCGGCCAGAACGGGGCTGCTGGCAGTTGACTGACCTCGTTCCAGTGCACTCTCTCAAGAACTCCCGGGAGCAGAACAATCGGGATGTCTCGGCCATGTCTGTACCATGGCATCAAGCCCCAGTGGAGCTGGATGAGTCAGAGAGAGAACCAGAGGGGACCGTGCGATATCATCTGAGTCGCAAACAAGTCCACCTGAGCCTGGCCAAAGACTCTCCAAGTCTGCTTCACCCCTCGGGGTGAGGCATCTATTCCCCGGGCCTCGGCCCCTGCCTCGACAAGATGTCTGCCCCCACATATATAAAAGACCACTGCTGTGTTGTTGGTGTGCCCCACACTTCAAGGTATCTTGGAGAGGTGAGGTGTCCAAGTCGCAACATTTAGCTACTGGGGTGCCTCAGGGCTCAGTACTTGGACCACTTCTCTTCTCTGTCTACATGGCATCACTAGGTTCTGTCATTCAGAAACATGACTTTTCATATCACTGCTATGCTTATGACACTCAACTCTTCCTCTCATTCCATCCTGATGATCCAACGATAGCTGCTCGCATCTCAGCTTGTCTAACAGACATTTCTTATTGGATGACTGACCATCACCTTTAACTCAACCTGGCTGAGACAGAACTGCTTGTGGTTTTAGCAGACCCATCACTTTATCAAAATTTCACCATCCAGTTAGGCTCATCAACCATAACTCCTACAAAAACAGCTAGAAAGCTTGGAGTTGTGATTGATGATAAGCTGAATTTTTCAGACCACATTGCTAAAACTACCCGGTCCTGCAGATTTGCTTTATACAACAATAGGCGTAATGTCCCTTTCTTTCAGAACATGCAACACATCTCCTTGTTCAAGCTCTTTTTCTATCCAGGCTGGACTATTGCAATAATCTCTTGGCAGATCTTCCAGCCACTTCTATAAAACCTCTACAATTAATCCAAAATGCAACTGCAAGATTAATCTTTAATGAGCCAAAAAGAACGCATGTCACACCTCTGTTCATCAACTTGCACTGGCTACCAGTAGCTGCTCGCATTATTCAAGGCATTAATGTTTGCCTACAAAACCACCACTGGCTCTGCACCCATTTACCTAAATTCATTACTTCAGAGTTATGTGCCTCTAGAAGCTTGCATATTATTGTGCCATCTCAAAGAGGCCCAAAATCACTTTCACAGACTTTTTCATTACTGTTCCCTCCTGGTGGATGACCTGCCCAAATCAATTCGAGCAGCTGAGTCCTTAACCATCTTCAAGAAATGACTAAAAACACATCTGTTCCACCTTTATTTGACCCTGTAACTCTAGCACTTTCTATTCCATTTTAATTCAACTTTATCTATATTTATCTTTTTATTTTAATTTAAAAAAAACAAAACAAAAAAACCCTAAGCTTTCTATTTTTCTATTCTATCTACTTGTTTTTTCTTTGTGTGTGTGTGTGTATATATATACAGTATATATATACATACACACCTTGCTACGTGTACTGCGTTAGGCCTTTGCACTTATATAGTGTTGCTCTTTTGTTAGTTTTGACTGCTTTTATTGTCCTCATTTGTAAGTCTCTTTGGATAAAAGTGTCTGCTAAATGACAAATGTCAAATGTAAGAAACAACCGCCTGCACATTTAGAACCAATAGCTACAACATGCCACAGTAGTAATAAAAATTATTAGGAAAAATATATTTCCTTAAATTATCTAATATAAATTCTACACGTTAGACTAAGTTTTACACAATAAATAAGCCTACAATAAAACGTGACATACTAGTAAAAGTGGTCATGAGTAGTTTAAAACATTTTTTTATATATGTTAGTGCTGGTTCAAGACTGTTTTCTCCTCTTTTCATTAGTCTTTTTAGTTTATTTGCCTTTTTAGATACTGTTCGACTTTCTCCATAGCACTTTAAAGTGTCTGTTTCTCTAAATAATTCAAATAGATCACACATTTAACCATCAGCTTCGCGATAGGAATGGCTCGTGCAAATCTTATCACACTTCTCGAGCGCACTGGTGAATGCGCGCAGAGTATACAATGATTCGCACGCCACTCATGAACTCCATTTGGTTCATAAGTAAAGTTAGTGCTTATAAAAGCGCAAAAGGCGCAATTCAAATTATTAATTAATTAATAGTCTGATTCGAGGTTTCCATTAACCATGGTATAAATATGTGTGTGGTGGGGGGTTGTACTTGCTAGTTTTTGTTATTTGGGGGGGGGTGTGCATATACTTCTTAGATAAGTTGTTTCCGCTTTTGTCATCCCTTACTGCGTCTTAAAAACATTAGCGGTATGCATATAAACAGCCTTTTTAATTAACAGTAGAATAATCTTGGCTGATAGTAAGACATGCAAATGTAAAAGAAAGCAAACTGGATGCAAGAACAGCTGTTACTTCTTGCCAAAATGGTTAATGAAAAAAGGATATAAATCAAAAGAAAATTTGGAATTGGGGTAACCTTCAAAACCAAAGGTGATAGCTTTTTAAAAGGTCATTATCATCAAATGTTTACGTTCAGAAACAGATTGCCAGCAACAGCCATTTTAGGAATAGTTTGTGGCTTGGTCTTAGTGACTTAGGAGTCCTCTTCACTACTCCTAACCTTTCACAGATTTAGGAGCTAGTTTTAGCGCTAAAACACTTTGAGAAATACTCGGAGCAAAAATGTAGGAGTCCTAAATTTAGGATTGACACGCCCATTATTTTTAAGATTTTCTCCTAAATCGGCGAGTTATAAGCTTCTTTTAGCCTTAAGATGTTTTGTGAATACGGGCCCAGATGTTAGATTAATAAGATCAGTTAAGAATATTTAGTAAGTCAGTGCAGACATTTACTACTGCTGGAACTCACCATGCTGCTGCTGTTGCCAAAGGAGAAAGTGTTGTTTTGGGTGGTGGTAGCTGAGCCAAATGGCTTGAAGAGACTGGAACCTTGCTGCTGCTGTTGCTGTTGCTGTTACGTTGTTGTTGCTGTTGCGTTTTCGCTGGCCAAACAAACTTCCTGTAGTTGTACCAAAGGCCCCGGTGCCTGCAGTGCAAAGACTTAGCACACTTTTTCAACACACAAAAAAAAATCCAAATAAAAAATTAAGGAAGAACCAATTACTTGTGCCAAATGAGGTCTTGTTCTGGCCGAAGCTGAAGCCAGTGTTTGGAGTTGAGGATCCAAAGAGTCCAGTGCCAGTACTGGGAGTAGCTGTGGCTGCTGCACCAAAGAGGCCACCCGTGCCAGCTGCCATGGGGTTGGAAGGACCCTTCCTTCCTGCCTGGTAATCCTCAAACCTTAATTCCTAAAATCAAGGAAAGAAAGGCATAGATATTTCATCATGGCTTTAAATCTTCAAAACTCTAGACAACAGAATTGTTACACATTTTGTTCTCTGCTTTATCAAAGCACCTGACAAACAGTGCTTGTGACAATTATTTCAGCAGGCTGCCAAGTACTAAAACAACTATCACAACAAGAGAATCCAACCTACCTCTAGGGATTTGCTCTCGTATTCCTTCATGGCAGTGATACACTGATGTTTGGTGTTGATGCTGGTTGTCACACCTCCTTTTACCATTGTGTCACTCCCAGTTGGTGGCTGCAGCAAAACGCAAAAGATTTAGGTAAAAAACCATGTATGAAAAAGTAGCTAAATTACCAGTAAGAAAAGAAAAAAAAAGTATAATAATTTCTAAACGAACATTGAATTTGATTGTTGTGCCAGGGGGAGCAGCAGTGAAACTTGATGACCCAAACAAAGAGCCCGATGTTCCTCCAAAAGGGTTGGATGTTGTGTTGGTTGTCCCGAATAATCCACCGCTATTGGTGCTGGTACCGAAAGCTGCAAAGCAATTGAAACAGTTACTTAGGTCCATTATGTCTGAGCTATTCTTTTAATCCAAGACACTACTTCTACAATAAATCAAACAATTTATAGCTACATTGGAATGCTGCATGAAACTTACTGCCAAAATTGGCTGGTTTGTTGGCACCAAAGGCATTATTCTGCTGGGAAAACAATCCTCCACCTCCAGTGTTGGTGCTTCCAAAAAGGCTGTTTGATGTGCCACTGGTAGCACCAAACCCAAACCCACTACTGGTGGAGGATGTGACAGGCTGACTGAAGGTGCTTGAGCCAAATAGGCCACCTTGAGGACAGACACAAATTTGAATACAAATCACACTGTTGACCAAATACAACATTCTTATGGGACTACTCTTAAGCAATAGCACATCAGTTTGTAAATAATCACAACAATCAACAAACAATCTTTCCTCAAAACCACCTTTAAATCAATAATTGTCAGCCAAGTTTTCTCAGTGAGTCACCACTTGACTGAATTGGATTCATTCATTATTTGCAAACTCACTTTTGAGATGATTTAGTCAGAAGCAATTTTTTTTGTTTTGTTGCAGCTTAAGTCATCACTATCATGCTCTATTTTGCAAATGACAAACATGCAGAGTAAAATCAAATTAGTGAGAACTACTGGTCCTGCAAAACCAACAGGCAGGATCACATTGTCATGTTGCATCTACACAAATAAATGAAAGCTAAATCTTACATAAGGAACAAACACAAGCAAATAAAAAAAATGTTTTAAAAACTTATAGATTCTATGAGCATTTAAAGATGCCTCTTAGATACTGCATACACCTACTGCTACAGAAAACAGCATACCAGGTTTGTTCTGGGTGGTCCCGAACAGTCCCCCTGTGTTGTTTGTTGCCCCAAATGCTGACGATCCAAAGCCTCCTGTTGCTCCAAATCCAGTATCTGATGACAAAGGTAACAAAATTCTTTGTCTCTGTACAGTATTAATTCTTAGTTCTCAAATTTCTTTACATATAAAATACCGTAGCATACATATTAACTTACTTTGTTGCCCAAATGTTGAAGTAGTCCCAAATCCTCCTGTCCCTCCCCCAAAGGGAGCACCAAAAGATTTGTTGAACATCTTGCACTGCTATAGAGCCTGCATATGTCTGCACAAAAGACAAAAGCTTTCAGTTCTAGCACAGGAAATACACTTCAGCTGATTTACTAACAATCAATTTATTCTATATATAAATGGTTATTATTAGGTGTTCCAACATTTTGTTCACTACCATGCTAAACTGCCAATATTACAATGACTAAAATGATTTATTTCCATAAATATCACGGACTGGTGTTTCTGCTAGGACCAACTGCTGGAAATGATTAGAGGAAAAGGAAAAAACAAAAACCCGTTATTCACAATCTTCCAAATGCCTTCTCCCCTCTGATTAATAGTTAATGCTTTTTAGCAAGTAAAATGACTTTTAGTATAGCCTAATTCTAAAAACGTGGTACACATCTTTTAGCTAAGAAATCTTTAATGTTTTATGAAGTAAATGCAAAAATAGGCTACATTTTATATTGTCAGTAATATTTCAAGATAAACATACACTTAGGGCTGAAACGATTCCTTGAATACAAAAAATTTGAGGCAAATTATTTATTCGTTTAGTCCATTTACTGTAACTACACACGTAACACAGTGTTTCCCCACGGACTATTATTACTGACGCACAACCCGATAAACGGCTGGACCAGACCATGGACTGTATAAAAACAGGGACCAGACTTGGGACAAAGCTCTGGACATATTTAAGACCGTAAATCATTATGGTGGCTAGTTATAATGTCCCTATGTTTTGTGAAAGACTAAACGCCATTGTGCATAAAAATACCACAGAAAGAAAGTTAGTCAATATTAGGGCTGCACGATAAATCGAAATGGAATCGAGATCGCGATTCGACAGAAGCTGCGATTGTCATGCGTATTTTTCAGTGAAGCACAGTTCTGTGATCAACAGTAAATCTCCATCCAAAGGCCAGAGGGCGCTCTCGCGCTGAAACTCCAAATATGCCTCGCAGAAGAAACCCAGAAAATGCCTATCGCTGCAGCTGAATAAACAGAAGATTCAACTGCTTTCATTGATTCAACATGACTAGGGCAATATATGGTTTATCTGAGTTCTTATTATTATAATTTTCATTAAAGTATATTTATAATGCAATGCCTTTATCACTGCTTAAATACTATGAAATATGTTGCGTGCCTTATTCTGTGTAAGAAGCCACATCATCTCACAGAAGGATTTATTTCAAACACTCGACTGACGTTATGAAGTGATTTTGGAGTAAAAATATGTTATTAAATGTGGTATTTTCACATGCTTTCAGATGGAGCAGCATTTACTTCACAGAGCCGTAGTTCACTGAGAAGCTATGCAAACAGCTGTCATTATCACGAACGATTTCATAATTGCGCAATAAAATCAAATGCAATTTTTTTGCGTAACTTGTCAGTGAAATACGGCTATGTGTAGTAAATTCTGCTCCATCTGAAGCATGTGATGATGATTTCCTGCTGATTACAGAACCGGCATTACGATCAAAATGCGCATGACAATTAGAGGTGTGCGATAGATATCGTCTGCGATAATATCGTAATTGTTGTTTTAACGATGTGCGATTTGACATTATCGAGTATTTTGCAAAAACCATTCAAAACATCCCTACAGAGCGCATGCATACATTACGTGAAGTCTAAACTAGTGCGTGTGCGCATTTAGTGTGTTTTCTTTCACTGCATGATTCAAGTCTATTAAAGGGGTCAATGATGCGATTTCAATTTTCCTTTCTCTTTGGAGTGTTACCAGCTGATTGTGCATAGATAAGATCCCTGAAGGTGCAAAGACTAAAGTCTCAAAACCAAAGGAGATATTCTTTATCAAAGTTAAGACTCCCCCCCTAAAATGGCTCGTTCTAACATGCCCCACATGTCTACCTCATTATGTGGAAATATTAGCGTAATGTGCCCAAATGTGCACGCAAAGAAAGGCGGCGTGGTTTCAGTAACCGCAGTTAGTGTTGAAGCAGCCATCTCAGGGAGACGCTGTTTTTCTAGGCGAAAGCAAAAGTACTTTTTTTTGGCCTTCCGAAAGTAGATGCATTTGGGAATTTTTAAGATTACTTACAACAGAACAGCACTGCATTTTATGGACGACCGTTTCATGAAACCTAGGAGAGGAGGTAATTCTGACATTGCTATTACAATCTGGCGCTTCTGAATCAGCTACTTTTGTTACTAGTTTAAGTATTTGCTACTGACTGTACAAATGCAGAGTTTTGCACATCGTGTGCGTGTGTGTGTGTGTGTGTGAGAGAGAGAGCGAGAGAGCGCGAGAGCTCAAAGTGGAGGCAGCTGTCTTAACCGTGGCTTGTGCAAACACATACCAGCTTCATCACTCTGTCTGTCACGAGACTCTGTTCCCCTCTGTCTTTACATTTATTTTGAAAGATGAAGCACGCGATTATGGTAAGGGCCGTTACATTTCACACGAGTGCTTGCGGTGTTCAGCCAATCACAATGCACTGAGTCAGCTGGGCCAATCATAGCAGACTGCGCTTGTCGGAAGGAGGGGCTTTGTAGAAAATGATGCGTTTGAGAGAGGTGGGGCATAGAGAACTTACAATAATGTACAGTATTTGAAAAATAATGTGTTTTTTGACCTTTAAAGCATGTCAACATATTCTGTTACATGGCAGAAAATTTTATACCACTTCATATAGTTATTCAATTTCACATGAAGAGTGCCGTTTTTTTTCTCCAAAAATCAGCATGATTACAAATGTGATTTTATTCAACAGTTCAATAAACAAGAAGGTAATATTAAGAGACTTACGTTTTAGACACCATATTGCTTGTTTTTGCTCTATTTCGCCAACAAAAAATCATTCCGAATACAGCCACAGTGCTGTTTTGTGTCTCTGAGCAACATGACGGTGTTTCGTTCATGAATGAATCAACCATTTAAATTATTCAGTTCAATCGCAATGACTCACTTAACAGTGACTTGCTGCCACCTGCTGTGGTTTTTCATGTTTTAAATTATTTCAAATATCTGTATTCAACGTTTTGTTTTTAAAACATCAAAATATTATGTATTTGTACCTGCAGGTTAAATGCATTCATGTCCCTCTATGTGGGAAATTCATCCCATGCAGCTTCTGTGTTTCCTCTGCATTGCAAAGATGAATTTTGATACTGATATCATTTGTTTGGTAACAGCCCAAATGTCTTTTATTCTAATTGACTGATTAAATGTAAGAATTTGAAATTTATAAAGGTAAAAATGCCCATAAAATTTAAAAATCAGTTTAAACTTATTGGAAAAGATTAATTTCTTTCACTGCTGTGAACTGACCAGCACACAGAATAAGAAGGATCTTTCAAAAACAAGTTTTACACCACACACACACACACACCACCCACACCCACCCCACGTACGTATAGGGACATTTAAGAGGGTTTATTCTCCAAATAACTCTAATTTCATGTTGCAGAAAAATGTTTAAAAATTGTGTATGGTCTCTTGTTCTTATTCCAAGTTACCTTCCTGTCTACTGATTTTTTGCCTCTCACAAAAGCCACAAAACCTTCCAAGTAGACAGTAAAGGCTTATGTCATGCTTGAGCTTTAGTTAGGCTGAAACTTGAAAGTTAAGTTGCATGACATAAATGCAATGTTTAGGTATTATTATTATTATTATGATTTATGCCTTAGTTTTAGTTTGTACTGTTTACCTTTTTTTAAAGTAATGTGAAATTGATTTTTTGTATTTTTATTTATTTATTTATTTATTGCTATATTTGTATGGGGGGGAGGGGGGAGGGGGGGGGGGGGGGTTTTGCATTGTAGAATTTAATTGGCAATTAAACATTAAATGGTTTTCGTTTTCACGTTATTAATTTGGCAATGTCAGCAATAAAATGTTAATTTTCCTAAAAGAAACAAATTAGTTGTTTTTTTACGAGACTATCTATCTCCTTTGTATAGTTTTACTATTCTCTTTAATAAAGAAAAAATGACTTATCCATTACTTCGATTAATCGATGTTAAATCTGTAGAATACTGCCGATTATAAAATAACGCAATAGCACAGCCCTAATATACACTAGGCCAGGGTTAGGCAAGTTTCGGTCCTAGAGAGCCGCAGTCCTGCATAGTTCAGCTCCAACCCTAATCAAACATAACTGAACAAGCTAATCAATGTCTTCAGGATTACTAAGGCTATAGGCAGGTGAGTTTTTTTTTTTCAGGGTTGGAGCTGAACTCTGCAGAACTGAGGCTCTCTAGGACTGAACTTGCCTACCCCTGCACTAGACTAAAGCAATGTAGGTTTACGTCAGGGGTGCCCAAACTCGGTCCTGGAGGGCCGGTGTCCCTGCAGAGTTTAGCTCCAACCCCAATTAAACACACCTGAACCAGCTAATCAAGCTCTTTAGGGATACTAGGAACTTCCCAGCAGGTGTGTTGAGGCAAGTTGGAGCTAAACTCTGCAGGACCATGGCCCTCCAGGACCGAAGTTTGGCACCCCTGGTTTACGTTATTATCCACACATCTTCCCACTTACATTTTTTAAGAAAAACCATGTTAAAATGTCATCACTGTATTACATTACATTATATGTTTTGCCCATGTTTTAACCATGTAAAACAGCAGCAAATGCACCAAAATGCATATTTTTGCTTCAAAATAAATATATATATTTAAAAAAACTAAGGTGTTTCTTTATATGATATAATACATAAAAACATACGCAAACTTTTTGGGGGGATTTTTAAATAAAACTGTCTATTTGATTATTCTTCTAACAATTATTTCATATGTCAGGCTTTGCAGGGTTGATTTATAAACTAGGAATGGTGGCTTGTACACGGACACAAAATCTAACTGAACATATCAAGATACTACAGCTGCGTATTTTAAAAGAATATTTCAATTTGCATAATTCATTTTCATACTTGTTCAAACATCCAGAAACAAATGTGCTTTCACGAGAATTCTAAGCGCACCAGCTATAACCCAAGAGTCAAGCAGAGACAAATGTGACCGAGAACACGAATATAAATTTCAAAACAGCACAAACATCATATGTCAGATAAATATGAAGTGCGGTTAAAGAGATTTGTTTCAGGTATCGTTAAATAACTTGTGATGTCTGTTATTGTTCATGCAAGTTTTGACGTATATTAGCAATGTTAGAAATGTCATGTGCCTGTTGACTACTGGCTGTGTGAATGTGTTGTTTGTCTTTTTGTGTTTGTGTGTGGTGTGTGTGTTTGTGTGTGTGTGTTTTATATATATCTAAGCTCACCATCGTTCATTCTAGAGTTTTTGGTTTGCGCCGGATTAAACCTGAGAGAACCAGTTTGCACGGACAAGTGCGAACCAAGGCAGCTAGGAGCCAAAAAAAAAGAAAGGTAGCCGTCATGTGCTTACATTAAAGTTTCTGTTTCAAATACAAATATGTGGCGCCGTAATGAGCTGCTATCAATTGATTCAAAATGTAACATGTTTCAAAAACCTTTCGATTAATTTAATCTACCATACAGATATACAAATGCCATAAAGTTTCTACTTTCACATGGCTCACTACAAATGCTAACTTGCTAGCAACCGGGCTTGAAACGCACTTTATCCAACAAACAGATTGAATCAGACTTACCGTTTATTCTGCACAGATTGGTTAATCAAACGTCCAGCAAAGAATGCCTCACTCGAAAGGCTAGGTATAACAAACGTGAATCCGGAGTTGTCCGTATCAACTTGCTAACTTTCGGTCTCTGCTCAGTGTTGATGGAGGGAAACGACGCAGCCAGCTAGCCGATAGCAATCAGCGTCATATTTAGAGCGCAAACGTCATCGCGCATCACGTGTTTGTTTCCTTCAGTTCGCGTGTTCATGTAACACGCACGCGGCGGATGGTTTTTATATAAATGTTCGTTTAGGAAAAGATGATGTTGTTGCTGGTATGCGTACTCCTGTATCATTACTAATGTTCATAAAGCCAAATGTCCAACTTGGAAACCTACAAACATGCCCCTTGGACATTTGTAAAGATTAATATGAAATCCGTGTACAGAAATATAGGCCTATGTCAAATATAACACGTCCATAGCAATTAAAAATGTGTGTATAGAATGTTAATGCACAGTTAAGGGCTAAAGGTTGTTTAAATAAGCAATCAGTCGTTCTGAACGATTCGGTCGTTTTTGAACGAATCTTTAATGTGACTTGGGAAGAACGAGTCGTCTCGGGGAGTGATTCGTTCAGGTCGCGCATGCGCAACATCCATATAGGTTCTGTACTGGGTTTTTTTTTGTTTTTTTTTTTTTTTTTTTTTTTTTTTTTTTTTTTTTTTTTTTTTTTTTATCGCTTCCATTTACCCAAACAACATGTACATAAACGCATCACATAATCTAACAACATGTGACTAGCCTTGGGTTGAGCATAACCAGTGACAAGATCACAATAAACCAATAATAAAGAAGAAAAGAAACGAAAGAAAGAAATAGAACAAACAAAACAAACCAAAACCAAAAGGGGCTTTTTACCTTAGTTTATACATGCCTCAAAAACGAAATTAATTTGGGAGCTTTCTTGTTTTTAACCAATTCTAAAGATTTGCACAACATTTTAACCTCATTCATCCACTGGTTAAAGTTGGGTTTAGATTTAAACCATCTACATTTATGAATGAAAAACTTTCCAAGACAAAGCAAGAAATTAATAACAAAATCCAGCTCTTTGTTTTCCAGACAAATACCAAACCTAATTAACTTCATCGTAAGGGGTGGGAGTTCAACCTCTCTAGACTGTATCCAGTTCTGTACATCTCTCCAAAAAAGTTGCACCAAATCACAACAAAAGAAAACATGCTCTAGGTTTTCAATATTCGTTTCACAAAAAACGCAATTATTCACATCCAAATTAAATTTCAGTCTTAAAAATTCATTGGTAGGATAAATCTCATTTAAAATTTTGAAGTTCACCTCCTTAACTTTAGGAGGAAGAGGAAAAGATATATAGCTTTTCCTAATTTTTTTAATTTCCATAATATCAAAATCTTTGAGCATGTATTCTCTTCTAATAGGGTTGGGATAATAAGCCTGTAAAATAAAATCTCTGATGACTCTATTTGTAAAATTTTTATCACAAAAATCATAACCTTCTAAAGAGAGCTGTCTCAGTTCTGGGGAGACTTTGGAGTACAAAATGTCTTCTTTAACTATTAATCTTACAGCAATTGGAATGGCTCTAATTATTCTATTATACGTATTAACAGAGCACTGCAGTTGGAATTTTTCACAGAATTCTCTATACAGTAACAAATTTCCATTATCATCCAAGAAATGGGCAATCGCCCAAATTCCTTTGGATTTCCATTCCTCAAAATATACTGACTTTCTGCCAGTCTTTATATATCTATTATTCCAAACTGGAGTGTTGTGAGGTGTGAAGTTATGTTTGTACAATAATTTCCAATAGAGCAGCACTTGCTGATGGAAAGCTGAAAGTTTAACTGGTAACGAGGTACACTCAAAATCACAACGTAGAAAAAAATTTATTCCTCCCAGTTTGTTAAAAATTGCACTGGGGACAATAAACCAAAAAGAACTGCTATTTTGAATGAAGGATTTTAACCATTTCAATTTCAGAACACCATTCATAATATCAAAATCGATCGCATTCACACCACCGTCTTCATATTTTTTAATCATATCTTCCTTTCTTATGTAGTGACATTTATTTCTCCAGATAAATTTAAAAGTCACCTTATTTATTAATTTGATCATTCTTGTCGATATGGGCAAGGAGAAGGCTGGGTAGATAAGTCTGGACAAACTATCCATTTTAGACAAAAGAACCCTTCCAAAGATTGTAAGATCCCTCTGTAACCATCTGTTCAGAGTGGATTTACATTTATCTATGTTATTCAATACATTTTTATTCTCCCATTATTTCTCTATCTTTAGAAATTGTAATTCCCAAATATTTAACTTCCTTTTTAATTTGTATATTAAATAATGTCTGTAAAGGAAACTCATGTAAAGTTAACATTTCACATTTCTTTAGGTTCAAATAAAGCCCTGAAGCTTTAGAAAACTGGTTGATCGAGTGTAAAGCTAGTGGAATTTGTTGTTCATTTTTAAGAAACAACGTTGTATCATCAGCAAACTGAGTTATAATTATTTGCCTATCCAACACTGTTAAGCCTTCAAAACCATTATTTTTGATAAATATAGATAACAGCTCAGCAACCATTATAAACAATAATGGTGAGCTGCCACATCCCTGTCGCATCCCCCTTTTAATTGGAAATCTTGTGCAGGTTCCATGACCAAGTGCTACAGAGCTATTTATTCCATTATATAACATTTCAATTAAATTTATGAATCTTACTCCAAAACCAAAATGCTGTAAGGTTTTCAAAATAAATGGATGCTCTACGACATCAAAAGCTTTATAAAAATCTAAAAAAATCAGAAACCCACTCTCTTGAACCACACTACTGTAATCAAGTAAATCTAAAACTAACCTTATATTATTATGGATTGACCTTCCTCCCAGAAACCTTGATTGTGTCTCACTAATTGTATTAGATATACCCTTTTTCAGCCTAGCAGCGATAGCCCCAGAAAAAAATTTATAATCAGTATTGAGCAAAGTAATAGGCCTCAGATTGTCTAAAATTCTTTTATCTTTACCAGCTTTGGGAATCAATGTAATCAAACCTTGCTTCATACTTTCAATCAACACTTTTTTTCTAATACATTCTGTCAGGGAACTAAATAATAAATTTCTCAAATCCACCCAAAAAAATTTAAAAAAATTACTAGTAAGTCCATCTGTCCCTGGGGATTTGTTCAAATGCATCTTTTCCACAACTGAATCTAATTCTTCAATCTTAAGCTCTGAATCACATAAAACTTTAAAAGAGTCGACAATACGTGGAATATAGTTCTGGATTTTAGCAAAAAAAAGATCTGATTCATCGGAAGAGAAATCTGAAGAATAAAGTTTAGAATAAAACTGAAACACTTCTTTTTCAATTTTTCTACAATCTTTGCATTCCTGATCTTGGATCATTAAACTACTGATAGAGTTCCTTTGTTGCCTATTTTTTTCTAAATTACTAAAATATGAAGAGTTCTTTTCACCTTCTTCAATCCATTTAGCTCGTGATCTTATAAAAGCACCCCTAGCCCTCTCGAGATACAAATGATCTAATTTACTTTGAAGCTCCATCATCTTATCATTTTCATAATTATTTAAAACTGGTTTGTTACGCATCGTCTTATTCACAAATTAAAAAAAAAAAAAAAAAAATCTCTTTCATACTCCCTTTTTTCTTTGTTTAATTTCTTAGAAAAACTTATAGAGAATTCCCTCATTTTAAATTTGAGAAATTCCCATTTACTTGTATTACAATCAAAAGAATCATTTATCTCTATATCTTTTATTAGTTTCTTGATTTTATTGCAGAATTCTTCATTATGTAAGAGAAAGGCATTGAACTTCCAATAACCTTTATTTCTAAATTTTTTACATTTTGGTTCTAACACGAGATCTATAAAGCAATGATCTGTTAGCGGAGCTTTAGAAATTGTAGATTGTGAAGCATATTTTATAATATTGTCACTAACCATCCAATAATCTATTCTAGATTTGCTCTCTCCATTAGGTTTAAACCATGAAAAGCAATCAACTTCAGGATTTAAACATCTCCAAACATCATTCAAATTATTTTCTGATTTAAAAAAATCAATACTAACATTAAGCCGTCCCTTGTTAAGTCTAGGGGGCCATCTGTCTTTCCACTCATCTGGAACCATATTCCAGTCCCCTCCAACCAAAACATTTTCCGTTGGGTATAGCACTTCAGTTTCTGAAATAATATTAGAAATCTCTTCTACTAATTTCTGGTTTTGAATTGCATTGTTAAAGCCATAAACATTAATTAAAATGAAAAAAAGAACATCAATTTTCAGTACCACCATCAACCAATGACCGCTTCCATCCTCTTTATGAGTGATGACTTCCCCAGGACATTTGTTAAAGCATATTGCCACTCCTCCAGAACGATTAGAACCATGACTGAAAAAAATCTTGTCACCCCATTGATTAGTCCAGAAAGAGGTATCCAAACCCGAAGAATGAGTCTCTTGTAGAAATACACAATGAGCTTTCTGTCCTTTGCAAAATAAAAAAACCGCTTTTCTTTTAACAGTGTCCTTTAAGCCCCTAACATTCAGAGAACCAAATACAATTTTGTCCGTAATCATTAACACTAAAACGGAAAAATGGAAAAACAAAAACAAATAGTAAATAAAAGCACAAATTAAACCACCCCTTGTGAATTCACACTCTCACTCTATGAACCTTAACTTACAAATAGAGCTCCAGTGTCCCACTGAAAAGGTTTCCAACTACCAGTCAATTAGAAACGAAACACTTCACCCGTCAAAATATATCCGTCGACCTTCAATGAAGCCATAAGGACCGTGAAAAAACGCCGGTTTTCCTGCCCTCCTTGCTTGTTCATTTTGAGGCCATAACTTTCGTCTGTCTTCCAAATCTTCTCGAGGAAGCATCTCGGCGAATCGAACTCCCTCCGCCTTACAGACCGGTGAATGTTTGGTTCTCCGCCAGATTTCATCTTTCACTCGCCTTTGCGTGAACAGCACAATGGCATTCCTGCTTTTACTGTCCATCTTTCTTCCCAGCCTGTGAACAATGTCAACAGCCTCATCCATCTTTGCGTCCATCTCAGGTGCAATCTTACCGAGGATTTGTATGACATGTGATCTGAGGTCTTCGTCTTTTTTTTCTTCTATGCCTTTGATACGGAGACACCACCTCATTCTATATCTTTCTTGTTCTCTCACCCTCTCCTTAAGATCACAATTATCCTTGCGCAGATGTTCATTTTGTATCTCCAAGTCCTTTACTCTTTTCTTGCACTCATTCACCTCTTCCGTGTTGAACTGAATCGCCTTCGTTAAACTTGCAATCATGGCGCTACTTTGTTTAGATTTCTCACTTAAATCCGCCAGCTTCTCATCCACTCTCTTTTCCAGATTTAAGATTGCCTCCAGAATGGTTTCGTTGGAGATTTTATCTTTCTCTCTGTCAGCTGTTGGCTTAACTCTTTTCTCCGCAGGAGTTTTACTTGGCGTTGAAGGAAGGGAGCCTTCTCCGCGATTTCTTTTACTTTGCACAGTAACCTCCATCGCATAGTCGTGCAGCATTACTTTAGCCTCATCGTTCTTTTCGATATTAGGCGACAGATCTAGCCCTTTGGGGTCTACTTTTAGCTTGGCAGGTTTAATCAATTTTTGTGAAGACATCTTAACATTAAACAGTCGGAATTACTTACTTCAAGCAAACTTTGGGGACCACTATCACGAGCTTCGAAAAACACAACCGCTCAACCCGCCATCTTCGCACACCCCCCTAAACAATGGGAAATCACAATCAAAAATAAATTAATCACTTTTATCACTAGTACAATACAGTACAACAGAAAAGCAATTTTAAACCATACAAACTAAAATATACAATCTTAGAAACACAAAAAACTCAATACAAGTGCAATTTTGAAAAGCAAGCAAAAACGATTTACAAAATTTGCATACTATTCTGATTCAGATAATACACTCTGGGCAATAATATTCTTTATTGACTGGTGGGTTGCCAACACATGACTGGTGGTACTAGCTGTCACATCCATCACAGGCAATCTGAAAGATCATACAATATGTTAAATTACCATAATTGTCTCAAAATTAGATTAAAATAATCTGTAACAACTGCCAATTTAGCAAGGACCAAACATAAGATAATACTAGGTTTAATTAAAAAAATAAAATAAAAAGAGCCCAAACCAAGCAGGTGTTACGTCTGAATCACTTGGGTCGTTGCGTAGTCCACAAAAATGACAGAGATCGTTTAAATCTTCTATAAAAGTGTATATAAGCAACATTTATTGTCACATTTATTAATTAAGTCACAGTAATATAAAAAACAAACCCTCTTAAACAAGCTTTTATTAAATTAATTTAAAAATAATAATAATTGTAATTTTTTTTTTAATCCTTTAATTCATGTTGCCTACTTAAATTACAAATTAATATCTAGACAAAAAAAATTTGCTGCATCCAGGTAAATCTGTTCCCTGTGTATTCAATGTAAAACACTGTTCTGCAGATGAAAGTGGTTAGATATAATTATGACATTGAAAACATAACCAGTATCACTGTATTGTGTTATAAATCCTGTATATAACCTGTTTGCACATTCTTTTCTTGTACATTCCTGCTCATCTTAATATTTATTAAGTCTACAGTATACTGTCCTGTGCATTAAAATAAAAATCCATACCTATATTTATACATAATTTTCTTGTGTTTGTATTCTTTAATAATTTCACTGTCCATGGAGCGACCTGACTTACTTCACTGCTGGTCTATATTTCTCTAAACCAGGTATGTGACAATACAATCTTGAATCTAGGAATCCTCAGAAGGTAATATACTGGGAGGGAACCACTTATCTCAGGCCTCTGGAACAATCTGTTCCCTGTGTTTTCAGTGTAAAGTGTTCTGCAGATAAAAGCGGTTAGACGTAATTATGACATTTTAAAAACACATCAGGAGCATCACTCTGAGTTACCTAAAATAATAAAAGAGAGACTAGTCATTGTGCAATATAGTTTATTTGTTATTGTTTTGACAAGGCTTAAGCTGTTTAACAGAAACACACACACACACTAACAACAATAACAATAAAATGGAAATGGTCGTCTGAACAAAAGAATGCCCCTAACGAAGGAATTGAACTGTCTAATTGTAACGTATGGTGTTACACTTCATAAAACAGGAAAACGTTAGAATTAGCAGGAAATCTGACTCTATGTTGCGATTGAACAGGACGTCATGTACATGAATACCTATTTAATTACAAATGATCTAAATAACATGCTGAAATGTTGCTTGCAGAAAGACAGCAAAACCACCATAAGCTGACTTGCTTAGCCCGGGCGAAATCATGACGTCATGATTTTAGTACTGAAGTTTCAGGTTGGCAGGATATATAACAAATCAAACGCCAATTGACGACTAAAACTACCGCGAAAACCGTGGACTTGGCAACACTGTGAAGTTGCGCAGGCGCTGTGAGGGGGACACAGGGGAACTGAATTCGCCGGAACACCGGTGCAGCGGCGGGGATATCCCCGGGGGAAGGCTCGGTGGCGGCGGCTACAGGTCTATCCAGTGAGTCTGAGACTGGGTCGGCCTCGGCTCACGCTGAAACGTTTTCAGATGCTGGTGTGAAGGATCTAGCATGTGTGGCACAATGTTCTGGAGACAATGGTGATGAGCAAAATGATAGAGCTTCAGGAAATACTTCAGCACAACTGAAAGAAATGTGTGAGGTGAATAACTGTCCTAGAATTTAAAATGAGCCATCTGTTTTTAAAACACCTCAAAAAAGGAAGAAAAGTGACAAAGTACTTGATGCTAAAATAAGCAAAAAAAGTGAAATGCATAAGGACGAGGAGCAGGATATTGAGAGTGATGGCGAGTCTTCTGACTCTAGTGTGTCTCTCTCTCAATGTGAGTTTGCTGGCCGGAATTATGAGCTTGATGACATCAAGTTATTCCTCAGATCGACTAAAAATAAAAGAGGTGTGTGTGTGCAGGAATATTTTCTCGATCTAGAGCAGTTTGTGGAAAAAGCCAAAGGCCTAATGGCAGAGGGTTCTTTCACAAACAAAGAAGTCTACTGTTTAAAGAAAATTGTGAAAAATCTTAACATTGCCCTGAGTAATGACATTTGTTAACCTTAAGAGCAGAAATGCAATTTTTTTCTTTGCTTCTTGGTTTGTTTTTTCACTTTCTATTAGTTATGAGTGAAGTGCATTTAGCCACTTTGAATGTCAATGGTGCAAGAGATGTTAGAAAAAGAGCAACTATATATGAAGTAATTAAACAGAAAAATATGGATGTTGCTTTTCTACAAGAAACCCACAGTGATGTGAAAAATGCTGTTGACTGGGTGAGGGAGTTTGATGGCACTGCTGTGCTAAGTCATAATACTTCAGTCAGTGGGGGGGTGGCCATTTTATTTGCAAAGAACTTTAGTCCTGTTTCTTACGTAGTTGATGAAATTGTTAAAGGTAGGCTCTTAAAAGTTCGAGCAGTTTTTGAAAATTATGTGTTTATTTTTATTTGTGTGTATGTTCCAACTGTACCAGTTGAAAGATTAGTTTTTTTAGACACACTGTGTTCAACCTTACAAAACTGTTGCCCTGAGGAGTTTTTGTTTCTAGGTGGTGATTTTCAATTGCACTGAGCTCAATTTAGATAGGAATCACATTGAACCTCATTTAGCTTCACGTAACCGTCTTATTCATATGATTAAAAAATATGAATTATGTGATATTTGGAGGTCTTTAAATGGCAGTGAAAGGCAGTACACTTGGGTTCACAAACGTGATAATGTTATATCCTTGGCCAGACTGGACAGATTTTATAGTTTTAATTTTCATCTCAACATTTTTAGTAGGTGTTATATTACACCAGTAAGTTTTTCAGATCACAGTATGGTGCATTGTCATTTTATTCTAAACTCAATTAAACCCAAAAGTGCATATTGGCACTTTAACACTAAGCTGTTAAATGATAATTTTTTAAGGAATCATTCAAGTCCTTTTGGGAAGTGCACAAAACAATGAAGTGTTCCTTTCATTCATTACAACAGTGGTGGGACTTTGGTAAGATCCAGATAAAGCAGTTTACGCAACAGTGCACTCACAACGTCACTAAAGAGTTGGCTCGGTCCTTAGAACTTTTGGAAAGAGAGATACTTGAATCTCAGAAATTGGCTCACTCTACTGGTGAAATTCAACATTTGGAAGCCTGCTCTAAGAAGAAAGCTCAGTTAGCAGATCTACTGGAATATAAAACGCAAGGGGCTCTGGTCCGTTCACGCTTTCAAAGCATAGATCAGACGGATGCACCATCCAAGTACTTTTTCAGCATGGAAAAAAAGAATGGGCAGAGGCGTTTTATTTATGCACTGCGCTCTGAAAATGTTTTTTTGTTGTCTGATTCTGATGACATTCGGAGGAGAGCAGTTCTTTTTTATCAAAACCTGTATAGAAGTGAGCTTGATTCAGGGCGTTGTGTGGAAAATGTCTTCTTTGACAACTTACCTAAAGTCTCAGAAGAGGCTAATGTGGATCTTTCAGGAGTGTTGACCCTGGGAGAGCTTTTCAAGGCCCTGCAAAGCATGGAGTCTGGGAGGGCACCAGGAGTGGATGGCCTCCCAGTTGACTTCTATAAGGCTTTTTGGTCGGAGCTGGGAGAGGATCTGCTTGAGGTACTCGGTGTCAGTTTGTTAGAGGGCAGGTTGCCTCTGAGTTGCTGGAGGGCGGTTATCACCCTTATTCCAAAAAAAGGGGACCTTACTGATATTAAGAAACTGCTGCCCTGTCTCGCTTCTTTGCAGTGATTACAAACTGCTTTCCAAGGTTTTGGCTAATAGACTGGCTGGGGTGTTGGATCAGGTTATCCATCCGGACCAGACGTATTGCATCCCCGGTAGATCTATTTTTGATAATGTTTCCTTAATTCGAGATATTTTTCATGTTTCTAAATTGTTAAATTTAGATTGTGGCTTGATATCTCTGGATCAGGAGAAGGCCTTCGATCGAGTTGAGCATTCTTATTTGTGGAAGACTTTAGCCGCTTTTGGTTTTTGCAAAAAATTTGTAGGTATGGTCAGAGTACTCTATTGTGACGTTGAGAGTGCACTGAAAATTAATGGTGGCTTATGTGCTCCTTTTCGGGTTCTTAGGGGTGTCAGACAAGGTTGTTCCTTGTCTGGAATGTTGTACTCTTTGGCTATTGAGCCACTACTTCAACAAATAAGAATAAATGTATGTGGCTTATGTTTACCAAATTGTTTTAATAATGTTCGTTTGTCAGCTTATGCTGATGATATTGTGGTGTTGATTAGTAAACAAAGTGATGTGCAGTCTTTGCTTAACTTAATCAAAGATTTTAGAATACTGTCTTCTGCTAAGGTCAATTGGAAAAAAGTAACGCTTTATTGTTAGGTCAATGGTCTAATGGGATACCTTGTCTTCCTGATGGGTTGTGTTGGGGCAGGGGAGGCTTAAAATATTTAGGAGTCTATCTGGGAGATGATAGTTTTTTACAGAAGAATTGGGAGGGGGTGTTGGAAAAAGTCAAAGGGCGCTTGGATAAATGGAAGTGGTTGCTACCAAATATGTCCTACAGAGGGCGGACTCTTATAGTCAACAATTTAGTCGCTTACTCGCTTTGGCATAGATTGGCATGTGTAGAACCTTCTTCACAGTTTTTATCTGAAGTTCAAGCCATCCTTGTGAATTTCTTTTGGGATAAATTACATTGGGTTCCACGGGGTATTTTATACCTCCCCAAAGAAGAAGGTGGACAAGGTTTAATTCATTTACAAAGTAGGTTTGCTGCCTTCCGTTTACGTTTTTTGCAAAGGTTCTTGGATGGTTCAACAGATTGTAGCTGGCGTGCTGTTTGCTGCACGATTCTGCGCACCCTTGGAGGTTTTGGACTGGATAAATCGCTTTTTTTAATGGATCCTACGAAGTTGGATTTATCAGAACTGCCTGTTTTTTATCAGAATCTCTTCAAAGTGTGGAGTTTTTTTCGTGTCAGCAAGACGGAGAACTTTTTTTCTCTCCACTGGTTATTACTGGAGCCATTGATTCTCGGGGCCCGCCTGGACGTTACTACACGCTGTAACCTACTAGGTTTCAGTGCCTCTCTTCGGGAATCCAGGGTTTTCACTTTGGGACATTTATTGACTCTAACTGGGCCTCACTTTGAGCATGTGGAGGCAACTTCCAAGCGTTTGGGAATTAGATCTATTCGCTTGTTCTCTCAGTTTTTAACCAAGTTAAGACTATGTTTCACAGTTGAAGAGGACCATATGTTGAAAGATTTTTTTGCAGGGGTTAGTGTTCCTGATATTGAGGATCCTTTTCCCTGTTTATTTGTGCAACCCATTCTTGATGAAAATATAGGCCTTAGTTTTCTTTTAAAATCATGTGAATCTTTGGTTTTAGATTTATTGTCATGCGAAGGTAAAGCACTGTACAGAGCCTGTGTTTTGGTCTTTAATAAGAAGTCTTTTGTTAGCAGAATTGATACACCATGGCGTTCAGTTTTTAGTTTGAACAATGATGTAAAACCCGAATGGAGATCTTTAAATAAGCCACCATTGTCAAAGAGGGTAGGTGATATACAATGGAGGGTTTTGACCGGTGCCATTGCTGTTAACTCTTTTATCTCTGTAATGAACCCAGAAGTTGATCCTGAATGCCCTTTCTGTCTCCGAAGAGAGACTATTTTTCATGCTTTCATGCACTGTTTTAGATTAGAACCTTTATTTGTGAAGTTAAAAGAATTGTTTGGTAGGTTTAATGAACATTTTTCAATTGAGACTTTTATTTTGGGTTTTAAATATTTTCAGAAAAAACGTTTTGTCTGCCAGTTGTTGAATTTTATTTTAGGACAAGCAAAGTTGGCTGTGTATATTAGACGAAAAAATAAGATTGAACAAAGTTCTAGTGATGATGTTTATGTGTGTTTTCTGACTTTGGTCAAATCTAGAGTGTCGATTGACTTTAATTTTTATAGAGCTATGAAAGATCTTTCCACGTTTGAACAAATTTGGTGGAGTCATGGCGCTTTGTGCACATTATCTGAAGATATCTTGGTGTTTTCCTTATAATCTCATGAGGTTCTGGTGTTTTTAATGTGTTTACTGTATGCATTGTTTTTAAGTCTTTTGTGTAGAGTTTTTGAATATTTGTAAAATAAAGTTTTTTTCAAAATCAAATCTCTCTCTCTCTCTTCTTCCCATTGTTCTCGCAAGCGTCTCTCTCATCGCCTCTTTGAGGCTATATTTTTGTTTTTTTATTATATATTTTTGCCCTATTTTTCCTTAAGCTTAGGTTTAACTTGTAAATGTGGGGTTTGATATGTGATATACTTTCTTTCTTATCATTAGCGGGTAGTGTATTTATTTATTAGTTCACGTTTTGTTTATTTAGTAAGAACAGAGCGAGGGAAGCAGGGGTCCGGAAGACTCACCAGTTCTTATTTTTATTTCGGGAGTCAGGTAAGAACTCTACTCTGAGAACAGGGGTAGTCAGGAGTCTGTTTCTCTGGCTTTCCTACCCGTGAGCTGATTATTCTTTCTTTGTTGTTATTTATTAGATTGTTTATAAAATATTCTTTGTGAATTGTTGCACATTATTTGCTGGAGATGCAAGTTGAACTCTGTGAATTAATTAAATGGAGGCGTCTTGAAATTCACATCAGGTGTTGTGATTCTTTTTAATATGTTCGGCCTGTGTCCTTTTATTGGATGGTTTGGGCCATAACATTTGGGGGCTCGTCCGGGATTGATCTTGATTTTGTGTGATCTTTTTGATCTGTTCACACTTGAATTTGTTACTTTTGTAACTTTGTTGAATCACAGTCAGTTGATGTGAATTTTGGCTCGTGTAGTGCTTTTTCGTGTTTGAATTAACATCTTTTATTGCGAATCCAACGAAAGCTGAATTGTTCCAAATCAACAGGGTTGATCTTATGAAAATTGCTGCACATTATAAGGTTAGTTTTCGTAATACGCAGTCCAAACGCGAACTTCAGGTGTTGCTCGTTGATTCGTTGCATAAACAGGGCGTCTTTGGTGATGAGGAAAAGCTGGTAGACTATCCTGAAGCAGGTGAGGGTAGTTCAGAAGATCTTGCTTTGCAAGTCAAGAAGTTGGAGTTGCAAGCTAAAGAGCACGATAGAGTTTTGTTTAAAGAAAGAGAAGAATGGGAGTGTGAGAAAGAGAGACGAAGAGAGCATGAGAAACATGAGCTTGAATTGAGAAAACTTGAGATGGAACAAGTCGTAATTGAGTCGTAATATTTGTATAGTTCCTCCTTTTCGAGAACAAGAGGTAGACAAGTTTTTTGCTCTTTTTGAACGTGTGGCCTTCAATCTTAAGTGGCCGAAAACATTTTGGCCCATGTTGTTCCAGTGTGTTCTCGTGGGGAAAGCCCAGGAAGCTTATTCTTCTTTGTCAGTGGAAGAGTCTCTTGATTATGAAAAAGTAAAAACTGCCGTTCTTAGAATTTATGAATTGGTTCCTGAGGCTTATCGCCAAAAATTTCGTAATCATCGGAAAACTGATGAGACCTACATTGAATTTGTTCGTGAGAAAGAGTCAATGTTTGATCGGTGGTGTGCTTCTATGAAGGTAAAAACTTATGAAGAGCTCCGTGAACTGATTCTTTTAGAAGAATTTAAAAACTGCTTACCAGATCGTGTTGCTCCACCCGAACAATATGACTGTACAACACCTTTCAATATAGGTCATCTTTAAATTGCATATATGTCATGTATTTTGGCATTTTTTTCGTCTATATTTTTATTGCCACATAATTTAAAGGGTTAGTTCAACCACAAATGAGAATTATTTCTTAATTACTCACTCTCATGTTATTCCAAACCCGTAAGTCCTTCGTTCATCTTCGGAACACAAATTAAGATATTTTTGATGAAATCCGAGTTCTCTCTGACCCTCCCACAGACAGCAAGGGTACTAAAACTGTAAAAATTACTGTTGTGAACCCCTGATGTCACATGGACTATTTTACTGATGTCCTTGCTACGTTTCTAGGCCTTGATCGTGTTAGGATCCTTGCTGTCTATGGAGGGTGAATTATCCCTTTAAGTTATTGTCTAGTCTCTTTATTATTAGTGTTACATTTCACCCTAAACCAAATCTAAAGACTGAAACTTTAAAGGCATGCATGGAAATGTTGAAAAAGAATGGAAACATTTTGTAATTATTCTTTTAATAAGTTATCTTTTTAATAATGTGAATTTCCAGCAGATCATTTTATCTCTTGACCCTTCAGGCTGCTCTTCTTCATCAGACATCATCCTCCTCCTCCTCATCCTCAGTGAGTGAGTGAACACGGACGCACTGAACTCTGGACTGGATCTGGTTTGGTCTCCTCAACAGAGAGAAGCAAATCCACAGAGTCACCGTCCATTTCTGTGTAACCATTGGCTGTACATTTAAGAAAAGTTGAAAACTGCAGCTTAAACACGGTGTATTATCTTCACTCAGAAACAAATGATACAAAACTTTGTAATTGTAGCTAATTGTTTTGACCATTACATGACAAGTGAGTTTAAAAATACACCACGTTCTTTAACCAAAAAATAAGAAATATATCAATAAACACATACCCTCACAGGAGAAGCCAGCAGTCAGTATCTTCCAGAGAGCAGACAGACAGAAGAACAGTGAAGAACACACGCGTGGGACTGCAGACACAGTACAGTAACAGCAACAGTTAAAGTGCTAAAGATTATATCACATTCTGTAATGGGCTCAAATATCCCTGAAAGACGATTTTTCATGATTTTGAAAAAAATGAAATCCTCTTTTTTAAATAATTGATCACAGAAACTAATACAAGAAAATGTATAGGCTGTTTGCAATTTATCGTTTTGTCTTGCTTATTGTCTTGCTTATAATTAATGCTTGTTAATGTTAGCTAATAAACATACAATTGTTAATTTCTGAAACAGTAGGCTAAATGTTGAAATTAACATGATGCCTATCTAAGATGAATAAATGCTGTAAGTCATCGTTAGTTTGGTAATAATGTTATCAAATGGAAGCTTGTTGGAAAATTATTTCTCAAAACTCTAGATCAAAATATTTTGCTCTTTAAACTTCGCTCCACTTATTTATTCATGTATTTTTATTTACAAGTTACCATTTTATTAAAGATTTAATAGTTAAACTATATGAAAGCACTCACTTGTATGTGTGTGCATGCTCGATGTTCGCCGGGAGACTAGAGACAGTCTCACCGCTGACTGACTTTATACTGCTGCTTCTGCAAGATGTGACTAATAGCTGACGGAAGTGAAGCTACTAGTGACTCATGCCTTCAGAGAACACCGGGGGCTACTAAAAAGTAGTATTTGTGCTGTTTGTGTGGCGAGTTGTCTCGAAAATGCATCCATCTTCCACTTAGCCTAAAAACCTTGTAAAAAACATATGGTAAAAAAATGAAATAATTGTTAGGGCTACATGAGATTAACCAGTACAGATATTGAATAGTAAAATGTTTGTGATATTGGTTTCATTTTTAATAAAAGATAAAAAAATAAAGTTATATTTAGAAGAGTTAACAAACAAATGCCACCCAAAAAATGAGGGAACATAATTTTTTAAAAATCTTGTTACTAGTTGTGTCTGTCTTCAACAAACAAAGGATGCACCACATTGCCAAACTGAACACTATTAAATTACAGAGTGACATGTTCACATATCAAGGGTTGTAGTAAATGCCGAATGGACAGACTGACTTATTAGGCAAGTTTTTCCTTGAAAATGCACTATAATTCAGCCAAATGTTATTTTACAGTTTAGTTGCTATAGTGGGTTCCTATAGAGGGCAGACTGACTTACTCCAGGTGAGATTTAATTATCATTTTATATGAATGCAGCACTACATTAATAGCCAATGAGGTGTAAACTTAAAAAGGTGTAAATTGTTCTTATTTAATTTAAGGATCTCATTTTTGTTATTTATCACTGCCAAGACAAAATAAAAGTATTTTATATGTAATTGTGTAATGTATGTATGCATATAAAGGGAGATATGGGAAAAATCTCTTAGTACATCCGTGTGGCCACTAGACTAGACCTACTGCAACTTTTGAAATGTGAGACAGAATATGTAGGTGCTATATAGAATATAACTAGCTGGGATACAAAGTCCATACCATAGCAAAAAAACAAAAATAGTGTTGCCTAACACCCCTCTTTAACCCCCTATGGCTAATGTCTTTTTTTTTTTTTTCATTTTGCCTCAAAATAGTTCTTATTCTTATTATTATGATTATCATCATTTTTTAAATATTTGTATATAAAATGGGAACATCCTATGTAAAATTCACTTTCAAGAAGATCTGCATTTTTTTTTTATTCATGGAAAAAAAATAATGGAAAGTTTGCCATGCTTAAGTGGAAAAGACTCATTTAAAATGCTAAACAAAAGTTAAATAAAAACGAGTCCTTTCGTTATTTTTTAACAAATAAGCTTTACCTATATTACGTATAACTTTTTAGTACAGAAGATTTTCACAGAATGGAAATCCCCCTCCCTTGCGAGTGACGTCACTATCTGAGAGAGCAAGTGTCTGAGAGAGCAAGTGTCTGAGAGAGCAAGTGTCTGAGAGAGCAAGTCTGAGAGAGCAAGTGTCTGAGAGAGCAAGTGCAAGTGTCTGAGAGAGCAAGAGTCTGAGAGAGCAAGTGTCTGAGAGAGCAAGAGCAAGTGTCTGAGAGAGCAAGTGTTTGAGAGAGCAAGAGTCTGAGAGAGCAAGTGTCTGAGAGAGCAAGAGCAAGTGTCTGAGAGAGCAAGAGTCTGAGAGAGCAAGAGCAAGTGTCTGAGAGAGCAAGAGCAAGTGTCTGAGAGAGCAAGAGCAAGTGTCTGAGAGAGCAAGAGCAAGTGTCTGAGAGAGCAAGTGTCTGAGAGAGCAAGAGTCTGAGAGAGCAAGAGCAAAAAAACAAGTTCTGAGAGAGCAAGAGGTCTGAGAGACAAGAGCAAGTGTCTGAGAGAGGAATAGTCTGGAGCGCAGGCAAGTGTCTGAGAGTGCGAGTGTCTGAGAGAGCAAGTGTCTGAGAGAGCAAGTGTCTGAGAGAGCAAGAGTCTGAGAGAGCAAGTGTCTGAGAGAGCAAGTGCAAGTGTCTGAGAGAGCAAGAGTCTGAGAGAGCAAGAGCAAGTGTCTGAGAGAGCAAGTGCAAGTGTCTGAGAGAGCAAGAGTCTGAGAGAGCAAGAGCAAGTGTCTGAGAGAGCAAGAGCAAGTGTCTGAGAGAGCAAGAGTCTGAGAGAGCCAGAGTCTGAGAGAGCGAGATCAAGTGTCCTGAGAGAGCAAGGTCTGAGAGAGCAAGAAGTCTTGAGAGATGAAAGTTTCTGAGATAGCAAGTGTCTGATAGGGCAAGAGTCTTAAGAGCAGAGCAGTGTCTAGAGAAGCCCAAGATTTCTGAGAGAGCAAGAGTCTGAGAGAGCAAGAGCAAGTGTCTGAGAGAGGAAGAGTCTGAGAGAGCAAGAGCCAGTGTCTGAGAGAGCAAGAGTCTGAGAGAGCAAGTGTCTGAGAGAGCAAGTGCAAGTGTCTGAGAGAGCAGATTCTGAGAGATGCATTGGGCTGGAGAGCAAGAGTCTGAGAGAGCAAGTGCAAGTGTGCAGCCTGCAGCCAGAGCGTCTTGGAAGGAGCGAGTCCACTTCAATAAACCTTGGTACGGTCTTTTGCGCACTCACTTTCTGTCGCGCGCATGCGCTCTCAAGTGGCAAGAAACGCAAGCAGTATTTGGACAAGGCTAAGGCATCTGAGTAGCGTAAATTCACTGCAGTCTGAAACAGTCACACAATCAGAATTGCGCGAATCAAGGGCAATTCTCTAAACTCTATCACGCAACACTGATTATAACTATTATAAAACAGAAACCCGCTACACAACATAACACAAGACAAACCGTTCAGAATTGCTGATGTTAATTTTTACCCCAGTAACTTTCTTGTTAACGGTTCACGTGTTACAGTCAACAGTAATATTTAGATACAATAAACAACATATATTTTGCACACAGATACTTTAAACTTCACTCTGCTTATTGTTCTACTTTTTACAAATGTACAGTTTATGAAAGTTTTAATAAAATGTACAATAGTTAATTGACTCACTTGTTGTACCGGAGTTGTGCATGCTCGATGTGAGAAATGAACTCTCTTCCCTGGACTTGGGGGAATAGCCTGCTTCGCCCAGAGCACAGCCTCCTTCTTGTTTTCTCTTCCTTCTAACACTGTCCTTCACGTTTTTCCTTTTTTTGCTCGCAACAGATTATAGTCACTTCCTCTGATTTTTAGCAGGCGGTGCCAATGTATAGGGGACATGTTTCTTCTTGGTAAAAGTAGTTAACAGGCAACTGAGTTGGCCAAACAGTCCAGCAGGTGTGTAAAAACACACACATTATTATGAGGCATGCAAACCAAAGCGCGATGCTGAGAGAAAAGGAAGGAAGTGAAAGAGTAATCCAAGACAGAGGCTGAGGAAGAAGAAAAGTCATCGCCGGAAACATGGCAGTAGGGTTTGAAAATGAGTGAGGTGTGGGGTGAAATACAACTCATTACACACGCTAAACACTTTAAAAGAGACAGACTTAGATGGGACACTCTACCAGAAATGTACATTATCTGTCCTTGACTTGTTACAGTGAATAAAAAGTATTACATCCAAAAAATGTCTAAAACTGACTGATGGTTGATTTCTGTGAGTTGTTCTGTAAAGGAATATGTCATTCATTAGGCTCTCAGATATTTTTTAATTTATTAAAAACACTTTTGAAAATGACAAATCCTGTCCTTGTCCTTGTCCCCAGCCAAATTCGACCTACAGCTTTCATAGTTTTGTTATGCTAAAAACTGTTATTTAGAAAAAAAACTCCATCAATAACAAGTTTAAGTTGTTATCATTCACATCAACTGATTAAAAACATGAAATTATACATAAATTCTATTTTACAATTGTCCCCATGTTTTCGGTCAGTCCTGTCACGTCTACATAAAACTCAACATAAAATGTGTGTAATGCGCCTTTAAAGGTATGGCTCACAGGAAGTGACATCATCTGGCTGAGGTGAAGCGGACACTGATCAAGGGTGAGTTCTGTCATTGAATTGTAGGATTTTAAGCTTGTTTTTGTATGGGTTTTTTTAAGGAGGACGAGCTAAAGGGTCAGGCCCTGTCACGGTAAAACATCCCAGAAAATAATTAAAATCTTTTAAATCCAAAACAAAAAAAAGTTACTGAAATTCCTTGATTGCATGTTAACAGTTTTTATGCTAGCATGCTAGCAGGCTGAGTAATGGCAGTTTAAAATGGCTGACGGTCAGGCCCTGTCACATCCCTGTGTGTGAGAGCCTGACAGTCCTGTGACACGGCCTTACAAATGAATTTTTTATTACCTTTATTGCATATAATATGTACTTAACGCATGCCATAGTAAAACATTATTTGAATAAATAGACATTACACTGTAAATCTGAAGCTTTTTATGCTCATCCACAAATATTTTGAATTGTACCCCTCGTTTAGCTAGGCCTATGTACCACTGCACTTTATATATTAATTGTATTTCAATACATATGAAGAGTTTATTTGCAAAAACAGATAACTCCATTTTTAACAATTCTCTGAAATCAAGTTTTTTTCATTGTGCTTCCCATTAATCTAATCAAATCTTTAGTTGGTTATTTTGATTAGGTTAAAAAATAACTAATACTTACAGCTAACTAACACAATAAAAACATGATTACATAATAAAAAACATGATTTTTGAAAATGTTATCTGTTTTTGCAAATAAACTCTTCATATATATAGATGTAATTGTCATCTATATAAGCTTTATGTAATGAAGACTGTAATTATTCCAATTCATACAGATACCATGGTAATATCTACATTATTACCGAGGAAATAACATGCACTTTCCGTTATTACCATCTCATTTCCTAAGTAATAATGCAGATATTAGCATAGTATTGCTCTGTTATTACTGAGCCGTAATATTATGTGGTACCACAGTTACTTTACTTTGTGCTATTCAGTTAAATGTCTATACATTGTTTTTACTCCTGTCTTAGTTTGTGCCATTCAAGTTGGTAATTGTTATTGTTAAATTAATTTTAACATATTAGTAGTACCATTACAATTTTCTTTTGACTTCTGTCTGTGTTTGTGCCATTGTGCAATTCTAGCTGTTTATTTTTATTGTATTTGGCCATGTTATTGTTGAATGGAATTTTAATAAATTGTTAAATTAAATGTTTTTATATTGAAATAAAATGAAATTAGTTTATTAATTTGTCAGTCATATTCTAATGAATTAGGCCCTTATTATATGTCCTTGCTGAACTTTACCATAGTCTAATATTACATTAACATTAAAATAATAATTTAAAATAGGAATGCTTATCAAAAATGCTTATCATCAAATAAAGAACACAAAACATAACTTTTTCTGCATCAACTAAATCCATAAAGTCAGTCCTGTCACAGCACCGTCAGTCCTGTCACACCTCGCTCAGTCCTGTCACACATCGGTCAGTCCTGTCACACCTCGCTCAGTCCTGTCACAGCACCGTCAGTCCTGTCACACCTCGCTCAGTCCTGTCACACCTCGGTCAGTCCTGTCACAGCACTGTCAGTCCTGTCACACCTCGCTCAGTCCTGTCACACCTCGTTCAGTCCTGTCACACCTCGCTCAGTCCTGTCACACCTCGTTCAGTCCTGTCACACCTCGCTCAGTCCTGTCACAGCACCGTCAGTCCTGTCACACCTCGCTCAGTCCTGTCACACCTCGCTCAGTCCTGTCACAGCACCGTCAGTCCTGTCACACCTCGGTCAGTCCTGTCACACCTCGCTCAGTCCGGTCACAGCACCGTCAGTCCTGTCACACCTCGGTCAGTCCTGTCACAGCACCGTCAGTCCTGTCACACCTCGCTCAGTCCTGTCACACCTCGCTCAGTCCTCGCTGAGTCCTGTCACACCTCGGTCAGTCCTGTCACACCTCGGTCAGTCCTGTCACAGCACTGTCAGTCCTGTCACACCTCGCTCAGTCCTGTCACAGCACCGTCAGTCCTGTCACACCTCGCTCAGTCCTGTCACACCTCGCTCAGTCCTGTCACACCTCGCTCAGTCCTCGCTGAGTCCTGTCACACCTCGGTCAGTCCTGTCACACCACCGTCAGTCCTGTCACACCCCGCTCAGTCCTGTCACACCCCGCTCAGTCCTGTCACACCTCGCTCAGTCCTGTCACACCTCCGTCAGTCCTGTCACACCTCGCTCAGTCCTGTCACACCTCGGTCAGTCCTGTCACACCTCGCTCAGTCCGTCACAACCCCTGTCAGTCCTGTCACAGCACCGTCAGTCCTGTCACAGCACCGTCAGTCCTGTCACACATCGGTCAGTCCTGTCACACCTCGCTCAGTCCTGTCACAGCACCGTCAGTCCTGTCACACCTCGGTCAGTCCTGTCACACCTCGGTCAGTCCTGTCACAGCACCGTCAGTCCTGTCACACCTCGCTCAGTCCTGTCACACCTCGCTCAGTCCTGTCACACCTCGCTCAGTCCTGTCACACCTCGTTCAGTCCTGTCACACCTCGCTCAGTCCTGTCACACCTCGTTCAGTCCTGTCACACCTCGCTCAGTCCTGTCACACCTCGTTCAGTCCTGTCACACCTCGCTCAGTCCTGTCACACCTCGTTCAGTCCTGTCACACCTCGCTCAGTCCTGTCACACCTCGGTCAGTCCTGTCACACCTCGCTCAGTCCTGTCACGCCCCGGTCAGTGCTGTCACACCTCGGTCAGTCCTGTCACACCTCGGTCAGTGCTGTCACACCTCCGTCAGTCCTGTTACACCCCGGTCAGTCCTGTCACACCCCGGTCAGTCCTGTCAAATAAATCAAATAAATTCATTAGGAAACCATTCTAACATACAAATTTGTCTGTGACAGGACCTGGCATTTTAGGGGTGAAATGCGTCTAAAAATGTATTTATTTCAATCATAAAAACATGCTGAGATGGCACGATATGTGTTTCATATAGATTAACATGTCCTCCATATGACTCAATTTTCAGATTTAAGAATAAGATGTTTTTTTCACCCAAGATTTTTACAAGTGGAAATGCACGTTTCTGGTAGAATGTCCCACCTATGCGAATAATAATTCGCATGAATAATTATGAGTGAATAATTATTTATTTATTCATGCATTTATTTATTCAAATATTTATTTTGGTGCTCAAGATGAAATAGCTTTATGTTCGTCAGTGACAAACATCATGAAAGTAGACTTTTTCTTGACAACAATATTAGATATATTCCAAGTCTAAAAGTTTTTTGGGGGGTGAAGTCCTTTACTAGTGTTATGAAGAATGGCTGTCTCTCTGACTCTGGTTTCATTCAGGTTTTCAGGCAGGGCCCAGGTCTCTCAACACACAGAAAGACACTCGTTGTTCTCCATCTTGTGGTGTAATGATAGAATAGAACCTACAGAAAGAGTTGCTGAATTCATCTTTTAGTGAATGGATTCAACACCTTGGAATAACTGGAGAAATCAACATCCCCACCATATCTTCTTCTGGTGCTTGGATTATAAAGTCAGCATAGGGAGGAGTAGAGGGTGTTTGGAAAGTTATACAAGTGGGCAATAATAAAATGGAAATGTTACATGATTTGTCTACAATTTATGGGCAAGAAGTATCAAATGAGGTTTGAGTATTAGAGCTAAATCTAAAATCCTGATCAGCAGATGATCGCTTGGAATACACTAATCAAAATTAATGATAACTTGGAAGTCGTTAAAAAATATTAGAAATAGCTATTCTGAAATATTAGTTATAAACTAGAACTAGAAAATGTACCTCTCTCATCTGATTGTAAGTTCATGACTATTTTTGGGTACCTTAAGGACCTGTTGTGCACCTTTAAAGATACAGTTATATGTTTTGTTCCCCTAGGAACAAAATTGTACCTTCACCGTACCTTGTTTTCTGACAGTGTAGGTTTCTGTGTGTTGATCGTGGTAGTACCCTTGCTGGAGGGTCAGAGAGCTCTCAGATCCCATCTAAAATATCTTAATTTGTGTTCCGAAGATGAACGAAGGTCTTACGGGTTTGGAACGGTGTGAGGGTGAGTAATTAATGACAGAATTAATCAATGAAAGAATGAGTAATTAATGATATTAATTTTTATTTTTGGGTGAACTATCCCTTTAAGTTATTGTCTAGGTCTCTTTATTATTAGTGTTGCATTTCACCCGATCTAAACCTGATCTAAAGACTGAAACTTTAAAGGCATGCATGGAAATGTTGAAAAAGAATGAAATCATTTTGTAATTATTCTTTTAATAAGTTATCTTTTAAATAATGTGAATTTCCAGCAGATCATTTTATTTCTTGACCCTTCAGGCTGCTCTTCTTCATCAGACATCATCCTCCTCCTCCTCCTCATCCTCAGTGAGTGAGTGAACACGGACGCACTGAACTCTGGACTGGATCTGGTTTGGTCTCCTCAACAGAGAGAGGAAAATCCACAGAGTCACCGTCCATTTCTGTGTAACCATTGGCTGTACATTTAAGAAAAGTTGAAAACTGCAGCTTAAACACGGTGTATTATCTTCACTCAGAAACAAATTATACAAAACTTTGTAATTGTAGCTAATTGTTTTGACCATTACATGACAAGTGAGTTTAAAAATACACCACGTTCTTTAACCAAAAAATAAGAAATATATCAATAAACACATACCCTCACAGGAGAAGACAGCAGTCAGTATCTTCCAGAGAGCAGACAGACAGAAGAACAGTGAAGAACACACGCGTGGGACTGCAGACACAGTACAGTAACAGCAACAGTTAAAGTGCTAAAGATTATATCACATTCTGTAATGGGCTCAAATATCCCTGAAAGACTCCAATTCTAGTTCAAGTGAGTTTGAGAAAATAAAACTCTTTTGTGTTTTAATAATTGATCACAGAAACTATTTAATACAAGAAAATGTATAGACTGTTCGTCTATAAAAAACTTTTAAACTTCGCTCCACTTATTATTTTTTTTTTTTACAAGTTACCATTTTATTAAAGATTTAATAATGAAAATATATGCAAGGACTCACTTGTATGTGTGTGCATGCTCGATGTTCGCCGGGAGACTAAAGACTGCTGCTGTTTCATGCCTAATAGCTGACGGAAGTTGTTGTGAATTCTTTCCTTTAAGTTTAAGACTTGCGATCTGCGTGATGTTGATGTGATTACGTAAATAACGTAGTGCAGGGTTCACCGCATGTACGGTCTTGGCGTAACTGCCTATTCACTAAGTTACCTGCGTGCTCTCACACAGGTGCAGCGTTTATGTGCAAGAGAAAGTGCGTGACAAAGTGAGTTACTTCGATGTATAGGCCTATTGTTAATTACCTAGATTATGACAGTGTACCACAATTGTGTTAACCTCGACAGTGTTTATGATGTTATTGAAGTTTAGCGATCTTTCTGAGTGTAATTTGATCCTGTTTACGAGCGGCTTAGCACGTTAGCATCGCAGTGTGCATTGTTCACGTTTACAATTGTATTACATTTAAGGGTAACATTTTTATGGTCATAATACCTTTCAACGACCATTATTACTACCATCTGTATTAATGATGCAGTCGCATTTATATATATAACTTATATTCCATTGTTTGTAATCTTACTATGCAGATTGTTATTCTCACAGAGATATTGCTGATATATTTCTCAGTTTATATTCTATATATCAGTGCACTTACAAAGTTGTTTATTATAGAATTTGTGATGTTGAGTCATTGGTTATATTTGAACAATGCATATTTATATCTGTTGTTTTATTTATTTCAGAAACTACCTCAAATACACTAACATGTGAATATGGTCAAATCTTGTGCAATAAACGGTCAAGCTCAATATAATGACTCGACTCCCTGACAAGACTTCTGCAGCGGTCAACAATTATTAGCCAGCATTCAGTGGGGCAGTCCCCAACAATAATTGATCACAGAAACTATTTAATACAAGAAAATGTATAGACTGTTCGTCTATAAAAAACTTTTAAACTTCGCTCCACTTATTTTTATTTTTTTTTACAAGTTACCATTTTATTAAAGATTTAATAATTAAAATATATGCAAGGACTCACTTGTATGTGTGTGCATGCTCGATGTTCGCCGGGAGACTAAAGACTGCTGCTGTTTCTGCCTAATAGCTGAAGTGATGCTACTAGTGCCTCCAGTCATTCTGAAACTCTTTCACTCGCTACAGTAGGAATATTACAATAGGACTTTGTTCCCGTTTCTTAAACACACTAGAACCTCTGCCTCTGCTGTGAGTCTCTATCAAGCACTTCAGCAATTCAACTACTCTCTCCTCCTCCTCCTGCTTTGCTCTTGCGACATCACTAACCGCAGAGCAAGCCTGTTCTTGATAAATCTCCTGTGAACACGTGGGAAAAGCCGACGAGGAAGAAGTTGGGGTGAAGCGATCCTAGGTGGAGATATTTCATCGCTCAGTCGAGCATCGTGATTGGAATTTTTCTAATTCAGGTGAAGAGTAGCCAAGGCTTTTCTTACTAAATGGAAGCAAACTGGTTATAGTCAGCCTTCTCTAGTTATTGATGTCATTATTTAATACTTATTTTAGTTAAGTGCTTAAATTGTAAATATGCATTTATTAAATTATTTTATTTAGTGCATTTGTATTTTGTTGTTTTTGTATATAGTTTTGAAATAAAAGCGTATCAACCAGGTTCCAGATATAATCACTGAGGGTGCTTCTGACATTAGTGAGGGTGCTCTAGTCTTAATGCACATTTTCACATATTTTGTCGCATCTATTGCTATGGTTATCACTGTCAATCACTACTTCGAGAGCGAATCCAGCATAAATATGCGGATGTCATTCCCGAAACTTTGCAACGTGTGTGTGGCCGAAAAACAAATTTCTACATTTTAAATGGATTATTGCCTAGAAAGCTCGCAAAGAGCGCTCCTTTTTTAACCACTAAAAACTGTCACTCTTAGTTCATCGCGATCTCACACAGTTCTGTTATGACCAATGAATCTCACACTGCGCAATTAATATATTATTAACATCGTCGTGTATACACTCTGTTGTTATAATGAAAGGATTCGATTGTGATCAGCACAGAACAAAAACTGGTGTGTGTCAGCCTTTAGGTAAACCAGCATACATTCATGAGGATGATGAAAGTGTTTTAACTTGAGTAAAGCCCCCAGACCCCCCCACCTGCAGTGCCCCAGTGCCCCAAAATGCTCTAGACACGCCCCTGCCTCGGTCATATTCAGCCCTCTTTAGTCTCTGCCACTACCTCCAGAAGCATACGCATAGACATGCACACACTTAAACATGTTTGTTTTTCACTGTGTATTTATCAGCAGTAATACAGCAGCGGTCAGACCAGGTGAGCAGTTTATTGACCAGTTATCATGAGGGAACGTCATTTTTTTAGGTTGTTGTGTCTGTCTTCAACAAACAAAGGGTGCACCACATTGCCAAGCAGAACACTTAAATTACAGAGAGACATTTTCACAGGGCCGTGCAGAGACCTTTAGAGGGGCAGGTGCTCAAAGTATAAAAGGGGCACATGGAGCACAGCTTTGAATAGGGCTGTGCTCTTTGCTGATACGCGTATCGAAACGGATGCTTCTGTATTGATACAGCAGCAAATGCCATGACTAAAAGGTAAACATATATTTTAGAATGTTTATAGCCTATATTTTTATGGAAAGAGATAGGACTTATTTTTTTGCAGTAGCTGTCTGACTCATCGCGTCAATAACAAAACATTTTGAAAATAAAACGCGCGCATCTGTTACAATTTCCTTCAAATTCTATCTTTTGAATATGGTGTTTGTCACAATATTGGGAAGAGCACGCAAGGGGTTATCATCAGGCTACTGTCTGTGCGCGGTTCCACTGAAATCAGATCTGTTCAAACCAGCGAATGGACTGTTTGATCAACGAGCGCATCCTTATGTCTGTGGTTACCGTCTATGTTCCAAAGCCATCAGACGAATCAAGTTCACATTTATTATTATTATAAAGCGTAAAAAGTGTTTTAATTTTACATTTTAATGATTTTATTCAATTAAATTATTTAATGGTGGAAAAAAATAATTTTGGCAGAGTGAAATTAAGTTGACAAACACATTTACCAATCCGATGAGAAAACACCAGTCAGACAGTCAGAGTTGTGTGATAAATGTGACATAAATATTTATTTCCTCAAAATATAAAGAGACATTGACAAGCAATCTACAAGACATTGAAGAAAATACACATTATATTCATAAAAGCTAGTGCACACAAATACAGCAAATCTAGAATTAGTTTTAATTTAGGAATTAATATACTTTCATATACATTCACACAGTAAAATGGCAATGACATTTGATTCATATTGCACATAAAAATGGAAAGCACTTCTAAATGTAAAGCTACAGCGTGCCTAACTATATCACAAGAGCTGTGTAGACCAGGCCAAGCAGCAGTGATCGGTGGACCTGACCTCAAAAGTGACAAAGGCAAAAAAAGCTACGGTGTGATCAGACTGGGATAGTAAAGTGTCCATCGTATGCATGCTACGGAATTTGGGCGGAAGTAGTAGGTCATCCGGGTACTTCTCGCCTACTGTTTTTCGAATACTATGAATTCGGACATACTACTCGCCTCGCATACTGCTTTTCGCCTACTATATAGTATGGAAGTATGCGATTTCGGATGCAGCTTGGGGCTGGGCAATATGGGCAAAACAATTATCACGATAAAAATTTTTATATCAATCGATATCGATAATCATGATAAATTTCAAATCTTTATTTCTTTCAAGTTTAAAGGCAGATTTGCTCCTAAACGATAGTTGTAGAACCTTAACGATATACATTTCTAAAAAAAACAACAACAAAAAACAAACTGTAACATCTGTAAAAATTGTAAAAAAATTATGGTGAAATGTAATTGTTCTGACTATTTGAGTTTTATTAAATTTAACCACTGGTCGTCCATAGCACACATTTAGATCATGATAACCACAGTTAAAACCACACATAACACCTCAATACCAAGGTAAAAATTTAACTTAATAGTTTCTAGGTATTTGTATGAAAAACAGTAGTCGAAACACATTTAGTATAAAAGCACAAACCGCTCTGTCTACTTAATATATAATAAAATTCAACGTGAATATCCCGCATCTCTGCCACAATACCAGTAGTTCGTGTTACTACAGTAAACCCATGGTAAATTATGGCGATTTGTAGATTTAAAGTCTTCTGACTGTCTCATTGCTCACAGTGCTTCTGCTATTTGTCAGTGCCGTTTCATCTGGCTTTAAACTAGTTGAAATCATTTGTGTCATTCATAAGTCTCTTGTGTTCTCAACTGAATGCCACGCTTCACACTGGATGCTCTGGCTGCTTTCGCATCACTACTGGCTTCCCCCCCAACCATCCCTGAGAGTTAACACAAAAAACACAGTTAAAAATGCTAATCAAATAAAAAAAAAATGTGCTGAAGACAAATCTAAATGTACACAATTTCAGGTTTATACATGTAAACCACATACTTGAACATTATTTTAAACATTCAAAAACAAGCACTATTTTGTGACCGGTTTTAAATCAGGCAATCGTTCTGCTCCTGGTTTTAGTTTTAAAATAAACGTAGATTAACTTTCATCCTAACATAAACATCATACTCCAACTTAATTTGGAACTGAACTTAACTCTGTACATTTCTTATTATAATATATAGAATCATCAAAACTTAAGTTTCTGCATTAGGAGCAACTTTTAGCCTTAACATTTTTTGGTGATTACGGCCTTAGATCATTAGAACATTATCAACTAATTTCAATATAAAAAAACAATATAATATAAAAAAACAAAAAATAATAAAAATTAATACTTGCCCTCTTCCATTTATAGAGCAAATAAACCCCTAAGACCCCCAGGCTGAATACAACTAGAGCAGGTAACACACATAGCCTGTGTCTTTCAGAGACGTTGGGAGGTTTTGAGATGGAGGTTTGTCTTGGCTCTATACTGGAGGAAAATGGTGGTTCTGTAACAACAGGAACAGAAATAATTAGAGAATTCTAAACTGCAAATCAAACGACCCTTCACTAAGTACCACTACCAAAGTTACTGACCAGTCCTACTTTAACATCTCTTAAGGAGATGATACATAGGTCAACTTTTGTGCAATTTTTTGAGCAGTGTTGCTTGGGCACTTTTCCATTGAGAATGTGTAACATATTTCTATCTGGATATTTTAGATCGGTCGTGGGCACTGTGTCTCAGCTGGTTGCCCATTGATGGCAACATTGCCCAGCAACACTGCTCAAAAATAACATCACCTTTACCATCTGCCAAATTATCAGAAAAGCGTTTACTCTTTTCTAATCAAAGTCTAAAGGAGCAGTCACATTAGCAATATTTCAGCAACATTTGGCTGGCAAAAAAAGGTCTGTTATCAAGTGTAGCAATGTTTGAAGCACAGTTCACACAGAAGGCACTTTCAAATCAAGCAGCTTTCTGCTGGTCAGCACACATTCACGTGACCAACTAAACTGAACTGAACACACGCAAAATTTGCATGGGCAACTTTTTTGACCTTCCTGCAGATTCCTATTGAAATAACTGGATTTCGCCTGCAAATTTTCGTCAAGCAGTAAATGTGCATCAGAATGATCATTTGTATTTGAACACATTCCAGCTCAAGTAGCAATAACATCAACTTCATTTTCACAACTTTATGAACACAATCGTTACCATTTACATTATTTTTCTCATAATTCTGATACAGATAAACGGATATATTGTGGTAACATACTCACTGTTGACAACAAGTGTAACTTTCATCCCAGACACGTTATTTCCAATGATTATTACTTCATAGAGGCCCGAGTTATTGGAGCTGGCACGTAGAAGAGTTAAAGTTCCTTCTTCAACTCTCAGTACGACTCCCGGTGTTTCCACGGCATCACAGTCCCCACAATGAGCACAGCGACAGTACTGCGCAATCAGATATTTCTTACATCCTCTTGTAAAAGTTATCTTCACTTGATCGGCTCTCTCCAGTCCAGCAGTTTTGAAGGATATGGTGACATTTTCTCCATCAGCTGCCTCCAAATTCAGCTGCGCAACACACACAGTGACTGTTTGGGACACAAAGAAAATATTTATTATGCTTTAGAACCCAAGATTTTGTATTCCAAAAACAACCCCATCAATAAGGTAATATTATTTAGAAATATTAGTGTATTGATGGATGAATTGTTTAAGAAATTCCTTAATGCTGCATCAAAAGCAGCCTGTTAATGGCATAAACATGCATGAAACAAATAACTTCTGATTAACAAAGAAAAGAAGGTGCAGTCAATTTGTGAGTTCAATAAAACGCATACAAATGTGGCACGAATAATACTATTCTAATGTTTTGCTAAATTCCGACTGCCCCTCATGTGCACACACACCATGTGTGTTCAGTTCCCTAGATGTGGTGATCTTTCAGTTTAGTGTTCATTTGTGTTATCCTGATTGTTCATTGTGAGGGATAGGAGCACATTTCCCCCATTTTAGCTTCACTTCACTGGCTGCCCGTACATTTTAGGATTCAATTTAAAATGTGTCTATTTGTTTTTAAATCCCTAAATGGGCTTGCCCCACCCTACATTACACGCCCACCGGTTTTCTCAGGTCAGCTGATCAGCTGTTCCTGAATGTGCCCAAAAACAAAAAAAGTGTAAGCTTAGCGGGGACCGTGCCTTTGCTGTGGCAGCTCCTAAGTTCTGCAATGATTTGTCTTTATTTAAATCGTCTCTTAAAACACATCTTTTCTCCGTGGCCTTTGACACCTGATGTTGATATTTGGTTATTTTAGTTTTTTATGGTCTTTTAATGTGTTTTAGTTGGATTTTATGTCTTGTATGAGTTGTATTTTTCTGTACAGCACTTTGGTCCACTTCGGTGTTTTTAAAGTGCTTTATAAATAATGTTTGATTGATTGATTTGATACAACTATTGTTCTTTCCCCGATCTTGTATGTATTTACAGTAAAAGTTCTGAAAGAAAAAATAAAATTACTGTTCATCGACGATTGTTTCCACACAACGAATATCGCAACAGTATCAAATACCCAATAAAGCACATTCTAATGATCAATTTATTTATCCTAAGAGAGTTAAGAAAACAGTTCACATTTTATTTGCTTATAGCTACTGTTTGCCAGAATCGGTTCTTAGCTTCCTCAGTGCTAATCATGTAACATGATTGATTAATAATGAATACATATCATATTGCATTATCCTATAATATTTGATGTAATGTCATATACTTTATTATTTTATCACACACGCCTGTGCATTTTCAAAGGTTTTCTCTGTGTGTGTGTGTATATATAGCCCTGCTTTGTCAGTCTTACACCCCTCTGTGTATGTCTGCAACCATCTTCATTTGTGATTCTTGTCAAGATTAAGTGTTTGTTGATATGATGAAATGATAAACATATACATATGTGACACAGAAAACATACACAAAATTAAACAGGGTAAATTAAAGATCACCCCGTCTAGGGAATGATACCACGTGCTCGTGCGGTACAGCTACGTTAGTCAGCTTCTTATCAGATTCTTGGAATTTGCCACAACACCGGTGAAAAGAAGGCTGTCTTGAGTATGACATGCCTCTGTCACCACAGACATCCACAACACACGCTTTACACAGATCTTCTGCTGTCACCACAGACCTCAACAACCAGGAGTCATTTTCAGCTCTGGAGTTTCATGCCTTAGAGCGGCCCACTTTAGTTCACGACTGACTATAGCTATTACAATAATGTAATTAATACTTCAGTATATAAGTCTGCAATAGCGCACTGTTCTCTACAGACTTGTAATTCATTATATTTTTCTACAGTTTTGTTTTGTTTTATTATTTTACTCGCCGCCTTTGCTCTTTCTATTTCTATTTTTATCTATTATTTTTTGCTCGCATATCTCCAAAAAAATATTTGTAGGCCTACTGTACCATAATGTCTGCATGCAGTTAAAAAGTTCTCAGAAATAATAACATTTGTTTTGCTTAACCTATATTCCAAAAATAGTTTTAATGTCATAAAAATGTTTTAAAAAGTCATCGGCCTGAGTAATTTGTACCATTATAAAATCGTGACTGCTCAAGTAGTGTTGTAATTTAGGAGGTGAAAATACTGTGACATTACATACATACAAATGGAAAGAAATTTGAAAGCATAACAACTGAACGTCTATGAAACTAAAACTAAAATGGTTATTATTGCAACCATATAGCCTATGAATGAATGAAAATGCATATTTTTCAATTAAAGAAAACTTGTGGGCTGAGTGTGGGCTGCTTCTGGTGCTTGGATTTTTACTTCAATAACTAAAATGAAGTCCCCATTTCAGAAGTTAATTTTTCAATGTATTTCACTCTCTATTTACCAGCCGTAACTTAAAATAGGGAAAGACGTCTCCACTCAGGTAATTAAAGTTTTCTGATTTTTTTGCTCTCTTATCAATAATTGCATTCGCCCAAACTCTTTGCCAAAATCAAATTGCGGACTTAAGCGCGAGTCCTGCTGGCTGTGAAACCGGAGCAGCCGGCAGAGTATGGCGTTATTTTAATGACAAATGTCGCGAGCGAGTTATTGTAGTGCGTAAGCACATTAAAATAATGCACGAGCGTGAATCTCTCCGCTCGTGCACGGATTTCCTTTGCTCTCGCACAAAACCGGACGCACGCGCTCAGATATGCGCTGCTTAGAGAGAGTGCGCGCACTTAAAACGTGTCTCTCCCCTCACTCAAACTGTGTCCTGTGCACTCACAAATCTCTCTATGCTCATGCTATTAATTATTTCGCACCTGAATTAAACGTTGTCAAAACTTATCATTATGCACTTTTAAAAAGTAGTCTCAAAACAGATTTGTGCAGGGCCTTTCCTTGATTTTTTATTGTTGTATTTTTGTTTTAACATAACCTGGTTATTGTAGCTACTTTGTTTTACCATATCACTTTTATGTATATTGATCTTTTCTGCGAATGCACACATGCATCTCTTTGTAAAATAGGCACCGTTTTAAAAGGGGCTATAGAAATAAAGCTTAAACCAATCAGACTTCCACAAATGACCGATGAAAATACTACGTGAAATCTAACTGGCTGAGTGAACTGAACCTGGAATTCTTTTGACAATCAAAGATGGATCTTTAATTTCTTTCCAGTTTAATAATATTTAGCAATGTTAATGAAATGTAGCCTATAGAAATGGCTAGGAATTGGGTGCTTGGATGATTTGTACATATAACCTCTGTCCAACTGGTTGGTCTCTGAGCAATTTATCTAAAAACAACACATTATAGCCTATGGCTCTAAAGACTTCATATAAAACATCAATGTTATGTAATAATATTTCAGATACCTCAACTGAATTTAAAATCATTGCAATAAATTCTCAGTTGGTATGATGGCAATAATAAGTAACAACTCTTCAAATCAACATCAAATGCAAAAATAGCTGTAAATGATGCAAGATATAATACAATACATGCTCTAATAGCATCGCTGTTGGGACATTTATTGGGAGTTTTTTTTTTTAATCCAGTGTTTGGTGTCAGTTCTGATGTGTTTTTTTCCCCTTTTTTTTTCTTTCATGAAAATCCACTTAATATTAGCTACACATTCAATGGCACTCTCCTCTAAAACAGTGCATATACAGTTATATGACAGTTACATGTAATTACATTGTCTGCAAATGCATTAAACCTATATAATATAATGTAGTAATGTTATGGCAAATATGAAAAATTCATTATAGTGTTATATTTGGTCTCCAAATCGTAAGTATCGGTTTAGGGAATAGTGCATCTGACCCATATCTAAATAGTTCTGTCTTAAATCAGAAGATTTAAGATTAAAGATTCAGGTGCGAAAATATTCTAATCGAAGTTCATATCACAGAGATTTGAGAGTGCACAGGACACAGTTTGAGTGAGAGGAGAGACACGTTTTAAGTGCGCGCACTCTCTCCGGGCAGCGTGTATCGGAGCGCGTGCGTCCGGTTTTGTGTGAGAGCAAAGGAAATACTCTCGCGAGCAGAGATTCGACCTCACGCATTATATTAATGTGCTTTCGCACTACAATAACTCGCTCTCGACATTTGTCATTAAAATAACGCCATAGCAGAGGATTCCGCTTGGTCGTAAAGCCTTCATCAGCAGGCTACGTTCACAAATAAAACAATATTTTGCGCTAAAATAATGATTCATTATCAATTGAGAAGTATTCAGTATTAAGTATTAATCAGCATTAAAGAATAGCAGAGTCGACACTACAGCTATAACGATAAAGGCACAGAGAAACGATATCTTTGGAATCCCTTTCAGAACGATTTGTTTGCAGCTGATGAACGATACAAACCCAATCAGAATTCAACATGCGCTCAGAATAAACAGACGATATCGCTAATATCCTTATCTTTATAGTTATCGTTCTTGGTGTAAACGGGGCTGTCACAGACAGATATTCTGCTCTGAATACAAAGAAAGACACAACACACGTTACACAGACACATGCAATCTTCCTCACAGAGTCTCCAGCACTGCTTCAGTCTTTAAGCGACTTGAAATAAGAAGCCCACATAGTGAACGCACAGCGCAGTTTTACAGCTGAATAAAAAACCAGCAACTCTCCATTAACCCCTAACTCTACCTACCTGAAATGAAGACGAAGACAAGAAAGAATGTCATCTTTGGGTTCCAGAAAACCTTCCAGATTAGTTTCAATAGACAGCGCTTGAATGTAAAACCCTTGTCGGTGTCCCGCTACTTATATTGTGGGCTTGATCTGTCGACTTCATCAGCCACAGCACTGCACACCAAATACTGAAACTTTCCCCTTTTAAACCAGCTGTGACTGAGGTCCCACTCTTGCGCTGAAGATGACGCCCAGCTTTTGGTGCGTAGTACTTACTTCCTTTTGAGCACCGATCGGCTTTTGTATTGGAGCAATGCATGTTAGTTAGAAATATGCAAAAAAAAAAAAGTTTACTATTGTATCAGATAGTCCTTTTTGTGACATCCCTGGGTCCAGTTTCACAGCCAACCGAACTGCTACTCAGAAAAACGACTTACTTAATTTCGACCGTCGATGTGAGCTTGTATACCATATTGTAGCTCTACTGTTTCCTAAACATGCCATAGGCAATGCACAGCATTAATCTACGTCAGATTTTTTGTTATTAACCTAGCTCATATTATATAAATATGTTTTGCGAATACTAAATTAGTTCAGATTCAATAGCCTACTTTCAGATGGTAAAATTCTTTACTTACTTGACTTACTGCGATAGAGAAGGTTACCAACATGGAGTAAAACGACTGTCGAACAGGCAGCATCATGGCTGCAGGAGTTACAGAAGAAAGACAGATCGGTGTGTGACATCAAAGTACCGCGATAGCTCCGTATGCTTTCGAGTCGCTCTCGCGATACTTTGATGTCGAACTAAATTCGGTTGCAGTGGGTGCACCATGCATTAATTTTGTTGTTCAGTGTTAAAGCGTTTGATAAAGAGTTGATGTAATGCGGTTTGATTTTTTTTGGTAGTTATGTTACATTCTGTGTCGAGAAATCCCGGCAGCTTTCAGTGAATCAGGGGTTCGAATCTAAATTCAGTCCTCTGCCCTGTTAAACCCAGCCGCTTTCCAGTTTTAGACTAATATTGCCCCTCCTGCCTATTATGAGCAAAGATTTGATTTACACACATTTGATAGCTCCATTAATTTCAAGCCAATACGTTTATTACACAGTTATGTTATATTATGTTATACAATCGTTATATATACCACTAGAAAATATATTTCCATTATAAATAGATATACATTCATTTAAATAGATTGGTCTTAATGGAAAAAAAATGTTTCCTTCACCATTATTTCTAAGCCTTAACTGGCGCAAAATACAGTGTATGGGATGACATCAGGTCATCTGTAGTGCATCTGCTTGTTTTACACTCTTTGGTCACCAGGTGATACTGTGAGCAACTGAAGCCTCGAGAAATGAACCCTTTTGTCAACCACTTGGCTGAACACTTCATTGCTTCATGAGGCTTCATCCCCCCATCACTATGTTCTGGTTTTAGGCAGTGGTGTGCAGAGGCTTCATGAAACACTGAAACAGACGAAGCAAATGTGCAACAATTCGACACCCGTCTCTACGGTGACATCTAGTGCTCAGGTTCAAGTATTGCTCTGAAACAGCACCGACAGCGAATCAGTTAAAGGCACAATATGTAGAAAAACCACTAGAGCAGTGTTATATATTTTGCTGACTTGTGTACTTGCATTATCCCAAATATTTAAAATAATGTAATGTTTAAATCCAGAGAAATAAGCGATTTTAACTAGTGACACGGACCGTGTCTGTAGTGTCATTGTGTCGCCTGCCCATGACGTCATAACCCCTCAATTTCCGGTTTACCCGATTTACCCCACATACGCACGACCGGAAGCAGCGGAAGCGGTCGACTGTGGCATAATAAAAGCTCGCTGCTTTACCCCACATACGCACGAACGGAAGCACAAGCAGCGGAACGCGGCCATCGACGTGGCATAATAAAAGCTCCCGCGTTTACCCACAATACGCACGACCGGAAGCTAGCGGGAAGCGGTTGGACGGTGGCATATAAAAGCTCCGTGCTTTACCCCAAATACGCACGACGGAAGCAGAGGAGGAAGCACTCGGAATGTGGCATAATAAAGCTCCGCTGCTTACCCCCACAGACACACGACCGGGAGTAGCAGCGGAAGCGGTCGAGTGGATAATAAAAGCCCGCTGCGTTACCCCCACATACACACGACCGGAACGCAGCGGAGGGACGAGCTCGACTGTGGCATAATAAAGCTCCGCATGCTTTACCCCAAATACACACGACCCGGAAGAGCGGAACGCGGTCTTCGACTGTGGCCATAATAAAAGCTCCACTGCTTACCCCACTACACACGACAGGAAAGGAGCAGAACGGCTCGCCTGTGGCATAATAAAAGCTTTGCTGCTTTACTCCACATACGCACGACTGGAAGTAGCGGAAGCGCTCGACTGTGGCATAATAAAAGCTCCGCTGCTTTACCCCACATACACACGACCGGAAGCAGCGGAAGCGGTCGACTGTGGCATAATAAAAGCTCCGCTCCTTTCGAGCTGTGTCCGAGAGTTCAGCGGCGCCTCGTTTCGCTCGACGGCGTTCAGCATCACACTGATTCATTATACTACGTTAATAACTATGAGCTATCCCATGAAACATGATTTCTGCCACGAGTCCGGCGGATTGCATCGGCTGTGGGGCCCATGAAGACACAACTTCATGATTCCACAACTCAGGTCACAGTCGCATCAAACTACGCCTTGTTTGTTTTTTTTGAATATGCGCCCTTTAGCTGCGAAAATAAATTACATATTGTGCCTTTAAGCGAATTGGCGACTTATAACTTATATGTTGTGCAGGTGCATTATTCTGCTGCATTAACTCCACTTTTATACTTTGCGGGAGTTAGGTTAAGACAGATGTGCGATTGTGTGGTTTGTTCCCGACGCTGTCGATCAAAAGCAGATTCGGGTCTCGGAACACGTGTGAAACGCCCCGATGCTTTGATTCGCCTTTAGTCACGTGACATGAGTGTTGTGACTCACACTTCGGAGCAGTGTTTGGAAACATCTGCGCTTCGGGATCTCGACACCGATCAGCCATCCCTAGTTTTAGGTTCGGGGTAGATAATTGATCGTTATTGAGCTTTAATATTCGATTTCCACATGTGGCGGCATCATGAAACGCCCTTTCATCTGTTCAAAAATCCAGCTCATTCAAGCGTTGTTATTGCTCTGTGTCTGTCTTTGTGTGTGTAGGCCTGTGTTTTCTCTTGTCATTTTTTTTCTTGGTCTGGAGGTAACAATACCTATGCATTATGAATGAGTGAATAATTATTCATTTAATTATTCAAACATTTATTTTGGTGCTGAAGATGAAACAGCTCTATGTTCGTCAGTGACAAACATCATGAAAGTAGACCACATTTTCTTAACAATATTGAGATATATTCCAAGTCTAAAAGTGTTTTTAAATCATTGTTTTATGAGTGACAAAGTGAGGTTTTTGGGGGGTGAAGTCCTTTACTAGTGTTATGAAGAATGGCTGTCTCTCTGACTCTGGTTTCATTCAGGTTTTCAGGCAGGGCCCAGGTCTCTCAACACACAGAAAGACACTCGTTGTTCTCCATCTTGTGGTGTAATGATAGAATAGAACCTACAGAAAGAGTTGCTGAATTCATCTTTTAGTGAATGGATTCAACACCTTGGAATAACTGGAGAAATCAACATCCCCGCCACATCTTCTTCTGGTGCTTGGATTATAAAGTCAGCATAGGGAGGAGTAGAGGTTGTTTTGGAAGGTTATACAAGTGGGCAATAATAAAATGGAAATGTTACATGATTTGGGTTCCTATAAAGGGCAGACTGACTTACTCCAGGTGAGATTTTGCCAAAATTATCATTTATATGAATGCAGCACTACATTAAGCGCATGAGGGTGGAAGGAGAGTTTCTTATTGGTAAAAGTAGTTGAAAGGCAACTGGCCAAACAGTCCAGCAGGTGTGTAAAAACCATAGACTGCATTCAAACCCAGACATTATATTATTATTATGACTCATGCAAACCAAAGCGCGATGCTCGCAAACCAAAGGCGATGCTCAGAGAAAAACGGAAGGAAGTGAAAGAATAATCAGAGAGGTTGAGGTTAGAAGAAAAGCCATTGCCTGGAAACATGGGCGTATAAGGGTCTGGAGTGGGGTTAAGAATTGTGCTATAACACAAATACTACAAATACAACTCATTATATACACTAAACACTTTAAAAGAGACAGACGTGTAGATGTTTGTAAAATATGTTTTCTCTGTTTTGGAGAAATGAACATTGTTAAATGATACTGCATTAAAATGGGTTAATATTTTACTATAGGGGAGGATCATTTTATCAGTTGTTTATTAATCATGAAACAATACTACTGTTATAGTTTTTGTTAATAATCATTGCTAATATAGATGACAACTTTGTCTAGTGCTCTTATGAATGTCTTTAGCATGACTTTGTGAAAATGTACTACTAGCTACTGAATGAAATAGCATAGAGTTTTTCACGGCTAGTGTTTGCTATTCATTTCATTCTGTACTTGTTCTAGATCTGTGTACTAGTGTTAAATGCTACTGTTTCTGACAGCGTTGATAAGGTTTCTGATGGATAATATCTATATAGTATATATGATATTTTTTTGCTTTTGCGTTACCGAATGTCCTGTCAGCAATAACCTGTCCATGGGCTTTTTTTCCACGGGCCTGGCCAGAAAGTACATTTTGTAGGCTACCTATTAGATGTTTTAGCTATGTTTTATTACCATCTACACCTCCCTAACCCTAAACCTACCCCTTACAATGCACATGCAGTCATTTTTGTTGTTCAGCATGATAAAAATTACGCAGTATTGATGTGCACGCATGTAGCCGCAGCTGTATCTCATCTAGCCTAAACACAGACGGAGGTCATGGAGAGAACTTTTAAAGGTTTAACCATTGACCTCATCAGTCATCAGAGTAGTGAACATGTGGAAAAGTGGAAACAAGAAAATGCTGTTGTAAATGCTAATAAAAGTGTCTTAAATGATTACACAACACTTTGATGTGTTATGTTTAAGCTTTTTTTATGGTTTATTATTTCAGTTTTTATAGTGATCAAGTATATGAGCTCATAAAATGTAATTAATATAAAACAAAATTTAAATCCATAAAATGATTCCATGATGGGAACCCCTAAAATGTTCTATATAGAACCTTTTTTCTTGGCTACAAATAATCCTAAAGGGTTCTTTTGATTGAACCCTTAAAAAAGGTTTTATATGGAACTATTTCTGGGTTCCAAATATGAAGTGTCTGATAGAAGCCATTAAGGTTTTATATAGAGCATTTTCTTCTAGAGTGTGTGGGTGTGCTAACATATTTTATTTTAAAATACCTCCATTCAATTTTTTTTGCCTCCATCCAATACTAAATCATACCGAACAGTACTGTGACACCAAACCATGAGAAACTGGAACCGTTACACCTCTCCACACAATATATGTACAGTATATGGTTTACAGGCAGGGCCCTGGTATCTCTCAACAAACAAAAAGACAGTAATTTGTCGCCATGCACCTAGTGGTGTAATGATCGAACCTGCAGAAGGAGTTACAAATTAATCTTAGTGAATGGAGTCAATGGATTGGAATAACTTGGGGAAATCAACATCCACATTATAAAGACAGCATAGGGATAGTGTGCCAGAAGGTTATACAAGTGGGGAGTAATTAAATGAAAATGTCACATGATTTGTCTACAATTTATGGGCAAGAAGAATCAAATGAGGTTTGAGTATTAGAGCTAAATCTAAAATCCTGATCAGTTCCAGGAGTTTGGATTAACCTGCACTGATGTTCTCTCATCAGCAGATGATCGCTTGGAATGCTATAAATAAAAACTTCAAAGTCATAATTTATATTTAGAAAAAACAGTTTTATATAGTTCTAAAATACTAGTTCTAAACAATAACCACTAATATCTGTAAAAGTGAAAATCAGTTTGTCAAATGTGTTGGAACTCTTGTGTCTTAGCTTTAAAGGTGACTTTTGAAAAATAATGATTGATAAGAACCCAAGTGAACAAATGAACAAATTGAAAAATTCTGGGCCTGTCCAAATACACACACTTGTGGTATTGGCTCCTGAGAGCACATGGACATAATGGTCAAAGGCTAGCGAACCTTAACACACCACTAGATCCACATGGGCTCTTGTTCCAGATCACACCACACTTTGCACTTGACAGTTCTATCGACTTACATGACCGTAATTCCTGTATCCCCGAGCCCCGACCCCAACAGAGAGAGCATGAAATGAGAACCTCACAAGTTGTGTGCAGAACTTTGGGACACACTTATAGTGTTGAATAAAGGCAAGTGTTTCCAAGAGCTTGTTTTGTTCGATTTTCTGGCCGGTTTTTGATGCTGGTGGAGATGATGATGATCAGTGAAATGGGGTTTGATGACCTTTTGCTTTCAATTGTAGTGTTCTCAGCGATTGCCATCTAGTGGTCACGAGGAGTGACTGCAATCCATTTAACAACCTTGCAATGATATAAGAGAAAAGATAGTTTCATTTAGATAATGCAGGGAAAACTATTGCAGATACATAGCAAAATTACATAAATTATTGCCTAACAGTGGTGGTTGTACCATGTCATGACCTTTCCATTTAATTCTTTGGTGTCAATATATGAAGAAAGTGGGTTCATTTGTCTTTACACCATTAGGGTCCCAAAAAAAAACAGGTTACAAAAAACTGCCAAGTGGGTACATGGGAACCTCTTTTTCCTGCTAGACTAGAGGTTTGTGGCCAGATTGACTGACTTTGTCAAAATCTCCATTTATATGAATACAGCACTACATTAAAAGCCACGCAGTGAGGTGTAAACTTCTGCATAGAATAATTGGTGCAAATTGTTCTTATTTAATTTAAGGATTTCATTTTTGTTATTTAGAACTGCCCAGACAAAATAAAAGTCTTTTGTAATTGAGTAATGTATATGTATGCATATAAAGGGAGATATGGGAAAAATCTCTTAGTATGTCAGTGTGGCCACTAAACACCTACTACAACTTTTGAAATGTAAAAAATAATATTTAGGTGTATCTAGTACACAGTGAATCCCCACCGCGCTATAATATTTACTTGAAGTCCCCCTGAGACTTTAATTTCCTATTGCAAAATTAACAAAACACAGAGGTTGCAGTTTCTGCATGGTTGCTAACATGCTCACGTGACATGCAGGTCAACAAATAAAATAATTTATTTTAAAAACATTTTCGTTTTATTTTTATTTTTTTTATTTTAATGATCTAATAATTAAATTGATTGATTTAATGATTCAATAATAAAAAGCAAATGATTTCAGGAAACCCATAAAGAGCAAAACTTTAAAGGCATGGAAATATTTTTTGTAATCAGAGATGGAAAGCATTTCATACAAAGTCAAGAAAATGTTTTCTCTTGACTAATCAAGATGCTCTTCTTCATCAGGCATCATCATCATCCTCCTCCTCCTCATCATCCTATGTGAGGTGATGTGAACACGGAGCACTGAACTCTGGACTGGATCTGGTTTGGTCTCCTCAACAGAGAGAGGCGCATCCATTTCTGTGAACACATTAGTTGTACATTTAAGAGAAGATAAAAAATTACAGCTTAAACACGGTGCATTATATTTATTCTGGAACAAATAAATTTACAAATGAATACCACGTTCTTTCAAGAAAAAAAGAAAGAAAGTAGAAGACATACCCCCACAGGGAAAGACAGAAGTCAGCATCTTCCAGACAGCAGACAGACAGAAGAAGACTGATGAACACACGCGTGTGACTGCAGAACCTGCACAGAAGTACATTACACTTACTCATGCTAGCAGTATATAACTTTAAATTCAGATAGGGTTAGCCAATCTGAAGTGTTCGCTGAGAGGTATGCACAAGCGTGTATTCTTTCCCCTAACACTGACCCTCACAGAAAACTTTTTGCAAGCCAATGACTCACTAAACATCTAATTGTTTCTGGGTCCCACTTTATATTACGTGGCCTTAACTACTATGTACTTACATCAAAAAAAGGTTACATGTACTTATTGTGTCTATGTATTTAAAAACCCACTTCTGGTGTTATTGAGGTGAGGTATGATACGGGTAAGGTTAGGGACAGGTTGGTGGTCTGGGTAGGTTTAAGGGTGGGTTAAGGTGTAATTATAAATGTAATTACAGAAATCAATTACAGATGTAATTACATGCACGTATTTTTAAAATATAAGTACAATGTAAAAAACATATATGTACACAATAAGTGCATTGTACCAAATTATTAATTTAAATGCAAGTAGGCTACATAGTAGTTAAGACCACCTAATATAAAGTGGGACTGTTTCTGATAGGCCTTGACTGCACACTGTAAGACATGCTTGTCTGCTTTAACAGAAGATGAGGCCAAAAACCTAATTACTGGGATTCAAAGTCCATACCATTATACCATAGCAAAAACCAACAATAAATGTGTGTCGTATAACACCCCTCTTTAACCCCCGATGACTGTTCGCCCCTGATAATATTGTGTTTCATTTTGCTCAAAATAATGATTATTATATCTTTTTTTTTTTTTTTTTTTAATGTAGGCTATATGAAATCCACTTTCAAGATCTGCATTTTTTTTTTCATTTTTATTCATGGAGAAAATTCATGGTAAGTTTGTAATGATTTAGAATAGAAATTTAGAATTGTAATTTAGAATTGTAGAATAGAAATGCTAAACAAAAGTTAAATCAAAATGTCTTTTTTAAACATTGACTATTTTTTAACGTGATTATTTTTAACAAATAAGCTTTTGATTACTTATTATAACTTTTTAGCACAGAAGATTGTCACAGAATGAACATCCACCCACTCTTTTTGTGATGCGTCAAAATTAAACGTTCAAACCTCCAAACATCAAAAGCAAGACATTTCTTTCTCCTCTCCTGAACCAAACGCGCTCACAACTGTTCGGTGTTTTCACATAAAGTGCATAACGTGTCTATCTTTTAAATAGACATTTCAATTAACTAGTATCCAAAAAAGACATTTAGCCTATAGTTTGCACACTTATTTCTATGGAAAGCGGCAACAATACATTTGACGGCGCGTTTTATTCCTATAGCCTGCATTGTGTAGGTAACTATAAAGTTTACTCTGTTTATCTCTAAGTTTACTGGCCACTTACTTTCATGTATTTCGGCAGAAATGGATGGATTACGTGATGCTAGTCTGACAGATCCACACGACAGCGTCCAGCTCGCATTATAGATCAACTAGCAGGTGGTTTAAACGACTAAACTAATTAATTTACACATATTTGACCATCAGAATGGGCTCTAGCATATAGGCTAGTTTATGATACAGTTAACAAGTTTGTGGATATTCTGAATAAAAAAACTGAAAAACTAAATAAAATTCATAGGCTACATCTGTTATGGAAATAATAAGATACGTAGATTATTTAATTATTTTATATTGCGTTTTTGTATAATTACCATTGCACATTGGCATAATATATCACAAAAAAAATCATTAAACATTTTTTTTTTAATAAATAAAATCAAGCACGTAGGCTCTTGGGGGCCCCTGTTGCTCGCTTATGTGTCGGCTCTGAGTAGCGCACTCATGATTAATTGAAAAACCAGAAATTCCGCAAATCAAGGGCAAATATCTAAACTATGTCACTCAACACTGATTATTATAAAACAGAAACCCGCTACACAACATAACACAAGACAACCCGTTCAGAATTGCTGATGTTAATTTTTACCCCAGTAACTTTCTTGTTAACAGTTCACGTGTTACAGTCAACAGTAATATTTAGATACAATAAACAACATATATTTTGCACACAAATACTTTAAACTTCACTCTACTTTTTTTACTTTAAAAAAAAATTTTACAAATGTACAGTTTATGAAAGTTTTAATAAAATGTACAATAGTTAACTGACTCACTTGTTATACCGGAGTTGTGCATGCTCGATGTGAGAAATGAACTCTCTTCCCTGGACTTGGGGGAATAGCCTGCTTCGCCCAGAGCACAGAATAAGCAATATAATAGAAGAATGCTTCATACTCAAATATAATACTTCCCCTGATAGTTAGCAAGGCTGGGGGGAAGTGCCAGGTACATTTTATTGGTCCCATGTGTTGACAGTGGCATTGTTCAGTCAAGCCCGTCACCAAGTGCCCTCCAGAAAGCGATCCACTATAAAGCAACAACACGCAGTAGAAGATGAGGAGTCACAACCGAAAGTGTTATTTGTGGTTAGAAGGCAAATCATCGCCGGGAAGTAAATTAGGTGGCGTATCTACTGTACTATTTTAAATGTGATCGTTATTGCTGTTGTTACTACTAGAGTTCAGTATGTGATTAATGATATAAAGAGCACAATGAGGAAAGCGACACGCTGTGAAATGATGTAGCAATATTTGTTGTTATTAAAATGTCGGCAGTATTTAATGAGAAACAGCCTCTTTATTTGAGAAACACAACATCTACCTCCACCCTAAACCTACCCCTTACAATAAAGTTACTTACTTATTACAGTAGGCCTAATTATTGTTGTTCAGCGTGACAGAAATTACGCAATATTGATGTGGTCGTGCCGCAGCTGTATCCCTTTTTCAGCCTAAACTCAAGACAGGGGAACACAGACAGGGATCATGACACTCGGAGAGCACTTTTAAAGTTTTAACCACTGACCTCAACAGAGTGGTGAAAAATGTGAAGTGGAAAGAGTCAGAATAAAAAACATGACCAGCTTGCTTATCAACCCGATCTCATGAAAGTGCGTAAAATAGTACGCCAAATAAAAAACGAAAACTCATGGTATTGATACGCAAAAATGGAAACTTTGGCGTGTATATGCTACGCGATGGGTAGGTTTGGGGTTGTGGGGTAGATGCGTATTATATGCACGCCAAACACATGCGTATCAAATGCACGCCAAAGTCCATTTTTGCGTAGCAATACCACGAGTTTTCGTTTTTATTCGGCATACTATTTATACGCACTTTCATGAGACCGGCACGCCAATAAAATAGCACACCCCCTCTGGGATTCAAGTAAGTTTTAAGATGTGATTTAATTGTGTGAGATTCCTCTCTTTTTCCGGTGTTCTCTTCTCTCTGGTCTAAAACATGTTACTCTGACTTGCATCCCAATCGTCATGCCTCCAAAGGGACGTGTCACTGACTGACAACATGCCAAAAAATACCTGTTTGCTGTTTTACTTTTTGTTCAGCATTCAAAAGCCAGCACTCAGTTCATTTCATTCAGCACTATTTAGCCCTTCCCATTGCTGAAATTTTCATGGGTCCTTTGTTTTTATTGTTTAAATGCTTATCTCAATGTAAAATGATTATTGAATGCTTCTAGGTTTACTAGTCTTTTAGCCCCCTGTCACGTGTATCTGTGTGACACTTGTATTGTAAGCCCACAGGTTGCGGGGGTTTCCCATTCCGTGAGTCGCGTGACGTCACCCAGGATTCCGGATAAAGAGGCTGCGAGGGATATCTCTATATATCGATTCGGCAATAGAGAGAAAGAAGAGATACTAGAGATATAGATATATATATATAAATATATATAGAAGAGTAGAGAATATAACCGAGATATATGGAAAATAGATTGATAGATATAATATAGATATAATATGATATAATATATAGTCTAGATCGAGAGTATTATAAATTCTATCTAGATATATATTAGAGATATCTATATCTATAGATATATAGATATATCACTCAGTTCTATATCGATATATATATATAGATCGATATATATACTTTAGATATAGACTAGATCTATCTCTCTATATATTCTCAGTATATATTAGATATATATATATATATAACTATAGAGTATCAGTATACTATCAGATTATCTAAATATAGCATCTCCTATCTATATCTTATATATAACGCTATCTATAATATATATACACTATATAGATCTACAAATCTATATATCTAAATATAGTATATATATGAGTATATCTTATATAGCTCTCTCTATCATCTCTATATATACTGATATATCGATATAGAAATCGATCTATAGATATATATATAAGCTCTATATCCTCTATGTCTAGTACTCTATATATATTCTATATATATCTCTCTCTAGTATCATCTCCTCATATATATATATAACTCTATAGCTACATTATATATATCTAATATATATAAATATATCCTAATTATATAATAGGTAGATTATCTTAGACTATATATATCTATATATATCCAATATGCTCTAGATAAATCAATACATATCTCTTATCTAGATCTATATATATATATTCTATGGTCGCATATATATAATGAATCAATATTTCTATACCTATATATAAATATAACTATATCATCTCTCATATATAAATATACTCCATAAATCTCTACCCATCTACTCTAATATAGATAAAATTCTGTATCTAGATATCTCTTATCTAAACTAGCCTATCTCACCTATCTATCATCTCGCTCCTCGAACTCTATATCCGCTCGCAGCTAGTATCTCTATCCGTCGCTTAGAGATCTATCTCACGAGTAGATCTCTCACTCGCTCTTCTCTCTCTCTCTCTCTCCTCTCTCTCATCTCTCTCTCTAATCTCTCACTCACTCACTCTCTCTCTATCTCTCTCTCTCTCTTCACTCTCTCTCTCTCTCTCTCTCACAAACACACTCTCTCTCTCTCTCACTCTCACTCTCTCTCTCTCTCTCTCTCTCTCTCTCTCTCGTGCGCATGCGTGGGCGTTTGTGGAGCGTGGTGAGGTGTGAGCGTGGCCTTTGTGTCTTGTACCAGATTGTTGTATCTTTATCTATTTTCTTTTGACTAGTGGGTGTTTTGTTTCTTCCTTCTGTCAGAGGTTAACGCGCCGGCATGCTATTAAATTGTCTCCTCCTGAAGGAGCTTCTATAGAAGTTTGCAGTCTCGCGGTGGGTGAGATTGTTGGTTTTGAAAGCATTAAGTCGGCTTCCAGGATGAATAGTGCAGTTGTCATTTTTTTGGATGAGGTGGATAAAGTAAACCGTTTGCTTGAGAGTGGGATTACCATTAATGACACATACACACCTGTTCTGTCTATGATAAGCCCTATAAAAAAGGTCATTATTTCGAATGCACCCCCGTTTTTGAAGAATGAGCTTTTGGAAAAAGAGTAGGGAGATATTGAAAATAGTTCAAGGTTGAGGATTTTGACTATACTGTACATGTAACTACTGAACTGATGAAGTGTTTTGGGTGCGGAGCAGTGGGGCATGTGATTCGGTCGTGCCCGAATGAAAGACGCGCGGGCCGGGCGGCTGCAGGTGCGGTGGAGACGCCGCCCGCTGGGTCTGATGCCGGAGCCGCTGCACCGGTGGAGCCGCGAGAGGCTGTTATGCAGGTCTCACAGGCAGAGGATCGAGCTGATAGTGGTTCGGGAGATGAGGTGGTGGAGGATGCAGAGAGTAAACAGAGTGATCAAAATGTGCAAAATATCTCAGAAGGAGATTCAAATGTTGGTCACATAGCAACTAGAGTAGTGGAGTCAGTGTTGTTCAATGAGGAAAATGTTTTGATGAACAAGAGGAAGAGCCCAGAAAACAAATCAAACACTGAACAAGTCACAAAAGTGACAAAAATGCACCCAACGGTTTGCTCATCCCAGTCACAAGAAAGCTTGTCAAGTACACAGGAGGGTGAAAGTGAATGTGGAGACACACAAGTAGATGCAGAAAGTGTTTACTCGTTTACCAAAATTCAGACCTTTTTGCAAAAAACAAAAGGAATGAGATCTGTCAAAGCTGATGAATTCTTTCCAGATTTGAAGTTGTTTCTTAGCTCAGCTAGGTTTTTCATGAAAAATTCAGAACCTACCACAACCTTTACTGAGCAGGAAATATTTCGTCTTAAGAAGTTAATGGTGAAAGTTAAAACACAAATAGCAAATGATGTTTAAGTGTTTGTTGTTTTGTCTTTTCTTTTTTGCGGTTTATTTCATTGTCTTGTTTATTTGTAGACCTATTTTTGTCATGTGTGACATAAAGCTGGGTTCTTTAAACATTAATGGTGCCAGAGAGGATGTGAAAAGAATTTCTCTTTTTAATTTGTTTAAAGTTAAGAAACTAAATGTTATTTTCTTACAAGAAACACATAGCACAACTGAAAATGAAACTGACTGGAATAAGGAGTGGGATGGAGAAGTTTTTCTCAGTCACAAGAGCAGTAATAGTGGAGGTGTTGGCATCCTCTTTTCTAAGGATTTTTCACCTATTTCATGTGTTACTGAGGAAATAGTTAAGGGTCGACTGTTAAAAATACAAGCTACCTTTGAGAATGTGAAAATGTCCTTTATTAATGTATATGCTCCAAATATGGGCATTGAAAGGACGATATTTTTAAACATTCTAAACACTGTACTTAATAAATGTAATATGAATGAGTATATGTTCTTGGGCGGTGATTTTAATTGCACTGCAAATGCAGCTCTAGACAGGAACCATCCTGAACCGCACAGAGCTAGTATGAAAAGCCTTATTGGTTTAATCGAAACAAATGATTTATGTGACATCTGGAGATTTTTTCACAATACTCAACATCAGTATACTTGGACTCATGCAAAGGATAATGTTTTATCTTTGGCAAGGCTTGATAGATTTTATTGTTTTAAACATCACATTAATGTTCCTAGAGGCTGCTCAATACATCCAGTTGGCCTTTCAGATCACTCCCTTGTTCAAGTGTCCATTTTTGTTAAGGATGTGAAATGTAACAGTGCTTATTGGCACTTCAATGTGTCTTTGTTGTCAGATAATGTTTTTATTGATGCTTTTAGGTATTTTTGGAGTGGTTATAAAAAAACAAAGTCTGAATACACCTCTTTACAACAGTGGTGGGACGTAGGGAAAGGAAAAATAAAGCAACTATGTTTACAATATACTCTCAATGTCACAAGGGACATGACTAAATCTATGAACGTTTTGGAGAATGAGATAGAGGAATTGCAAGGATTGGCAAACTCCACAAAAGATGGGGAATATTTTAAAGATCTTAAAAGGAAAAAGTTAGCTCTATCCAGCCTTTTGGTTTTTTCTACTCAAGGTGCTTTAGTTCGGTCACGGTTTCAAAATATTGTAAAAATGGATGCTCCCTCTCACTTTTTCTTTGGCCTTGAACGAAAGAATGGACAGAAAAGGCTCATGCATTCTTTGCGGTCCAGTGCTGGGCAGTTGCTGAAAGAGTCTGTAGAAATACGAAAATGTGCAGTTGGTTTTTACGAGAAGCTTTTCAAGAAGGAATTCCGAGAGAATCCTGAGGTGGCACAGTCTTTTTATAGAGACTTACCTAAGGTTTCTGAGAAAGCTATGGCAGAGCTGAATGCAAGGATCTCTGCGGAGGAGCTGTTTTCTGCGTTACAGAGCCTAGAAATAGGCAAGGCTCCGGGTATCGATGGACTTCCTGTTGACTTTTACAAAGCTTTCTGGCCTGTCCTGGGAGAGGATCTACTGCTCGTTCTCAGGGACAGTCTAAGTAAAGGGCTGTTACCTTCGAGCTGCAGGAGAGCAATTCTCACTCTTCTCCCTAAGAAGGGGGACTTGCAAGAGATTAAGAACTGGCGGCCAGTGGCGTTACTCTGCACGGATTATAAAATTGTGTCCAAGGTGTTGGCTTTGAGGCTGAGAAAAGTGATGGAGCATATCATTCATGTTGATCAGACATATTGCATTCCAAATAGGGTAATATCTGATAATATTTTTTTAATTCGTGACTTCTTAGATCTTTCCAAGTCATTGGGCTGCGAAAATGTTTTAATTTCACTAGACCAGGAAAAGGCTTTCGATAGAGTTGAGCATCGATATTTGTGGCAAACTTTAGATGCTTTTGGTTTTAGTTCTAGTTTTATAAATATGATTCAAGTCTTGTACAATGATATTGAGAGTATATTGAAGGTCAACGGTGGGTTAAGTGCTCCTTTCAAGGTTCAGAGGGGAATAAGACAAGGTTGTCCACTATCTGGTATGTTGTATTCTTTGGCAATAGAGCCTATTTTACATAATTTAAGGCACTCTCTTTCTGGTGTGTCTCTGCCTGGTTGTGAAACAGGTTTTAAGTTATCTGCTCATGCTGATGATGTTGTTGTGATTGTTAACAAACAAAAAGATATTGACACTCTTGTTAAAAATATGAATGTTTTTAGTGTTTTATCTTCTGCTAAAGTTAACTGGGAAAAAAGTAAAGCCATAACAATCAGTGAAAAATTAAGACGGAATTTTGTTTTACCTGGTGGGTTAACCTGGAGTAAGGGGGGTTTTAAGTATCTTGGGGTTTATCTTGGTGATGATGTTTTAATGTGTAGGAACTGGGAAAACGTTTTAGAGAAAGTTGAGGGGCGTTTAAAAAAGTGGAAATGGATTCTTCCACATATGTCTTTTAGAGGTAGAACACTCGGTATCTACCTAATTTCTGGTCCGTGCTCTCCCGTGTGCACGGCCCTGGGTAGACGGTGTGTATTGATTGACCGTCCAGCACACGAGAAAAGAATAAGTTTGCTAGGCTCAGATCGTTATACCTAGGTCACGTATTTAGTGTGTACTTCTCGTAGATGAGGATTGTAGTTTACCGCGAACGAGACGAAGGAGAAGCGGGGGCGATACAAGGATCTACTTTCATCTCTGGACGGATGGTCTGACGGTGTTGCATGTCGGCTCTCCAGTCATTCAGGAGGTTCCTGGTTGGACCCAAAGACATTGTCTGGAGACGGTAGCCAGACAGGAATTTTGGTGACCAGAGGTGGGTGGGAATTTGGGTCTTGCGGAAGTCCTTATTTATGGAAACCTCAGTGCTCTTAAACACAATCATGATGAACCCTCCGCACAAGTTCTCTCGAGCGAAAGGACCAGCTGTTTTTTCATATTTGCGGGAGCCAGGGGGTTGACCGGAGGTAAAAGTAAGGCACTCCGATGGCATCATAGCGGACAGCGATTTCATTATGGATATGGAAAGGCTCTGTAGTGCATGAGGACAAACGTTATAATAGTAGAGGATCTATAAAAAAACGGGACCTGTTTCATATGACTGCATGTTGTGTCAAGGGGCCGCTTAATTTCCATGGATCTGTGCCCTGGACTGTCACACTTGGGACATGGTTTAGCACCGATCCTCTGGGGAGTTCGATCACGTTAGGCTTATAGATCACAGGATCTGCCTCAGTACGTGGATAAAAATGCAAACTCACAAAGAACTGAACTCTCTTTACTAACGGACTACTGCATATGGTTATGTCAAGAAAACGTTGATGTTCTTTTTCCTGCATAATGACACTTTCCCACCCCAATTTTAAGCAGGTATATCTGAGTCATTTTTGCGTCTGAAAGTCTTTGTCTAACAATTTGAAGATAGGGGAGCGAAAAAGTTATGTCTCAAGTGGTGTTAAAGTGCCTTAAAATCAAAAGTAAACTAATGGCAAGCTGATACCTCCTTGGCGAGCTCATTCTTGGCCGTAGGGAAATGAGCTATCAAAACTGTGTGGAAGGAGTGCTGCAAAGTGAACCACCGTGTCGTGGCAGGTTAATGCCGTAGTTAGGACTTGAACTATGTCACAAGTCCCACAAGTGTACAGAGTGATGAATGCGCCAATGTCACTGTGCGTTTACACAAGGGGGACCGAGGATAAGACCATTTTTCATGTTTTGTAGATTGTGGCAGACATAGATGCTTTTTTTCTTTGCTTGACAAAGAATGTGTACAACTCCCGTGCTTGGGGAAAGGTTTGTGTGAAGAGGGATAAACACAGATCTCTAATGTTATCAGTGGTTTTTAACAAGATTGTCAAAAGTGGAGAGGAAATGCAATTGTTTAATTGGGTCATGGGCCAAGCACAAAAATTGGCTACTATGGTGAGCAAGAAGGAATAAGACGTCGAAGACGTGTCTAAGACTCTGCGGATTGCAAATACACATTTTGTTTAAGATTGTCAGAAAGATTTGTGGAAAGCCAGACTGAAAAGTGATTTGATTTTTTACGGTGTAAACAATAATTATAGAAGAGTTTAGAGATAGTCATAGTGTCTGCAACAACTGTGCTATGTTTGTTGAAGAAAATGTCTGCGTGTTTTGGTTTGATGTTGAGTAATTTAGTGTTTGGTTGATGTGGTGGTTGAGCGGTGTGGTGTGATTTTGTCTAAAAAAGAAATTAAAGAGGTTTTTGGACTTCTCTCTCCTCCTCTCTCTCTCTCTCTTCTCACTCTTT